>JABXJD010000956.1:72500-131277 GCA_013375575.1 Percina caprodes
CTTCAAACGTTGATTTGATATCCAGCTGTGAGAGATGTTTAACAATCCAGTTCTACCAACATGAAGAGTTCCTGAACATGAGAGTCAACATGTCAACAATGTCCAGCTTCTTGTCCTCGTGTTGACCCGATGAGGACAGCTGATGATCCAAATCTAGAAACATCAACTGAATAAAGTCTCACTAATAAAACTGTCCCATCTTCTTCTACTGCAGCACAAAGCAGCTCTGAACCATCTGCTTTCTAAAACTGCTATTAGCTGATGTTCACTTATAGAAATACCAGTTTATGGATGAAAAATGAGGATTTATGGTATGTTTGTGTCTGTGTCGTATATCTGATACCAGGTCTCCCATCAGGGAGGAACTGGAAGATAAATCTACCTCAACTCACTTTATTCACCTTTAAACATCTTTGGGACATTAATTATGCCGTGTTGTGTTCAGGGACTGTGAGTTTTTCAACGCTTATTTATTAAAAACATCCAGAGAAGAAAACTGAAGGTTCCTTGAACACAACTTATGTGTGAATAAAAAATAAAGAACCAAAGTTATCTTTCTGTTGGCTGGACTGTTGATTCATGTATTTATGTATTTATTAGTTCTGTTGGATCAACGTGTTCAGTTTGTTCTGTTTGTGGATTTTAAATTAATTAATTAAATCCTAACATCTTTCCAGAAAAAGGAAGAAAATATATCTTCGTACTTAAGGCAAGAAAATCTAAAAATCAAGTGTAGGGACCTCCACAAATACTGTTAAATAATATAAATAAAGTATTTTATACAGTTAACTACATTAATACATGGTGTTTCAGTTCATAACAGGGTAAATACAATAAGCATTTTTCCCATAATCCTTTGTTTTGAAGGGAAGTGTAATGTATTTCCAGTGGAGTAATCTAAGTTAATTATTCTCTGTATAGCTCCACTCCTAGCCAATCAGATGGCTTTGTTGGGGAGTAGAAAAGAAAGGAGGAAGTCAGAGAGGACATGTAGAGCACGTTGGAGGGAGAAACATGCAGTCAGCAGAGGAGAGAAAACTAAGTTTAATGTCCAGCTGACTGAGGTCTGGAGACTAATGGACTTTAAACTTTTGTAAAGTATTATTGTTGCAGTTAACAGTCGTGTGCAGCTCTCAGTTTGGTAACTAGTTATCCTGTAGTTTTAAGGTAAGTTCAGGCAGGTTAGCTGTGTTTGTGTGTTCACTAGCTTTGAAGGTGACAACTGTTAACTGTTGACTTGTTTAAGCTAGCGCCGCCGTGAGGGACAGTCAGCTGGAAACGCCAGCCGCAGCTTTCACCGAGGACCGGGAGGAACCAGGACTTCACTGGAGGACCAGGACTTCACTGGAGGACCAGGACCAGGACTGTGGTGTTGCTCGACGTTTCAGTCAGTAAAAAAAAATTGAATGTGTGCAACACTGCTTTAAACTCGGCTTTAAACTCGGCTTTAAACTCGGCTTTAAACTCGGCTTTAAACTCGGCTTTAAACTCGGCTTTAAACTCGGCTTTAAACTCTGCTGGTCTTCTTCAGGCCTAACCCAGCAGGGTGGAAACCTTTCATTAAATATGGGAGTTTAAAGCAGTGTTGCAGACATTACATGTTTTTCCCTTTTGAAATACCGATATAGCTCATAGTGAGTTAAGTAGTTCCACAGTGGAGGCTCCGCGTTATTGGTTGTTGATTATTTCTTTATAGTTACCTATGCCTATAATAACAACATTCACTGGTAAAGGGAGATTTAGCCAATTCACCATAATAAGTAACCTCATCTCATATTATACTTCCAGCACCAGGAAGGGGTTAAACTAGTGTAACACACAGCTGAGTTCTCTTAGAGCAAACTTAAAACACACTCACACTTCCTCAGACCAGGTCTCAGTCTCTGTGGTCCACCATGGTCCACCCTGCAGGAAGACACAAAGACACAATCCACTTCATACTCCAGGGCTGTGGATAATTGAAGGTTTAACCATCATATTGTGAAATGAGACGGAGTGAGACTACGTGGACTCTGCAGCTTGTTCAAGTCAAAGTCAGGGCAATGCTGCTGAAGCTGTCACGGTGTGGTTACACTTAAGCTGATCTCATTTCTCTATCTTACCCCTACCCCTTACCCCTTCCCCTCGTTTTTGCGCGTTCATGCGGGACCTAGTGAACGAGGGGTGGGGGTAAGACCGAGGGCTGTATACCCCTCAAAACCAAGTGAGGACGCGAGCTGACTTGTAAACAGACGAGCAACAATGGCTGCCGCGTCGACCAGAGAGACACAGAAATGTAAATGTAAGTATTTTAGGCTTAAATAATTGATGTAAAAGTTACGACAGTCTTGTTTTGTGGTCCTGTAGATATGTACTTGCAACAACGTTCTTAATTGAAACTTTTAAAAAAATCGCTAACCGCTAACGTTAACAGTCCCACATTTCTCTGCCTTGAGTGGACTGTATATATTAATCTTAACTGTCTATGATACATCGCTACGTGCTATACATTTACCGTCCTGTATCACACAGGGACCAGGAGGACCCAGCAGCTGGTCCACTTTATACTATATATACTGTCCTGTATCACACAGGGACCAGGAGGACCCAGCAGCTGGTCCACTTTATACTATATATACCGTCCTGTATCACACAGGGACCAGGAGGACCCAGCAGCTGGTCCACTTTATACTATATATACCGTCCTGTATCACACAGGGACCAGGAGGACCCAGCAGCTGGTCCACTTTATACTATATATACCGTCCTGTATCACACAGGGACCAGGAGGACACAGCAGCTGGTCCACTTTATACTATATATACCGTCCTGTATCACACAGGGACCAGGAGGACCCAGCAGCTGGTCCACTTTATACTATATATACCGTCCTGTATCAGACAGGGACCAGGAGGACCCAGCAGCTGGTCCACTTTATACTATATATACCGTCCTGTATCACACAGGGACCAGGAGGACCCAGCAGCTGGTCCACTTTATACTATATATACCGTCCTGTATCAGACAGGGACCAGGAGGACCCAGCAGCTGGTCCACTTTATACTATATATACCGTCCTGTATCACACAGGGACCAGGAGGACCCAGCAGCTGGTCCACTTTATACTATATATACCGTCCTGTATCACACAGGGACCAGGAGGACACAGCAGCTGGTCCACTTTATACTATATATACCGTCCTGTATCACACAGGGACCAGGAGGACCCAGCAGCTGGTCCACTTTATACTATATATACCGTCCTGTATCACACAGGGACCAGGAGGACACAGCAGCTGGTCCACTTTATACTATATATACCGTCCTGTATCACACAGGGACCAGGAGGACCCAGCAGCTGGTCCACTTTATACTATAAATACCGTCCTGTATCACACAGGGACCAGGAGGACACAGCAGCTGGTCCACTTTATACTATATATACCGTCCTGTATCACACAGGGACCAGGAGGACACAGCAGCTGGTCCACTTTATACTATATATACCGTCCTGTATCACACAGGGACCAGGAGGACCCAGCAGCTGGTCCACTTTATACTATATATACCGTCCTGTATCACACAGGTGGACACAGCAGCTGGTCCACTTTATACTATATATACCGTCCTGTATCACACAGGGACCAGGAGGACCCAGCAGCTGGTCCACTTTATACTATATATACTGTCCTGTATCAGACAGGGACCAGGAGGACCCAGCAGCTGGTCCACCTTGGGGGTGAAAACGAGCAGAAGTTTCTTAAATCATGTGTTCATGTTGTCCCCGTTCATTATTGCATTGGTACTGTATTATTGTTATTGTATCATTTGTAATTAATTCCTGTTCATGCACTTGTAAATTGTTTTTGGTTATGATAGGGACACTGATGATTGTGTCTTTTTTTTGTTTTACACATTTAAAGCCTTTTTATGTGTGTGACATGTAAGTTATGTTCTAATAGTTGATAATGGTTCTGTAATATAATATATTTAATGTAATGTTTTTGCCTGTTATGTTTAATTTATCAGGCAATAAAGACAGAATTTTGTTAAAATGTTTTTCTGAACATCAATGACATTCAAAACGGTGATAACTGAAACAGATATACAACACACCGTGTGTGTGTGTGTGTGTGTGTGTGTGTGTGTGTACATATGTATTGCAAACAGACCTAAGTATGACACAGATAACATCTGCCTCTGCACCCCCAAAGTGAACATAACATAACTAAAACATATATAAATGCCCCTACCCCCTACCCCTTGGTTTCTAGGGCCAAGGGGTAGGGGTAAGATGGAGAAATGGGATTCAGCCTTAAGCCGCCTCCACATGATACGCAATTTGCTCTCTGAGCACCGCTAGGTAGGACGCAGAGCAAAGCACAGCGCAGGTAAACGTCATTAAGGTGGCAAGGAAGCTATTTCCTGTTGCTAGGTAACGACATGCCCTTATCTCATTGGTTGCGCCTACCAACGGTCAGCAGCAACTAGGTAAAGTTGAAGTAATTTGAACGTTGAGTGCAGATCAAAGCGACACCACTGCCCCCGTAGGAAATCAATGGAGCAGGCGGTGCAGAGGGGTTCTTCCCCCCCCCCATCATGTGTAGGCGGCTTTACTCTGAGACATGACAACAGCATTCTCTATGCCCTGGTGACAGACTGACAGGCTGGAGGTCTGGAGGGGTTTTATTTAGTTTGGTGTGTAAAAT
This sequence comes from Percina caprodes, assembly GCA_013375575.1. Classification (NCBI taxonomy): domain Eukaryota; kingdom Metazoa; phylum Chordata; class Actinopteri; order Perciformes; family Percidae; genus Percina; species Percina caprodes. The sequence goes on from JABXJD010000956.1 coordinate 77,189, forward strand.
GTCTAATTAAATGACATGTAAATAGGTTAGGTTTATCTTTCATATTTAATTAAATTATTTAGTCAAAGAAAAGTAAACTGCCCGAAAAGGTCCCGTTTGGTGTTGTTACTGAATTTCAGCTTCCTGTATCTCTACAAAAGTTGACTAGAAAAATGAGAACTCAGCTGGAATGTATGTAGCATAAAAGTGGTGATTAAAGTTGATTAAATCTGATTTTTACTTCAGTATTTTTCATTTGTCCTGCACCTGCCACAAGGTGGATGTGCACACAATTATTATTATTCTTTTTTTTTATTTGATACACTAAAATGGTCTGAGGCATTGGTTAAATCTGGTGTGTTCCTGTGAGAGAAAGAAAAGAGTTTGATTTGATTTTGATTTGTTATTTATTGTGTTTTATTATCTTTATCTGTTTTTATTTTTTAACTGTTTAACAGCACTTTGAATTGCTGAAATGTGCTACACAAATAAAGCTGCCTCGCCTTGTCAAACGCCAATTGAATCTCTACAGAACACAACAGAAAATAGGAAAACACTTTAACACCTATTCTGAAAACATGAATGTAATGACGTTGTGTTCTTTGATTTTCTGTTGTGTTTTTCTATTTGCTGTTCTGATTTGCACTTCAGGGCCAATACACATTCACCTACATCCTCAATTAACCAGAGTTTCTTAGTTAGTGACAAAAAATAAATAAAATGAAGTCTTGGTCCGTCCATACCTGAGAGTGTCCAGTCTGCAGTCTGGATCCTCCAGTAAAGCAGAAAGCCGCTTCACTCCTGAGTCTCCTGGATGATTGTAGCTCAGGTCCAGGACTCTCAGATGGGAGGGGTTGGAGCTCAGAGCTGAGGCCAGAGAAGTACAGCCTTCCTCTGAGATCATACAGCCTGAGAGACTACACACACACACACACACACACACACACACACACACACACACACACACACAGTTGGTCATGACAATTCAGGTACGACTTGGGCCATCTCCCGGGAGCAATACTTAACAATTACTTTGAGTGCTAGAAATGGGCGGGGCTTCTTTTTTTTTTTAATACAACAAGAACTAATGTTGTGTAGCACCTGAAAATGTCATTATCCATTAAAGAGAGAGAAAGATAGAAAGAGAGAGAGAGAGAAATAAACCATGTTTGTAAATGTTTTGCAGTTATTACATTCTAAATCACAAATAAATTGATTGATTCCTCCGTTCTGCTGTTGTTGAAGCTGCCTGTAAAAACCCAGCACAATTAGGGAATCACTAATTTTAGGCTCAGAGCTGAATGCTCTCTGCGAGAGAGACAAGGTATTGTGAGACATGTATTTTCATACTTTACTTAGCTAATACAAGTTTAATAAAGAGCAGAACTCCAGATAACTGCTGTGGGCTTCTATGTCTGTTATGTGGACATGCCTATCCTGATTAGGTCTGGTTTCCCCATTTGCAGATGCAGATCCACATACACAACATAGTGAGACTGTCACTGGGCACAAAAAAAACAAAATATGAAAAATACGGAATGTTGCTCTAATTTTAAAGTTACTCAGGTCCTAACTGAACACCAACCTGAGAGTTTCCAGTCTGCAGTGTGGACTCTTAAGTCCAGGAGACACCAGCTCCAATCCTGAATCATGCAGGTTGTTGTTACTCAGGTCCAGCTCTCTCAGACTAGAGGACTGGGAGCTGAGAACTGAGGACAGAGCTTTACAGCTTCTCTCTGAAAGGTCACAGCCACTCAGTCTAAAAGGGATTCAATAAAAAGTAAATCCAATAATTAACAGTAAGTAAATAACCACTCAGAAGGTGATACTTGGAATTTAACTGAACACCAACCTGAGAGTTTCGAGTCTGCAGTGTGAACTCTTCAGTCCAGGAGACACCAGCTCCAATCCTGAATCATGAAGGTTGTTGTTACTCAGGTCCAGCTCTCTCAGACTAGAGGACTGGGAGCTGAGAACTGAGGACAGAGCTTCACAGCTTCTCTCTGAAAGGTCACAGCCACTCAGTCTAAAAGGGATTCAATAAAAAGTAAATCCAATAATTAACAGTAAGTAAATAACCACTCAGAAGCTGATACTTTGAATTTAACTGAACACCAACCTGAGAGTTTTGAGTCTGCAGTGTGGACTCTTCAGTCCAGGAGACACCAGCTCCAATCCTGAATCATGCAGGTTGTTGTTACTCAGGTCCAGCTCTCTCAGACTAGAGGACAGGGAGCTGAGAACTGAGGACAGAGCTTCACAGCTTCTCTCTGACAATGTACAGCCACTCAACCTGAAAGTGATTCAATAAAAAGTAAATCCAATAATTAACAGGAAGAAAATAACTGCTCAGGGGTGATACTTTTATTTAACTGAACACCAACCTGAGAGTCTCCAGTCTGCAGTGTGGACTCTTCAGTCCAGGAGACACCAGCTCCACTCCTGAATCCTTCAGGATGTTGTTACTCAGGTCCAGCTCTCTCAGACTAGAGGACTGGGAGCTGAGAACTGAGGACAGAGCTTCACATATTCTCTCTGACAATGTACAGCCACTCAACCTAAAAGAGATTCGATAGAAAGGTCATCCAATAATTAATACATGAAGAAATTCAAAACGTAGAGCAGTGGTTCCAACACAGATTATTTTGTGGCGATAAGCCACACAAGTAATACTACAGCCCCACTGTAGCTTCTCTCCATCCGTCGGCCGCTGGCAAATGCAGTGGAACATCCCGCCAAAATCAACGTAAATGTCCTGCTGGACTACATGGAAGATCCTTCCTATCAACACTCTGTCTTTGGCTGGTCCCATCTGGATCAGCGGGGACCGGCGCAGCACCGAGGCAAAGCTGTGTTCCTGCCCGGGGGAAGAGACGCTGCCGCCGGAGCTCAGATTATATGAATACAATGTTGTCAGTATGTTATTGTTGGAGTCCCAATCCTACTCTTACCAAACAAGCAATTGCACCTGCTTTAGAAAGTTGACTAGTCGCAAATTTTGCAGTAAAATGCAGTTGGGTTGTTGAGGTCAAAACACAATGTAGCAGCTGTGAATCAAATAAACTTATTATAGATAATGTTATGTCATGTTTATACTCTTACACTGAATGTTTGCTGCTTTAATCCAGATAAGTATTGAAAAGTATTTTCCGCGACTGAAAAGGCACGTGTTGAGGATGAGGACCAGCCAGTCTGAAACAGAGCTGAACAGTCCGACCAATGTAATTAGTTATGTTATTAATTTGTTTACAATATTTTCAGCCTCCAACCAGTGCTGCTCAAGGAGAAAGACAGGGTCAGGGAGAGAAAGAGATAGATTTGTTTAGCTTTGAAGAAAGAGTAGGAGAGGAGGACAGCATCCAACAGTGTGTCCTCCTTATTTATTCATACACAATTGTTATGAAAATAAGTACCCCCACCCCCTGGTCAGACACCACGTGCCACATATTGCTTTGTAATATGTGGGAAACACTGTTCATGGTTCATTTCATCAAATCAAACAAATTCAACAAATAGCTGAACACCAACCTGAGAGTTTCCAGTCTGCTGTGTGGACTCTTCAATCCAGAGGACAGTTGTTCCACTCCTGAATCCTGCAGGTTGTTGTTACTCAGATCCAGCTCTCTCAAACTAGAGGACTGGGAGCTGATAACTGAGGATAGAGCTTCACAATTTCTCTCTGACAGGTTACACCCACTCAACCTGAAAAGAGATTCGATATAAAGGCCATGCAATAAATAATATATGTTAGAAATAAGAACTTAGAGGTTCATCATTTTCAAATAGCTGAGCACCAACCTGAGAGTTTCCAGTCTGCAGCTTGAACTCTTCAATCCAGAGGACAGTTGCTCCACTCCTAAATCCTGCAGGTTGTTGTTACTCAGGTCCAGGTCTCTCAGACTAGAGGACTGGGAGCTGAGAACTGAGGACAGAGCTTCACAGCTTCTCTCTGAAAGGTCACAGCCACTCAGCCTGAAAAGACATCAGCAATGCATAAGAACACAGCTACAAACAAAAATAAACAAATTCTAATTAAATAAAAACTGCATTTAATCTACAAAGACGTGTGCACACACAGAGCTTTTTTGGAGGCTTTGACCACTGGCAGCAGCCTCAGAAGAGCCTCCTCTGAAGCAGAGTATTTCTTCAGGTCAAACACGTCCAGATCATCTCCTGATGACAGTAAGATGAAGACCAGAGCTGACCACTGAGCAGGAGACAGTTTAACTGTGGACAGACGTCCTGATCTCAGGGACTGTTGGATCTCCTCCACTAGAGAACCATCATTCAGTTCATTCAGACAGTGGAACAGATTGATGCTTCTCTCTGCAAACAGATTCTCACTAATCTTCGTCTTGATGTACTTGACTGTTTCTTTTTTGGTCTTTGAGCTGCTTTCTGGCTGTGTCATCAGACCTCGTAGGAGTGACTGATTGGTCTGCAGTGACAGACCCAGGAGGAACCGGAGGAATAAGTCCAGGTGTCCATTTGGACTCTGTAAGGCCTTGTCTACAGCCATCTTATGGAGATGTTTTAGTTTAAGGGTTTCTCTGAAGACTTTAGGTAGCCGTGAGGTTGTTTGTTCTTCTGCCAACAGGTTGACTCCAGAGTTGGTGAAGGTCAGATGGACATGAAGAGCAGCCAGGAACTCCTGAACACTCAGATGGACGAAGCAGAACACCTTGTCCTGGTACAGTCCACTCTCCTCTTTAAAGATCTGTGTGAACACTCCTGAGTACACTGATGCTGCTCTGATATTGATGCCACACTCTGTCAGGTCTGATTCATAGAAGATCAGGTTGCCTTTCTGCAGCTGCTCAAAAGCCAGTTTTCCTAGAGACTTGATCATCTTCCTGGACTCTGGACTCCAGTGTGGATCTATCTCAGATTTCCCATGATATTTAACGTTCAGTTTGGACTGAACCACCAGGAAGTGGATGTACATCTCAGTCAAGGTTTTGGGCAGCTGTCCTCCCTCTGTGGTCTTAAACACATCCTCCAGAACTGTAGCAGTGATCCAGCAGAAGACTGGGATGTGGCACATGATGTGGAGGCTTCGTGATGTCTTGATGTGGGAGATGATTTTGCTGGACTGCTTCTTGTCTCTGTATCTCTTACTGAAATAATCCTCCTTCTGTGGGTCAGTGAATCCTCTGACCTCTGTCACCATGTCAACATACTCAGCAGGGATCTGATTGGCTGCTGCGGGTCGTGTGGTTATCCAGAGGCGAGCAGAGGGAAGCAGATTCCCCCTGATGAGGTTTGTCAGCAGCACACCCACTGATGTGGACTCTGTAACATCAGTCAGGATCTCAGTGTTGAGGAAGTCCAGAGGAAGTCGACACTCATCCAGACCGTCAAAGATGAAGACAACCTGGACCTCTTCAAACCTGCTGATTCCTGCTTCTTTGGTTTCACTAAAGAAGTGATCAACAAGTTCCACCAAGCTGAACTTTCTCTCTTTCAGCACATTCAGCTCTCTGAAGGTGAATGGGAATATGAACTGGATGTCCTGGTTGGCTTTGCCTTCAGCCCAGTCCAGAGTGAACTTCTGTGTTAAGACTGTTTTCCCGATGCCAGCCACTCCCTTTGTCATCACGGTTCTGATTGGTTCATCTCTTCCAGGTGGGGCTTTAAAGATGTCTTCACATCTGATTATTGTTTCTGGTCTGTCTGGTTTCCTGGATGCTGTTTCAATCTGTCTGACCTCATGTTCTTCATTGACCCCTGCAGCCCCTCCCTCCATGATGTAGATCTCTGTGAACATCTGATACAGAACGGTTGGGTTTCCTGCTTTAGCAATCCCTCAAACACACACTGGAACTTTATCTTCTGGTTAGTCTTGAGTTTACGCTGACAAACTTCAGAATGACTTCCTGAACACACAACAAGAAAAATCAATAAGTCAAAGAACATATTTCAACATTCAAATAATAAGTATATATTTTAATGCATCTTTTCAGACATTAGTAAATGTCCCATTTTTAAATGTGTTAAAATCCTCTTACTGCTCTGCAGACGGTCAGCCAGCTCCTCCTGCTTCATTCTCCTCAGGAAGTGCAGTGTGATCTTCAGAAATGCTTCTCTGCTCCTCCTCCTCTGCTCTTCATCCTCACCCTTCAAAACCTCCTCATCCTCCCTCTGACTCTCTAAGCATTCTGGGTAATCTGGACATAGAACCTTCTGAATCTTCTTCAGCTCGTTCTTAACAAAAGTGACGATGTTCTCCTCCAGCAGCTGGACCAGAATGATAAAGTCAACATTTAGTTTAAAGAACTCAACATGTGATTCATCTCTCAGTCTGAAGGCCTGCTGGTTTGAAAAGAGCAGCATGGAGACTATTGGGATCTGAATGGTAGTTCATCATTTAATCTGTAGATAATAATGAAAATATTCTTTTAATATGTACACACCATAAATATGGAGTTCAGGTCTGTTTGCTGCTGCAGGTCAGACTGACCACCGAGGCCCTCTGAGCTCTCCTGGTGAACTCTGTAGAGAAAACATCAAGTTTAAGAACATTTAATGATCTGTACACAGTCCTGATGATGAGTTATGTGGAAATCTGTGTTACTATTTGGTCCGTAGATACTGGTCGTTAAGGCACCGGTGCCGTATTAGCATCGGGTGTTGGTACCCAAACGTATTCGGGACTATAATTTAGACACATACATGGACGCGCCATTGGCTAAATCACCAAATGCTTCAATGACATCGTATCGAGGATTACTGTACGGACATTCCCAAATCAGAAGAAGAATCTTTTTAACAGGGACAGCAATACCACAATATGAGCCACTAGATGGCAGAATGGTACTACGCAACGACAGTTTCTCAGAGTTTTTAAAGAGCTGCAGTTGAACACACCATTAGTTTGAGGATTTGTTTGGAGCCGACATGCTTTACCTTCATTGTTTGTTTCAAGCTATCGAGATACATGCTGAAAATGGCAAGTTTTCAAAGGATTAAGATGGTTCAACAAGGAATGCCTTCATGGTTCTTTTGGGGAATGATTGGAAAGATATAAAGAATATGTTTAGGGCATTTCCTCTCTAACTGGGACGCTTTGGGACCGATTGGTGGGATTGCTGTGGACAAAGTACACACAGAGATACACTGGTACTTTAACCACGTACCAGCTAATTTAAATAGCTCATGTTACTGTATTGTGTGAACAGTTAACCTAATATAATATCATATGTGGCGTTTTCTTTTGCATGGTGCAAATCTTCGAGCAAAACAAGTTCCTTCCTGAGACTATTTAGCAGAGTCACCGTCGCTGCGTCTGGAGTTTAGCGCCGCCTAAGACCATTTGTGATTGGTTAAAAGAAAAGCCAACAACTCACCCTCCTATCCCAGCATACATATGTGGTGTAGCCAGACCTTACTCCACAGCGCTGTGGACATAGGTCTGGCAATTCAAGACTAATTGCAAAGAGACAATACGGGGATAATGTGGACTCTAACTACCAGGGCTCCAACACCAGGAACATGTGGTCTAGACTAAGAACCATCACAGACTACAAGAGGAAACCTGCAGTGCTCAGGTAACCTGGACCTGATGGCCAAGCTCTTAAGGTGTCTGCAGATCAACTGGAAGATGTCTTCATAGACATTTTCAACCTCTCACTGCTCCAGTCTGTAGTCCCCCCATGATTCAAGAAGGCAACCAAGGGCGGACTGGCCATGGGAGGTTCGGGAGATTTCAATTTCCGGGGTTTCAGAAAGAATATGCATTTATTATGTTATTATAACAATGATGTCCTAAACTCATTATTATATGCTTATAATTCTAGTCTATAACAACTTTACAAGTCTTTTATTTTTATATAAATACAGTATAAAACATTTAAGTGTATTATTATTACTATTGTTATTAGTTAAGTCCAGTCATGGTGATGAGGAGGAGGAAAATGATGAAGAGGAGGAGGACAGGCAGGAGGAGTATGGAGCAGGAGGAACCAGCACAGATACAGTGGAAGGTACAAGTCCAGTGTGCAGGGCTGTATAACGTAGCGTTGGCTTGTTCTGGTCTCTTTTTGTAGAGTTATTATTACTATTATTAAAATTACTTCTAAAAAGGTTCTACGTGTGCTCTCCACACGCTCTCATGAAAGGCCGCTCCGTCCCAAAGTCCCGGGACGAATTATTGTCCCAGTACATCCATGGACATGTACATTGTCCCAGTACATCCAACATTGTCCCTGTCCTGTCTGCAATGAGACCAAAGCCCTCTGCCTGGATGACTACCCAGTAGTCTCACATTGCTAGACCTTCCTCTGCAGGGCTGCACTGGAAGGTCTGACTAGTCCACACCACATTCTGGGATGGGAGAAAAACCTCCTCTGGTTTATTGGCATTTCTTTAAGCCAATCACAATTGTCTTCGGTGGTGCTAATCTGTCTGGTGGTTCTGGTCCTGGTATCACTGGGCATCAGATTAAAATCACATTATGTCAAACCTAGACCATGAAGCTCAGGGAGAGTCTGATAATAACAAAGTTCAGTTATAAATTCTTACCTTCCATCAACAGCTTGTCCATCTTTAAAGGTAATACGACGACCCATAGACCAGTCACTCTTCATGGACACACAGCTGGGTCCAGGTCCAGGTTTCTGCTGCTGCATCCTGATACAAACAAAGACCGTGGATCAGTAACTGTAATCAAAATGTAATCTGATGAAAGATGCCGTCTCATCTCAGTCGTTGACTCTTTGTTGACTAATAAAGTAAGAAGTTCATTTTATTAATTCATTCATACAGGAGGTGTACATTGTGATGTCACTGCTGACACATTATATCCTACAACAGACTACGGAGCTCTGGACCAAGTCTGGATTCTTCTGGATTCTTCTTCTCAGGAGAGGCAGATAATAACAAAGTTCGTTTTCAAATTCTTACCTTCCATCAGCACCTTGTCCATCTTTAAAGTTAATAATACGACCCATAGACCGGTCACTCTTCATGGACACACAGCTGGGTCCAGGTTCAGGTCCAGGTTTCTGCTGCTGCATCCTGATACAAACAAAGACCGTGGATCAGTTACTATTGTGTGCTCATCTCAACTCAGACTCAAAAAAACGGTTTGTGGCCGGTTAGCTCGGTTGTTAGAGCAGGCGCACATATGTAGAGGTCAGGGTTAGAGTCCAACCTGTGACGGTCTTGCCCCTCTCTTTCCCCTTTCATGAGCTGTCATCATTAAAGGCCATCAAAGAATCATACAGTAGGCGTACACTGTGATGTCACTGCTGACATGATATACTGCTGAGTCCTACATGAGACTACACAGATCTGGATCCAGACCTGATTCTTCTTCTCAGGAGGGTCATTAAATTAACTTTTAAATTCTTACCTTCCATCAGCAGCTCGTCCATCTTTAAAGTCAATACGATGATCCATAGACCGGTCACTCTTCATGGACACACAGCTGGGTCCAGGTCCAGGTTTCTGCTGCTGCATCCTGATACAAACAAAGACCGTGGATGAGTTACTATTCACCAAAATGTAATCTGATGAAAGATGGCGTCTCATCTCAGTAGATAATCAGTGGTTGGCTCTTTGTTGCGTATTCCAGTAAGAAGTTCTTATTAACTAGATATTGAGAGTGAATCCTGATGGAGGAGTGATGTGAGTGCTGAGCTCTAACATGGAGAAGAGTCCATCATCATCTCACCTCTGAGCTTTGGTCTGGCTGTCATGGTCCCCCCACAGAGTGGTTTTAGAGGGAGGGGCTCCTCCTCTCTGTCCTCACACTGACTCATAGCAGAGTCCACACCTGCTGGGAGACATCACCTCTGTTACTATGACAACCTTTTCATCACAGGACACATTAGTCTCTAATTCCTCTCCAACATGTCCCAGATGCTGTAGAAAACAGTGAGTCAGGTCTTTCCATCAGACACCCTGAGCAGGTCCATGAAGGACTCGGAGTCTCTGGGACAGTGGACACATGGACTGTGTAAACAGCTTTCAGTCAAACCAAGTCTGTCTCAGTGTTGGAGACGTCTGTGTTTTAGTTACATTAGATGTACCAAGCTGTCGGACCAGTTCTGATACTCCTTGTATTTACAATGATGACAGACACACACACACACACACACACACACACACACACACACACACACACACACACACACACACACACATTAATGCACTCTGTAACTTTTTCTCCTTTTACCAAAGTAACAATTTCAAGGCAGAACTTTAACTTGTAGTAACAAAGTCATGTGTTGGTACTTTTACTGCAGTCCAGAATGATCATACAGGAACTCTGTACTGCAGTAAAAGTACAAACAACTCAGTGTCAAAGTACTACTGGGTTTTAGATCAAATGTCCCACGGCCAAGTGGATCAGAGCTGTTTGGACACTCCCTGTTTTTATTGTGGTGTAGCCACCAGCGTAGTTACGTTGTCATCTTCCTCATTCTCACACACACACACACACACACACACACACACACACACACACACACACACACACACACACAGACACACACACACACAGACACACACACACACACACACACGCACACACACACACACACACACACACACACACACACACACACAGACACAGACACACACACACACACACACACACACACACACACACACACGCACACACATAAGGATTATTACTTATTGATCAGTTTTGCTAAAGATAAATAAATGCGTTGATTATTTATTCAATTTGATAAAGTGATCAAGATATACATTTTCATAACTTTACTAATATTGATGAAATACCATTGATAATAGCTAATAACTGAACCTGTGCTTCCTAAAAACACAAAGAAATAATCAGCAGGTTGATCAATAAAGAAAAGAATCACTGCAGCATCATATAAAACTGCTCCAAACAGTCAAATGTAGCTTACACCTGAACGCACCACAAAGACAATCTCATCATGTCGGTACTTTTACTGCAGTACACAATGATCTGATGGTCATTCTGTACTGCAGTAAAAGTACAAACAACTCAGTGTCAAAGTACTACTGGGTGCTGGATCAAGTGTCCCACGGCCAAGTGGATCAGAGCGGTCCGACCAGTTTGGAGCCTCCTGTTTTTCCACTGATGTGAACTCAGATAACGTTGTGCTGTTGTTGTGACCTGAGAACTAGCAACAGTAATACATGCTAATCATTCTCAAACCACTCTCCTTTAACTCAGATGGACACTCATTTGGATCATAGTCTATCGATACAAATCTGAAGAACAACCCAGAAAGAAACTGTTCTTCTGTCCAGTCAAACAGATTGAATCAAAGTGATTCTGTTCATCAAACATTTCCAGACTCCTCTGGTCAGATTCTCACCTGCTGAAGTCTCTTCAGGTCAGTTTCCAGACCCGGTCCTCCTTCATGTGTCCAGGAGACACTGGGAGAGAAGAAGCTGCTCGTTGTCCCTCGTCAGTCCTGAAGTCGATGTGCATTTGATGTGAAGACGCCGTCACAGTTCATAACTTCAGAGTCAGAGAGACGTCAGAACCAGTCCAACCTGTTCCCAGAGCCAGTCCCCCATCAGATGATGGAGGTCTACTATCTGTCCACTAGATGGTGCTAACTGACCATCTAATGAGCTAAAGATCAGCAACTTGTACTGCAAAAGGCTGTAGGTCGGCCCGCTGCTCTAATCTCAATATATGTACATTTTCCAGTTTGATGAAACTAACAGATCAGAAATCAGCTGAAAAGTTTTACTTACCAACAGTTTAACCTGGAGGAAACATCTGGGTCACAACACAGGACGGAGTCCAGTACCAGAGAAAGACTTTGACCTTTAATGTCCCTTATCAAGACACCTGATCACCAGCTACAGGACACACCTACACACACACACACACACACACACACACACACACACACACACACCACACACACACACACACACACACACACACACACACACACACACACACACACACACAGATCCAAAGTGCAACATTACAATTAGTTTTATGTTTATGTGTTAGCTTTATATCTAAAATACTAACCCTAATAAAGCTTTATGTCCTCTAAGTACCCCCACTGCTCTGGTCTCCTCTCTCCTTAGGAGACCCCCTCTATGTGGACCCCCTCTGCAGCGCATTAGAAGCCTTTTAACCCCCCCCCGCTTCTTTTCTTTTCCTTGTTTTGTCCTTTGTTTTCTATTTTATGACTTTTTTGTTCTATACCATGCTTCTTAGATTTTATTATTTTTTCTTTTCTATTACTTTCTACTTGCAGAGGAGGTCCTTCCTAATATGTGAATATATTTTTATGTTTCTTTTTAAATAAAATTTAAAGTTACCTTGGTGGTCCTTTATAACTTTTATTCTCTTGTATCTATATTTTAATAATTTAATAACTTCTTTATTTATTGTTATTATTTACCATTGTTTTACACCATGAATTACTTGCCTCCAGATGTTAACATGATAATAAACATGCCTTTGGTGTTATGCATGTTACTAACAGTGTGGTTTTATTCTATGACGTATTTGAAATGATTTATTATTCCATCCATCCATCCATCTTCATCCGCTTATCCGGTATCGGGTCGCGGGGGCAGCAGCTCCAGTAGGGGACCCCAAACTTCCCTTTCCCGAGCCACATCAACCAGCTCCGACTGGGGGATCCCGAGGCGTTCCCAGGCCAGGTTGGAGATATAATCTCTCCACCTAGTCCTGGGTCTTCCCCGAGGCCTCCTCCCAGCTGGACGTGCCTGGAACACCTCCCTAGGGAGGCGCCCTGGAGGCATCCTTACCAGATGCCAGAACCACCTCAACTGGCTCCTTTCGACGCGAAGGAGCAGCGGCTCTACTCCGAGCTCCTCTCGGATGACTGAGCTTCTCACCCTATCTCTAAGGGAGACGCCAGCCACCCTCCTGAGGAAACCCATTTCGCCGCTTGTACCCTGGACCTCGTTCTTTCGGTCATGACCCAGCCTTCATGACCATAGGTGAGGGTAGGAACGAAAATTGCCCGGTAGATCGAAAGCTTTGCCTTCTGGCTCAGCTCTCTTTCGTCACAACGGTGCGATAAACTGAATGTAATACCGCACCAGCTGCTCCGATTCTCCGACCAATCTCACGCTCCATAGTCCCCTCACTCGCGAACAAGACCCCAAGGTACTTAAACTCCTTCACTTGGGGTAAGGACTCACTCCCTACCCGAAGAAAGCACTCCATCGGTTTCCTGCTGAGAACCATGGCCTCAGATTTAGAGGTGCTGATCCTCATCCCAGCCGCTTCACACTCGGCTGCGAACCGATCCAGTGAGTGCTGAAGGTCACAGGCCGATGACGCCATCAAGACCACATCATCTGCAAAAGCAGCGATGAGATCCCGAGCCCACCGAACTGCAACCCCCCGCCCGACTACGCCTCGATATCCTGTCCATAAATATTACAAACAGGATTGGTGACAAAGCGCAGCCCTGGCGGAGGCCAACCCTCACCTGGAACGAGTCCGACTTACTGCCGAAAACCCGGACACAGCTCTCGCTTTGGTCATACAGAGATTGGATGCCCCTGAGAAGGGACCCCTCACCCCATACTCCCGCAGCACCTCCCACAATTTCTCCCGGGGACCCGGTCATACGCCTTCTCCAGATCCACAAAACACATGTAGACTGGTTGGGCATACTCCCAGGCCCTCCAAGATCCTTGCAAGAGTGAAGATCTGATCCGTTGTTCCACGGCCAGGACGGAATCCACATTGTTCCTCTTCAATCCGAGGTTCGACTATCGGCCGAACCCTCCTTTCCAGCACCTTGGAGTAGACTTTACCAGGAGGCTGAGAAGTGTGATACCCCTGTAATTGGCACACACCCTCTGGTCCCCCTTTTGAATAGGGGAACCACCACCCCGGTCTGCCACTCCTTAGGCACCGTCCCAGACTTCCACGCAATGTTGAAGAGGCGTGTCAACCAAGACATCCCCTCCACACCCAGAGCTTTCAGCATTTCTGGACGGATCTCATCAATCCCTGGGGCTTTGCCGCTGTGGAGTTGTTTGACTACCTCAGCGACTTCCACCAGGGAAATTGACGACAATCCCCCATCATCCTCCAGCTCTGCCTCTACCACAGAGGGCGTGTCAGCTGGATTTAGGAGTTCCTCAAAGTGCTCCTTCCACCGCTCTATTACCTCCCCAGTTGAGGTCAACAACGTCCCATCCTTACTGTATACAGCTTGGATGATTCTCGCTTCCCTCCTAAGGTGGCGAACGGTTTTCCAGAAGCACCTTGGTGCCGACCGAAAGTCCTTCTCCATGTCTTCTCCGAACTTCTCCCACACCCGCTGCTTTGCCTCTGTCACGGCAGAGGCTGCAGCCCTTCGGGCCCGTCGGTACCCTGCAACTGCCTCCGGAGTCCTCCGGGATAACATATCCCGGAAAGACTCCTTCTTCAGTCGGACGGCTTCCCTGACCACCGGTGTCCACCAGGGCGTTCGTGGGTTACCGCCCTTGAGGCACCTAAGACCCTATGACCACAGCTCGCCACCGCAGCTTCAGCAATGGAAACTTTGAACATTGTCCACTCAGGTTCAATGCCCCCAGCCTCCACAGGGATGCCCGAAAAGCTCCGCCGGAGGTGCGAGTTGAAAGTCCGTCGGACGGGGGCCTCCTCCAGACGTTCCCAATTCACCCGCACTACCCGTTTGGGTTTACCAGGTCTGTCCAGAGTCTTCCCCCACCCCCTGACCCAACTCACCACCAGATGGTGATCAGTTGACAGCTCTGCCCCTCTCTTCACCCGAGTGTCCAAAACATACGGCCTCAGATCAGATGAAACGATTATAAAATCGATCATTGACCTTTGGCCTAGGGTGCTCTGGTACCACGTACACTTATGAGCATCCTTATGTTCGAACATGGTGTTTGTGATGGACAATCCATGACTAGCACAGAAGTCCAACAACAGACAACCACTCTGGTTTAGATCAGGGAGGCCGTTCCTCCCAATCACGCCTCTCAAGTATCTCCATCATCACCCACGTGTGCGTTGAAGTCCCCCAGCAGAACTATGGAGTCCCCACTGGAGCCCCATACAGGACTCCATTCAAGGTCTCCAAGAAGGCCGAATACTCCGAACTCTTGTTTGGTGCATATGCACAAACAACAGTCAGAGTTTTCCCCATCACCCGCAGGCGTAGGAGGCGACCCTCTCGTCCACCGGGTAAACTCCAACGCAGCGGCGCTCAGCCGGGACTTGTGAGTATCCCCACACCCGCCCGGCGCCTCACACCCTGGGCAACTCCGGAGTAGGAAAGAGTCCAACCCCTATCCAGGAGTACGGTTCCAGAACCGAGACTGTGCGTAGAGGTAAGCCCCACCAGATCTAACTGGTAGCGCTCCACCTCCCGCACAAGTTCCGGCTCCTTCCCCACAGAGAGGTGACGTTCCACGTCCCCAGAGCCAGCCTCTGCCGCCCAGGTCTGGTCCGTCGAGGCCCTGACCTTCGCCGCCACCCATATGGCAGCGCACCCGACCCCAGCGGTTCCTCCCACAGGTGGTGGGCCCATGGGATGGAGAGAGAGGAGCCACGTAGCTTTTCGGGCTGTGCCCGACCGGGCTCGTGGCAAACCCGGCCACCAGGCGCTCGCTGACGAGCCCGCCGTCTGGGCCTGGCTCCAGACGGGGCCCCGGCTTCCTCCGGGCAGGGTCCCCGATCCCTTCCTCGATTTGTCATAGGATTTTTGAACCATTCTTTGTCTGGCCCCTCCCCTGAGACCACTTTGCCATGGGAGACCCTACCAGGAGCACAAAGCTCCAGACAACACAGCCCTCAGGTTCATAGGGACACACAAACCTCTCCACCACGATAAGGTGATGGTTATTATTGTGGCACGTTTAACTTTTAAAAAAAGTACTTCCACTAATCTGCAATGGTACTTTTTAACTTTGGAGGTAAGTAATTCAGACAGTATTTTAGACCTTTTCAATGTAATTTTTAATTCATTTGTTGTTAAATAATGATTTTAATATATATTTAAACAGAATTTCATTTGTATTGTGGCACCGGGAATTTTATTTGTATAACTCTCTTTCTCTCTCTATATATATATATAGATATATATATATATATAGATATATATATATAGATATATATTATATATCTATATATATATATAGATATATATATAGATATATATATACACACACACACACACTGTATATAAGTTTTATTCTCCCGTTGTTTCTCCAGTGGTTCTTTTACCTGATTTTAATATTTGACCTTCTTTTAAACAGCTTTCATATAATGGATTCAGTTATTTTAAGGACGTATTTTAAGTGTTTTATTCACACCAGACGTCCCCTTGTGCCCATCCAGGGCGTTGCGTTTTAACCCAAACCTAACCCCCCTAACCTTAACCCCCCTAACCCCCCCTAACCCTAACCCCCCTAACACTAACCCCCCTAACCCTAACACCCCTAATCCTAACACCCCTAACCCTAACCCCCCTAACCCTAACTCTGTCCAAACTTAACTCTTCAACCCATTTTCCAGTTTGATGAAACTAACAGATCAGAAATCAGCTGAAAAGTTTTACTTACCAACAGTTTAACCTGGAGGAAACATCTGGGTCACAACACAGGACGGAGTCCAGTACCAGAGAAAGACTTTGACCTTTAATGTCCCTTATCAAGACACCTGATCACCAGCTACAGGACACACCTACACACACACACACACACACACACACACACACCTACACACACACACACACACACACACACACACACACAGATCCAAAGTGCAACATTATAATTAGTGAGAGGAAGGTTGAACATTAACACTCTTCATCACAGGCAGGTAAGTTGAACACATGAAGACGGTTGACAGAAACGTAGTATTCCTCCTCAGCCCTTTAAGACAGAGACCAACCCTGGCAGCAAGACCTCAGGGTCCACCTGCCCTGCAGCTCAGCACCAGATCAGACTCGGACTCACTCCTCTTATTGTTAACAGCCCGACCTTAAAGAGTTCTTCAGGTTCTGCAGAACGACAAACTACGTTTCTGGAAAAAGACACAAAAGAAAAACTACTAAAATATTGTATTCCAGTAAAAGTACTGTTACGCCCCAGTCTAGGGGGGCCTAAGACGCAACATGAATCTGAATAAATGGCCCCATCTTCCCCGTCCCCCAAGCAGCCACAACACTTAGGTTTTGGTCCCAATGTATTTATTGGACACAAACACAAATATATGACGTGACTGGTGATCAAACAGAGGTATAACGTAACTAAAACTATCGGGCGGCCTACCACCAAAACAACAAACAAAACAACCTGTCTGGGAAGTAAGAAGTTAACCTAACGAACCATAAAATGGCCAAAAGAATAACATCTTACCTTCCTAAGAGAAACAGGAGAAAACTAAACACATCTAGAGGTCCACCCATACAATTGGAAACTGATATATTTCATCCAACAACTGAACAAAAGTCAATGTGGCAGGTTGGGAGGCGAGGAGAACGAGGAGAACAAGGAGAACGAGGAGAACGAAGAGAACGAGGAGAACGAGGAGAACGAGGAGAACGAGGAGAACGAAGAGAACGAGGAGAACGAGGAGAACGAGGAGAATGAGGCTTCACCCTCTCTCTTCTGACGGTCGCCATGTTGCCTCTTTAAATGGCCGGTGGTTCACAGCTGCAGCCAATCCCGGATCGGGCATAGCTGCCTCCACCAATCATCCTCCAGCAATGGCACAGCGCTATTTGCATAAGGAGAAAAACACACAGCAAGACAAACAAATACGACCACAGTCGTAACAGTACCAATACTTTGATGAAATATTATTTAAGTACAAGTAAAAATACCTATATGAAAAATTACTCAAGTAATAAGTAGTTCATTTAAAATGTACTTTCATTAAAGGTTTCTTAGTTACATTAAAAACTGTAAAACGGGGGGATCTCTCCCATGTAGTGAAAATAGGACAAGGGTCATAGAAAGACTAGCAGCTAGCTTCTACAGCTAATGTCCACAGCCCAGACTAGCAGCTAGCTTCTACAGCTAATGTCCACAGCCCAGACTAGCAGCTAGCTTCTACAGCTAATGTCCACAGCCCAGACTAGCAGCTAGCTTCTACAGCTAATGTCCACAGCCCAGACTAGCAGCTAGCTTCTACAGCTAATGTCCACAGCCCAGACTAGCAGCTAGCTTCTACAGCTAATGTCCACAGCCCAGACTAGCAGCTAGCTTCTACAGCTAATGTCCACAGCCCAGACTAGCAGCTAGCTTCTACACACCTAATGTCCACAGCCCAGACTAGCAGCTAGCTTCTACAGCTAATGTCCACAGCCCAGACTAGCAGCTAGCTTCTACAGCTAACGTCCACAGCCCAGACTAGCAGCTAGCTTCTACAGCTAATGTCCACAGCCCAGACTAGCAGCTAGCTTCTACACAGCTAATGTCCACAGCCCAGACTAGCAGCTAGCTTCTACACACCTAAGTAGGCCGTATGTGTATGTGAATTAATTTAGCCAGTCTCCTAGCCAGTTGTCCTAGGGAAAGGAGGGGGGGGCAATTGATTTTCCCAAGGGGCCACATGAGTATCAGGGGCTGTTGTGGAGGAAGTATCAAGGTAGTAAGTATTAAAAGCTAAATGTACAACGTATACGTCGATGTATATGTCACCCGGAGGCCACTTGGAGAGATACCTGCTGCTGTACAAGTTGCTGATCTTTAGCTCATTAGATGGTCAGTTAGCACCATCTAGTGGACAGATAGTAGACCTCCATCATCTGATGGGGGACTGGCTCTGGGAACAGGTTGGACTGGTTCTGACGTCTCTCTGACTCTGAAGTTATGAAGATGTCACGGCGTCATCGGATCAAATGCACATCGACACCAGAAATTCATACGTTGTAGAATTATTCTATTAATGTGAAGAAGTAACACAGTTGTAGAAGAAAGACATCCCTTTATACGTATATCCGGTGAGGGGAAATTCACATTGTTCACTCAGTTTGGTACATTTAATACACACTGGACAGTGAGGTATTGGCAGAGGTGGAAAATAAGGAAATACATTACTTACGTTACTGTATTGAGCAGTTTTGTTGTGTATTTTTCAAGTAGTTTTTAAAATGTACTTGATTTTAAGGTGAAGGATTGTATTTTGCTACATTACAAATCCTATCGTTACTGAGTAAAAACAAGTTTGACTAATGAAAACTGAAAGGAAGAAAAATAAATAAATAAATAAATCACACCGTCTATAACCACTACACCAGACCTGGGCTTCCTTTTTTGTGCCAACGTATGCAGCTTCTTCTTCTCTGGTTGCAAGGCGCAGTTAAAAAGAAGTAGAAGAAGTGTAACGTGACGGAGCGGTCGGACCCATGGATGTATTAAGAGAACGGTCTGACCCCTGTGGCGGCGAGCTGAGAACTGAATGGGAGACATTAACATGGACGGGAATCAGCTGTTATCCCTCAAAAACATCAGCTCATGGGAAAGAAAGAGAGGTCGATACAGAGCGCCGAGGTTTTAACCAAACATGGACGCACAACATCGCCACAACACTACGCCATTTTCTGAAGGGGAGTTTCTAGTTACTGTTCAGGTTTTTCCTTCTGGTCCAATGAAAACCACGTATCTCCAGATGTGTGTTGATGTTGAATGTTTGTGATAAACTGAAGTATGATGTCATAAGAGTGTCATAAAAACAATAAATCTGTAAAATAAGAAGAAACTAAATGTCAAAGTTCAACTCAGTTCAGTTTATTTAAGAAGAAGACAGATCAAATTAATAAAACTAATGATTATACATGGGTTAAAAATCACAGAATTAGCCAAAAGCTCGCAAACTTCCCCTGAATCCAATCAGCTGTTCTCATGGCACAGGGAACATTTCACCAGTAGAAGGAAAAATGGATTCAATACAATTTCAGCACATTTTGGACGCTAACTTGATGCCATCTGTGAAAAAGCTGAAGTTAAAGAGAGGATGGCTTCTACAAATGGATAATGATCCTAAACACACCTCAAACTCCACGGTGGATTACATCAAGAGGGGTAAACTGAAGGTTTTGCCATGGCCTTCACAATCTCCTGACCTCAACATAATGTAAAATCTATGGATAGACCTTAACCTGTTAACAAATCACTTCAAAATATATGTTTTTCTCGCCTAATTTTTTTCCCCAAAAGAATTGCTACAGTTTCCAGATCCTTTGGCCCTCTGGGAGGGTCCCGAGGTCCTGCGATGCCGTGTTCATCCTGCTACGTCCTGCTGTGCCCTGCTACGTCCTGCTGTGGCCTGTAATGCCGCACAATTCCCTGCTAAGCCATGAACTACTACAAAGAACTACTACAAACTGTTATCTTTTCTGTGGCTGTTATTGCCACTCTTCATTCTAACCCCAACCGGTCGTCAGACACCGCCTACCAAGAGCCTGGGTCTGGGTCTGGGTCTGGGTCTGGGTCTGGGTCTGTCCGAGGTTTCTTCCTAAAAGGAAGTTTTTCCTCGCCACTGTCGCACTGTTGCTTGCTCTGGAGGGAACTACTAGAACTGTTGGGTCCTTGTAAATTCTGGAGTGTAGTCTAGACCTACTCTATCTGGTCTAGACCTGCTCTATCTGGTCTAGACCTGCTCTATCTGTAAAGTGTCTTGACATAACTCGTTATGAATTGATACTATAAATAAAATTGAATTGAATTAGGAAGCTAACACACTAGGTCTTACTGACACAGAGCTGAAGAGGTTAGAATAGAGAATTTCTATTTCCGTCCAAGTAAATCATATGTAAAATTATTAAAAAACACTACTGTAAGCATATTACATGATCTACATTCAAAAACAGTACCCCAGCCACATGTCTGAACTTAATACAGAAAAATCCAGAAGAAAATGACTCAGAAAATGGCTATTTTATGAAGTTATTTCTACAGATATGTCTGTGCGTTTTTCTTATTTCCTCTCAGAAAAAAAGCCCAAAAAGTGCAAAATAAAAACTTCTCAAATTAAAAAACACATCCCCATCACTCACACACATATCTAAAATAACTACATGCATACATTTATAGAAATAAGTCATTATAATTTGATGAAATGGTGAAATGCAATAACTAAGGCCTTATTTTTGCTTTGACACAGCTGGAGCCATCACAGGGTTAAAGTTTTCTGGTCGTGTTTGGTATCAATCAACTGGTCTTCTGATTGGCTACACAGGGAGGCTGGTTTTAAACATTTGGTTGTATTAACTCTGCAGGGGGCCCAAACTTTTGCAGATGTCATTTTTTTGGTTTCTGTTATTTTGAAAGTGTAAATAATGGAAATGAAATCTAACTTTTTGTGACAAATTATATGAATGTCTAATCTGTCATTTGATGCCTTTTGGAGATTTTTTCATCTTTTTTTTCAATCAATACACATTTTTACCTGGGGGGCCAAACTTTTGAACCCCAGTGTAGTTATTGTTTTTTGTTTTTTCTTGAAGCTGCACTTTCATATATTTCTTTGTAGTTTTGCTTATTTAAAGCTAATGTACTTGTTCAGAGTGTGAATGCGCTGGTGAGCTTTAAGGTTACTACTCCCACAAAACGTTTCCCCACATTGTTCACACCTGTACGGCTTCTCTCCGGTGTGAACACGTCGGTGTAATGTAAGATTATCGCTCCAAGAAAATGTTTTACCACATATATCACACCTGTACGGCTTCTCTCCGGTGTGAATGCGCTGGTGTTGTTTAAGGTGAGAGCTCTGAGAGAATGATTTCCCACATTCACACCTGTACGGCTTCTCTCCGGTGTGAACACGTTGGTGGATTACTAGGCAACCCCTGCTAGAATAGGTTTTACCACATAGATCACAGCTGTACGGCTTCTCTCCAGTGTGACTGCGTTGATGTTTCATTAGGTTACTCTTCAGTGTGAAAGCTGCCCCACATTGATCACAGCTGTGTAGATTCACTCCAGTGTGAACTCTCTGATGAATCTTTAAAGATCCAGATGTTGTGAAGGATTTGTCACAGTGTTGACAGTGGTGACATTTTGGTCCCTCTCCTCTTCTCTGTTTCTATAGCAACAGACAAACCGAGAGAGAGAGAGAGAGCGAGTTAGTGAACAACCTTCTTAAACCCTGTTTTACAGACGATGTAAAAGTCTATTTGCCTGTAAAAATCAGTGATGAGGACACACTTCAGCCTTTGCTGAACTGCCTGAGGGATCTGAACATATGGTTGATCAGAATCTTCTCCGTCTCAGTGACAATAAGACTGACATTGTTGTGTTTGGTTGTGCTGAACATTTTAGTGCCTGTGTAGATGCTCTTTAGGTTCCCATATTCGTCCTTTTACCAAGAATCTGGGTGGGAGTGTTGACAGTGCTTTTAAATCTGACAAACATTAGTTCTGTTGTTAAAACCACTTTCTTCCAGCTGAGACTTTGGGCTAAGGTCAAGTCTTACCTGTTGAACAATCACTCAGAAAGAGTCATACAGTGAGGAGAATACGTATTTGAACACCCTGCTATTTTGCAAGTCCTCCCACTGAGAAATCATGGAGGGTCTGATATCATCGTAGGTGCATGTCCACATTTTTTAACTATTCATTTGTAAATAAGTCTTTGAACACCTGAGAAAATCAATGTTAATATTTGGTACAGTAGCCTTTGTTTGGTCAAACGTTTCCTGTAGTTTTTCACCAGGTTTGACACACTGCAGAAGGGATTTTGGTCCACTCCTCCACACAGATCTTCTCTAGATCAGTCAGGTTTCTGGGCGGTCGCTGAGAAACACGGAGTTTGAGCTCCCTCTAAAGATTCTCTATTGGGTTTAGGTCTGGAGACTGGCTAGGCCAGAACCAGAACCTTCTCCTGGCTGTGTGCTTCGGGTCATTGTCATGTTGGAAGACCCAGCCTCGACCCATCTTCAATGCTCTAACTGAGGGAAGGAGGTTGTTCCCCAAAATCTCCCAATACATGGCCCCGGTCCTCCTCTCCTTAATACAGTGCAGTCGCCCTGTCCCATGTGCAGAAACCCCCCCAAAGCCTGATGCAACCCCCCCATGCTTCACAGTAGGGATGGTGTTCTTGGGATGGTCCTCATCATTCTTCTTCCTCCAAACACGGTTAGTGGAATTATGACCAAAAGTTCTATTCTGGTCTCATCAGACCACATGACTTCCTCCCATGACTCCTCTGGATCCTCCAGATGGTCGTTGGCCAACTTAAGACGGGCCTTGACATGTGCTGGTTTAAGCAGGGGAACCTTCCGGGCCATGCATGATTTCAAATCATGACGTCTTAGTGTATTACCAACAGTAACCTTGGAAACGGTGGTCCCAGCTCTTTTCAGGTCCTGGACCATCTCCTCCCGTGTAGTTCTGGGCTGATTTCTCACCTTTCTTAGGATCATGGAGACCCCCCGAGGTGAGATCCTGCATGGAGCCCCAGTCCGAGGGAGATTGACAGTCATGTTTAGCTTCTTCCATTTTCTAATTGCTCCAACAGTGGACCTTTTCTCACCGAGCTGCTTGGACATGTCCCCGTAACCCTGTCCAGCCTTGTGGAGGTCTCTAGTGTCTTTGGACAGCTCTTTTGGTCTTGGACCAACCTTGGTTTTGGACATGCACCTACGAGGACAATTTCAGACCCTCCATGATTTCTAAGTGGGAGAACTTGCAAAATAATATATATATATATATATATATATATATATATATATATATATATATATATATATATATATATATATATATATATATATAAAAAAACGTTGAATTAAAAGTTTTAATTTTACATCATCCCTTCCTCCCTCCGTTAGTTAGTCCAGAACACAGCAGCTCCACTTTTAACCCGGGACCAAAAAGCGGGACCACATCACACCTGTTTTGGCCACGCTCCATTAAAAGCGGATTTCTCAAGATTTTAAATGGGTTGTTGCCTTCTTATTTATCGGAGCTGTTCCACATCACTCCTGTCGAGGCCCTGAGGTCTTCCAATCAGATGCTCAACGATGAGACCAGATCCAGGTAAGGAAATAATATCTCTCTCTCTCCCTCTCTCCCTCTCTCTCTCTCTCTCTCTCTCTCTCTCTCTCTCTCTCTCCACATGGTAGCAGAACCCTTATTGAAGATAACGAGGCAGTAAGACCATGACAGTTCAGCGAGCTACAGAATAGTTTTAACTTCCGTTCTGGGCTCCACACATCACTTCAACAAGGCTGAAAACGGGAAAGGAACGATAAAGGAAAAAGTCTGTTGGCATGACAACGTTTTAGTGCTGGTCCGAAAAATGTATCCCATCTTTGACTCAAACCTGGTCCAACCCGAGCCGTGAGTCTGGTGGTCCATTGCAGCCCTACTACTAGACATGTATGTATATGCATGTGCATATCGCAATGTCGAGAGTCATTTAGATAAAAACCCTAAAAGACATCTGTGAAAGCGTCTGTGTGATTCATTAATATTGAGATTAGATTCCTGGTCTCTTCAGTCTGGAGGAACCTCTTTCCTTCACTTACCTCCTCCTTCTTCCTCTTGCTCCCTCGCTCCTCTGAGTCTCCCGAGGCCTCCCTGGCACCTTTCCTCTTGCCCTCCTCCTCCTCCTCCTCCTCCTCCTCCTCCTCCTCCTCCTCCTCCTCCTCCTCCTCCTCCTCCTGGTGTTCCTGCAGGTACTCGGTGATCAGGTCCAGGTCCAGGTGGTCTTGCGGCTCCCATGTGTTCTCCTCACTGGAAAGGTGAGTGCAGACAGAAGAACATCTCCTCACACTTTGTTTTTTAGGAAATCCATTCTCACTCTAGCTGCTAATCTGGATTATTCCTTTTATCTGTTGCCATGTTGGAAGGTTATTTGCGGGTCTGCACCTTAGAGTCAAAATACCAAACCTTCAACTTTGAGAATGCTGAAAATTAAGCTGTTGAAGGTGTGTGTGTGTGTGTGTGTGTGTGTGTGTGTGTGTGTGTGTGTGTGTGTGTATATGGACCAAAATCACCAGTTATTAATATTCTAGACTCCTACTTACTCTGAGAACCCCTTCCATTTCAGCAGAAACTCTACTCTTCCCTTCACCACTCTGCGGTCCAAAACCTTCTCCACCACATACTCCTCCTCTTCCTCCTTCACTTCTGCAAGCTCCACCTCCTCCTCTTCCTCCTCCTTCACTGCTGCAGGCTCCTCCTCCTCCTCTTCCTCCTTTCCTGCTCCGGTCGCCAGCTTGACGTCTGCTGAGGGCTCCTTCGGTAGACCCGGGGGGGGGGGGCACAGAGGAAGTGGGAGAAAGCAGCAGAGATGGAAGTAACGAAGTACAAATACGAAGTACAAATACTTCGTTACTGTACTCAAGTAGATTTTTTTAGATATTTTTACTTTACTATTTCTTTTTGTGGCGACTTTGTATTTCTACTCCTCACATTTTACAGAACTGACTCGTCCCTTTAGTTGTGTACAGACGGTCGTCATGGAGACAGCGTGGCCACACGGAGAGAGAAGTGAGAGAAAAGGATTCATAAACGGGAGCAAAATATGAAAGATATTCTATAAACAGTATGTTCTTACCTTAATTATAACTGTCTCCTGTAGTTGTACTACAGTACTTCCTGTTAGAACAGAAGATGGAGGCACCACCTTATTTAATCATCACATCAACAGACATGTTGGGGGCGTGTTGTCGTTTATAGACGTGGAAGCACCTCCGGTTGCTATGGTGACCAGTCTCATTTCTCCAGGTTGGAGGACGGCTCGTTTGATGAAAATGAGTTTGGAGCTCGTTGTTAACCTCACTACGTTATAAATATGCATCATTAGTGATTTAATATAGTGTAGGCACACACACACACACACACACACACACATCAACAGAGAGTTGTCTCCGTCTGGGTTCTAACAGACACACCTGGGGCCAAGTTGGAAACCAGAATCAGCTTCAGACCCGGTCCTAATCTAGTCCTCACTAAGTTTCCAATCATTTCACTTGAGTTAACATTATTACTGTCTGAGTCATCAATTCAATCTGATTGTCAACACAGCAGGCGACTGTACGTTGTACTTGATGCACCGCTACGAGACAGCTCCATAGTTCCCAAACATGTCCTCATCTGAGAGACATGTCTGCTGAGATAGTGGACTATGCACCAAGAAGGACTCCTGGCCAATGTGCTGCGTCATTCTAAAATATAGGGAACTTCTTAATTAATGTCAGTTAAGTCATTCATATTTAATCCTGTATTTTCTTTCCAGAAGCCATATCTGAGCCCACACACACACATGTAGATCCATCCCTTTAAATGTGAAGGGGAAGATTAAAAAAGAGGAACTGGATCTGGGAATTCTCACAGAATCACAACTGAATTCATGTCTCGCTGCTCAGTCAGAATCTGATTAACCTGGAGTCCCCGTCTCTGTCCCAGTAATCATATTATGGGATGTTTCAGGCCTGTTGGCAGACATCCATTTCATATAAAGAGCCTTTTCTCCATCAACACTGAAGTTTCTCAGCTTGTTCTCTAAGAAACGGTCGTCATTCACACGGCTACTTTTACTTTATACTTCAAGTACATTTCCAAGCCTGTACTTAATCACTACTTCCACTTATACCACAGTATTTTACCACAATTATCTGTACTTCTACTCGAGTACGGGAAGTGAGTACCCCCACTGTAATGTAATGCGCGTGCGGGTTAGTTCCTCCAGCAAATGTTCCTGAAACTCGTTTCTCTGCAGCAAATTATTCAATATTCACAGCTTAAATAATATAATAACAACACGCGTTAATATTACCGGTCTATGGTCTGTTCTAGCGGGTCAGACGGAGCACACGGTTGCTCAGCAACGGACGTTCTGTTTCCATGCCGAACGGGAAGCTAACGCATGCGCAGCTACGGCTTCTATTCGCTTTGATAGCCGTGTAAGAGACGTTATTAAAGTGTGTGTGTGTGTGTGTGTGTGTGTGTGTGTGTGTGTGTGTGTGTGTGTGTGTGTGTGTGTGTGTGTGTGTGTGTGTGTGTGTGTGTGTGTGTGTGTGTGTGTGTGTGTGTGTGTGTGTGTGTGTGTGTGTGTGTGTGTGTGTGTGTGTACCTGGAGCTCCGTCTTCTTAAAACTCACTAATAACAAAGAACTCTCCCGCCAGCCCGAGATCACAGTGTAGCAACGAGACTTCCGGTTTCCTCCAAGTCAGGTTTTTCAGAATAAAGTTCCAAATGAAAGAAGGCCGCCGCCTGGAGGCCAGGAGGGGAACAACAGCTCCACATTCCCTTAATGAACCAGTTAGAGGTGGACTATATGGAAGCGAATAAGAGACATAAGTCTTTGAATTTTATCAGCCACTGAATACTTAATGTTGAAATATTTTATTTTGAAAATTATGGATCTGAATTTATTCGTTCTGAATTCACCTCTTTGAAATTTAAATTTGAAAATTCTTGGTTTCCATTTTAAAAACATGAATTTCGATACATATTTTTTTAATGGTCAAAAATTCAGATACAAAAATACAACTTGTAGAATTTCAGATAAAATAGATTCAAGTTGATCAAATTCGATTGCTGAAATTCAGATTGAAAAAATTCAATATCAGTCAAATTCAATTGCTGAAATTCAGATCAAAAAATTCAAGTTAAATATTCACACAGAAACATCCGGGCTACCCAGGCTAGAGAAGCAGTTGAGCCTGCATACAATCGAACCGACGTCTGGCCTATCAGAACACGGCCTGTCTGTCATGTGACCCAAGATCTCGGTCGGCACGGATATTGAAACGGTAAACCGCTGTTACCATGACAGCCAGGGGAAACGACGGTGCTCCGGTAAGTTTGCTGTTCATGTCCAACCCAACTCAGGGCTCGATAGAAGTATGTTGTAGCTAAATATGTTTGGAACACATAGCTACGGTTTGTGTGACTTGTGTCTCTATGTAGCTAGCTAAGTCTGCAGGACAACATGTTATAGCTAGGTAGCTAACGCTAGCGCTTAACAGAGATGGGAAGAACTGTACTAAAGTAGATTTTTCAGATATTTTTACTTTACTATTTATTTTTGTGGCGACTCCTTACATTTTAACAGGAATATTGGTATTTTATACTCCTTATATTTTACAAAATTGACTCGTTACTTTAGTTTTGTACTAAAGGTCGTCATGTCGGAGAAAAGCGCGGACACCGCCCCACACCGCGAGAGAAGTGAGAGAAAAGAAAAAGTACGGAGCCCCGCTGGGGTCAGCTGAGAAAGGGATTCATAACAATCCGTGCTCAAGGATTTATATACGGGAGTAAAATAGGAGAGATATTCCATATATATTCTTACCTTAATATAACTTGTCTCCTTCTAGTTGTATTACAGCACTTACTGTTAAAACATAAGTTTGGAGACACTACCTTATTTATTTATTCATTAAATTAATAGATATTTTTGTGTCGTGTTGTAGTTTATAGACGTCTAAGCACCGCCGGTTGCTATAGAGACCAGTCTTACTTCTTCAGGTTGGAGGACTGCTCGTTTTGATAAAAATGAGTTTGTAGCTCGTTGTTAACCTCACTACGATACGATGCATCTTTTGTGATTTAATATCATTTTGCTATAGAGTTATTGATCCCAGAAGTTTCAATCTGTGAATATCTTTCCTACTTTGCTCACGTTTATTAATATTATTAATCCGTGCTCTCTGTTTAGTTTTTTTTCTCAGCTGACCCCAGGGTGCTCCGTTAAAAAAGCGACTAGCTGTCCGGAGGATAATCAGTTGGGTGTTTGTGTGTCTGTGTGTGTCTCCGCGTGTCCGCGTCTTTGAGAACTGTAAGTTGTATAACTGATGTTGTCAGTTCATTAAGCCTGTTGTATTGGTCTGTAGTTCTGGTACATTTAAAGTAAGTTAGCTACTGTTTAGTTGTTTGTGTTCTTCACCTGTTACCTAGGTTACACCTGACTGTTGATTCGGTAGATTCCCATCATCCTTGGCCTTATCTGAGAGATGTTTGAGATAGTAGACTATGCATCAAGAATGACTCCTGGCCGATGTGCTGCGTAATTCTAAAATATAGTCAGTACTTTTGCCATTTCTGGCGCTTAACGGTGGCCGCCCACTTTTCAACAAAATAAAATTTTGAAAATTGCAAAAAAAGACTTTAATGGTTGAAGCTCACAGACAGCCATCAGTGTAGATGATACAGTTAGAAGGATCAACACATAATATCTAACGTTACAGCGGGATATTTGTGTGACTTTTTTAAATTTTTTTTTTAACAGCTGTCAGATGCACAGAAAGAATTACACATTAGCTTTAAACATTAGATGTATGACCTTTGTTTTTTGTTAAAACCTTTTTTTCTCTTTGTGATGTTATTTTGTATTTTATTTATATTTGTGTTGACAGGGTAATCATGCTGAGATTTTACGATCTGCCAGGAACTTAATGTCCTTATTGACTGAATCTGAAAGGGGAGGAAGTGCAGCCAGTTGTGATGTACCTTGCAGCAGTCAGGATATAAGGTTCAGTGTTTAAAATATATATTTTTTAATCTGTTCACATGGATATTTTTAAACCTAACAATTACAGACTTTGATTAATGACTATCTTTGGTTTCAATACTGCAGGGAACAGAGGCAAATAGGCCAAAATGAGATGTCAGGCAATCAGCCACCAAGGCCTTCTCTTCAGATAGAAATGACAAGGTTCAACATTGTATTCTGTGGATTTATTGAATCTTATAAAAACTCAGTTTGATAGTAATCAAGTGTTATTTCCTACAGGTCTTTTCCAGGTATGTTCACTAAGGGAAAAGGGAAGAGGCGTTTTCCTACAGTGAATCTTGTTCCTGCTAAAAGGCCTAAACCACTGGAAGTGGCTTTCCACCTTTGCCAAAACAATATGAAAAACACCAAAAGAACAAGACCAAATAGTCCACTTGCAGGCAGGACTGGGCCGCAGGTCTGTTCATTTAGATGAGAGTACAACACATGATGAGGTGAGCACATTCCATAGATGTATATATTTATGATAGTTGTACTATAACTATGAGGAATTTAGTTAATTAGTCCTACCTCATTACTTTTTGAGATGTGACAACCAAGACAACCATTTACTAAAATTGTTTGGAAGAAAGTGTCTTATATACCTTAAGCATAGTCTGCATTAATGTATTTGAAAATTCTAATCCTTTGGCACAGGTTTTAATTCTGCCTAATGTTCTAGTACAATCATCTTTAATTTCAACAGGTCAGCATCCTTTGTTTATTAATGTTTTATATATCTGCTCTGCTTACAGTTATGTGAAACACTTAAAGTTGTCTTTCCTCAATTGGCGGCTGTAACTGGAGGCTGGCTGCTTTACAAAGCAGGAGGTATGCACAATTTTGTGTGTGTAAACAGTTTCTATCATATGTAAAGCATTTTCAGATTATTTTTTTCATGTTAATGTTTTCTATAGGAGGATGGGGTTCCCGAAAGCTTTCCATGGTGGCACCTGATCATACTGGCTACACAGGCAACATCATAAAGGCTGCAAGCCAGGGGGGTAAATCTCCTCTTTACATAGCTCCAATTCAAGACGAACTCAAAACAACTCCTTTGCAACTAAGTAATGAAGCATTCAGTTGCATGCCCAAGGCAAAGTGCCAAAAGTGTGGAGCAGCCATTCCACTGCAGCTCCTGATGGAACATTACATTACGGTATTGTACTGCTTTTGGTAAATAGCAGTTTCTATTTATTGCAACCAATTTTATTGTCTGATTTTAGAATATGTGATTGCTGAAATATTCTTTCCGTAAGTTCCATATCCTAAGTCAGTTTATTGGTAACATTTTCATTTTATCTCTTACCAGAGTGGCTCACAGTACAAGACCCTACCAAGGCCATGTCTCTGTTTCGGGATTCTATTCTTAGCCATCATGAAAGTAAGAATCCCTTACTTCTCAGCATGGATGTTAGAAAGAACCCTGCTGAACAAGATGCTGCGCTCATCTGCTTCTATAAGAAGCCAAATGTGGAATGGGCACGGCCCTTGAATTGCAAACTTGAAGGTAGCTTCAATTTCATGTCAAAGTAGTTTAGGCCTACTTAAAGTATTGCTTCTCTCTTTTACTATATCAACCTCTCCGTTGTGTTACAGGTGATGCAGCCATTGGAGAGGGTGTGAGTCGCTTTTTCCTCTCAACTTGCATGGACAAGCTTAAGTCTGGGTTTTGCATCAACTTTGGTATGTAGACTGTAGCTATGTGTAAGCTGACTTGTCAATAATAAATGTTATTAAAGTATTGTGTTTAAAAGGTTTTTCTTTTACATATACTGCAATTCTGTTTTTATATCTGTTTGTTTGCTGGACCCTGGCAAAGTATGTAATGTTTGGAATTTTCTGTCTACATTTTATTTGTTACAGCAAACACTGCTGTTACACGTCTCTTTGATGGACAGCCAGGCCATTTAGTCCCCTCAGCCTCTCACTTTCTCGTGGAAAGTGACATGTTCGTCATGGCAGGGAGAATGGTGGGGCACTCCTTTGTTCATGGAGGACCATGCCTATCAGGGCTCAGCCCTGCTGTTGTGCATGTCCTGTTTGGAGGAAGCCCAGAGACTGCAACAGTAACACTAGAGGACTGTCCAGATCTAGACATCAGGGAAACAATCAGGCTTGTATGTTTTTATTTTTTTATCTAACCTCATTTTTCTTCCCCATTATATACAATCAAGCAAGACAGTCTCCACCCCTTAGCCAATTTTACTTTACAGTGGGCTCTAATATTTTATGGAAAAACAGCTGAGGGGTGGAGACTGTCCTATTTTAGCTTTTTATATTCTCTTTAATTACTTACTGGTTTAGCATTTTAAACAGCTTTTTAATGTTATTAAATGTTGTGTTAAGAAATTTAAATAGTGCTATATAGATGAACTTGCCTTGCACTTCTTTCTGTCTTAAAGCTTGAAGAGGAATCTGAACTCTCAGACAAGGACAAAAAAGTGTCCAGGACTTGGCCTACGCTTGGGATCTCCTGGCCTTACTGGAAATAACCAAAGATGGCTTTTTGAGAAGATGTTGATCCATGCTGTATGTGAACTTGAAAGAAATTGTCACAAATTGGCAAAAGTCATCCTCATACCTTGCTTTGGGATAAAAAAAAAAAAAGACGATTCACCTTCTGTCCCTTATTGTCTGTTATTAACAGGTAATTGGACGTGTCATAAGACAAATTAAGCAACTCAGACGTGGTCTTAAAGAGACACCAATGTGGACATTGCTGACCAAACGACCTGACACAGTGGCCCAGCTTTTCCACAGGAGAGAGCAGTGGATTGTAACCCTGCGGTAACGTTTTACAATTCAGTATTGTGTGTGTGTGTGGATAGATAGAAGCCGTGATAAAGTAGTAATATTGTTGTCATTGTAGATAATCCTGCAGCGCATCACCTGGCCTCATGATGACGACGACGACGACGACGACTGTTCACTTGACACAAAATGCCGTGTATCAGGTTATCTTCGCCACTTCATTGAAAATGGTATGTTTAAGGAGAATTCTTGCCAACATTTTATAAAAATAAGTTAGTCACCCAAAGTTTATAATTATAAGTGCAAAGTTACTTTTAAACAGTTGACTATTTTTGCACACCCGTATGTAGGACAGGAAGTAGATAGCCGCATACTCTTCACTTACAGCTTTCTTAAGAGTATTTTTCACACCTTTTATACCACGGTATACAGTATTGCAGTATTTATTACGTCATAGATAACTACGATGCATTTATTGCATACTAAAAATTGTTTTCTAAATTTATTTGTAGCAACCCATCATTTGATCTGTATTGTTTAATCCACAGCATCACCTGATGAATTGACTGACCTGTTAAAATTCTGGACTGGGTGGGAGATTCTTCCAAGGGATAACCTATCCATTGAAGTGGTCAAGGGCAGCTTCCCAACAGCCTGCACCTGTTTTGAGACCCTGCGAATCCCAGGACATTACAAGGACTATGCATCCTTTAAAAATGATATCCTGGCTTGTATTGGCACTTGCCACACAGGATTTGGTCTCGTGTAGGTACAAAGCAGTTCACACTAACACAATATGTTAATGTTAAATATTTAAAAGTTTGTATTACTAATTAAGCATATTAATATGCATTCATTGTTAATTCTTTTTGATGGACATATAGCATAGGAGTTGTAAAATACTATTAATTGGCATGCAACCTAATATGACCCACCTATATAGCTACTTCAGTTAATGTCTTTTTCAATAAAGTGTTTTTGTGTACCAAAAGTTCTTAGTGGTGTTCCGACTCATGTAGCTTGGTGGTTTCTCTATCTTTTAGACCATCTTCCTGAAAGATTCATGGTTGAACAATAGGCAAGGCAAGGCAGCTTTATTTGTATAGCACATTTCAGCAACAGGGCAATTCAAAGTGCTTTACACAAAACAGATAAAAGAATAAAAGTTACAGTGCAGTATAAGAAATTAAACATTAAAGCAATCAGTTTTCATTCCAATATAATTACAAGATATGCCTAAAATGTATTTGTCTTATAAATGTGGGGAGTTAGCTTGCCCTGATCCGACACACTATGGGGAAAAAGTGTCAAACAGAACAGTGTTGTGTTGGCTCTTTCAGTGTTCAGATAGAACATGCTCACAAAATTGAACAGCAGCAACATAGATATCACAGCCAAAGGAATGGGATGCAGCTCTTGGGTCAACAACCTCTCTTAAAGCTGCCATTTGTCCATCAGTCAGTGGGCTTTCTGTGTCTGGGATGATGACACTGGAGTAGCTATCCGCAGTAAATCCACTGTTTTCCCACTCAATGTGAGGAATATCCATACCCTATCAAACAAATAGAAAACCTTACTTGTTTGCAGTATTAATTATCCTAATGGGTTTATGACACTTGCTCTGACTCTTTTGTAAACCACTTTGCTAAATATTAACTTAAGGGCAGCATTTGGCAAGGGAGTATTAACTTTTTTCAAAAACATTTATGTTGGCAAGTACATATGTAGGGATTTCTAATATTGCAAGCAAGTTGTACATTTGGAACATACCTCCAAGTTATCTGGGCCTTGAATTGGGTGATGGATTCGGCCCACCTCCCAAAGCTGATTAGGGGTCATATGGCCTTCCGTTCTTATTGGATGATTGTCCCAGCCACTGCGGAAAGTGTCCAGGGCATCTTGCAGCCGTGGCAAGAACACATAATGGCAACAGAAGAGGTGTGTAGCATTGGCGATGTTGAGGAAGCCCTCTTCTTCAAGGTAGTGGAGAACATCATAGTAGATGTTTGTGACAGCTGCCCACAGGTCTCTCCAAAGCCTTTCGATTCTGAAAAATTGCAACGTTCAATAGAAATCTTTAAACTTGATGTATAAGGAACTGTAATAGCTGGATCTCAAGGCACATTTATATATAAAAAAAATACAGTATATTAAACTGATAATGCAGATTCCTTTGAGAAAATATTTCCACTCACAGCGGATGCACACAGTTGGAATTTCTACTTTCTATATTTGTTTAGTCATTACTTTTTGTCAAACAAGGTTTAATGGAGTATGTCACTGCATTCCATTAAAACAGATGTAATTCCAGACCCATTGCCCATCAAAAACTAAATTTTTTTTGCAGCAAGGAAAAAGTTGTTGAATTTACATGCTAAGGAGGTTGCCATTCAGTACCCTTTAAGCGGCAGCCGCTTCCACTGGTGATTGGACTTTCACATCACACTCAAATAGTAGTCCTGCTTTGAGCTGATATACTGTATGTGTAGCAAATAATACTGTTATTGCAAGGAAGCAGGGAATTGTTATTTTTCAGCTAGCAGTATCTGAAGTTTTGGACAGACCGTTGATTGGGAACACTCTTGCCGGATGTGAAGCTGCCCCTTCCAGTGCCACGGACTGTAAACATGAGGCGTGCAATGTCTACGTTTTCCACGCCCTGATCAGCCCGTACCCTTAAAACAGAGCAACATTTACAAGAGTTTTTTTTTTAAATATATATACAAAAAAAGAATGCAGAAAATTTTGCATGTTTTTTTAACCTTGTTATAAAGGGTACCCCACTATATCTAGATTTTGTAAATCTCTACTTTAACAAAAAATATCTATACAGTCATGCAAAAATAACTGAAATCCTGTATAAATGGCTCCTGAAATACAGCATGATCATTATCCAAGTTGTAAAAGTATAGAAAGTGTTTTAAGGTAAATACCACACAAAAGTGTACTTTTGGTTATTTCAAAATGGGTTTACAACCATTCAAGCATGACTGTAAAATACTTACCTAAGAGGGAAACCAAACTTCTCCACAGATTCTTGGAAGAATGCCAGGGATGTTGCGGCAAGGTTGTTGGAGGCTGCACCAAGATACATTATCTGCAGTACAATACAGTTGTAACATTTGGACAAAACACAAATGTATATAACAATGACAAACTTGTAGTGTATATGTGTATTTATTACTAAAAACTGTGCTTACCTTTCGTGAAAAGCCATCTATGCCACCAAAGATGACAATGTTGTAGCTGTAGAAAACAAATAAAAGCTACATAACTTAGAGACAATTTTAATTATTTGCTTTTTCACAGGTAAGGTTATGAAAAAGAATCTGAAATTTAAAGCTTATACTGATGAAAAAGTTTAAACTTTTTAACAATTGCAATATGTAATACAGCAATTTCTAAAACCCCTAGATTATTGCCGTCATTTTTATAATAAATTGAAAAGCAACGTACTAGGTTATCGTGTTTGCTGGAGAATGTGTGGGCCATAGCATGGAATAAGTACTATTAAATAAAGATGCTATATGATGAATAGGCCTATACAAAAATATAATTATATAATTACAATATCTTATTATATTTAATTCATCTGTCCTTTATCAATAAAAGGACTTGAAAAACTTACCGGATTAGTTTATGATTTGTATCAATGTGCATCAAGGACTGGGGGCTTGAACGGAGTAGGTTCTTCGAACAATGCAACCTAAGTTGGTCATTCGTGATATGACTCGATGGTGTCAACACGGTGCATGGAAGCTCTGATCCGTTCATACTGCACCCGCAGTCCTCGAGCTTGAAGAAGTCCTTTAACCATACGATATCCAGAATGAGGCTGCATGGATTTTACATCTCTCACACACTGGTCCAATTCTTCATCTGTCAGAGTGCTATACAGTGCCCTGACTGAGAGATCAGACTCAGCCATGCGTCGATGGACTGTCCGTCTAGACACCCCCAAAAGCGCAGCTATGCACGGGATAGACAGATTAAGGTCCAAAAGGCTGGAAATGTACTCTACAGAGAGTGCCATTCTCGGCCGTCCAACTGGTCCTTGCTCAAATTGCACAGTTTTAATGTGTTGCTTACTTTTTTCTTTTTCCACATTTACAAGGCTATGTAATTCAGTCAATGCATCTAAAATAGGCTGTGAAACAGCTACATGACTGGAAATAGCATTTAAAAACACAAATTCTTGTGTGCAAATGAAGTCCAAATAGTCCAAATCCAGAGGCAATTGCCCAAGAATATGCTGTAAACGAGAGCGGAGTCGTTCCAAAATGTGGTCAAGCAGCAGTTTCTTAGAAACAAAAAAAGGAAGAAAGAAAAATCAGCTGCGTTAATGAACATACAGTAATTACATTTCAAACCCTAATATTCTGCTAATAATCTAAATGCCGTTTCAGGGTTCAATATTCAGCAACATGTTTAAAGCAATGGCTTGTATCTTAGAACTATAATAACAGTGTAGTGGAAACTTAGTAGTAGTAGTAGTAGTAGCAGCTAAATCACTTAAAATTCACACACAAAAATGCCCAACTTTGAACTTATTAATTACTATGATTTATCTAACCAATTCCCTAAAGTTATTCACTCCGAGGTGTAACTTTCTCCTACTCTGAAAAGCATTTGTTATATACATATACAATAACTCTATAGCAAAATGATATTAAATCACAAAAGATGCATCGTATCGTAGTGAGGTTAACAACGAGCTACAAACTCATTTTTATCAAAACGAGCAGTCCTCCAACCTGAAGAAGTAAGACTGGTCTCTATAGCAACCGGCGGTGCTTAGACGTCTATAAACTACAACACGACACAAAAATATCTATTAATTTAATGAATAAATAAATAAGGTAGTGTCTCCAAACTTATGTTTTAACAGTAAGTGCTGTAATACAACTAGAAGGAGACAAGTTATATTAAGGTAAGAATATATATGGAATATCTCTCCTATTTTACTCCCGTATATAAATCCTTGAGCACGGATTGTTATGAATCCCTTTCTCAGCTGACCCCAGCGGGGCTCCGTACTTTTTCTTTTCCCTCACTTCTCTCGCGGTGTGGGGCGGTGTCCGCGCTTTTCTCCGACATGACGACCTTTAGTACAAAACTAAAGTAACGAGTCAATTTTGTAAAATATAAGGAGTATAAAATACCAATATTCCTGTTAAAATGTAAGGAGTCGCCACAAAAATAAATAGTAAAGTAAAAATATCTGAAAAATCTACTTTAGTACAGTTCTTCCCATCTCTGTTAAGCGCTAGCGTTAGCTACCTAGCTATAACATGTTGTCCTGCAGACTTAGCTAGCTACATAGAGACACAAGTCACACAAACCGTAGCTGTGTGTTCCAAACATATTTAGCTACAACATACTTCTATCGAGCCCTGAGTTGGGTTGGACATGAACAGCAAACTTACCGGAGCACCGTCGTTTCCCCTGGCTGTCATGGTAACAGCGGTTTACCGTTTCAATATCCGTGCCGACCGAGATCTTGGGTCACATGACAGACAGGCCGTGTTCTGATAGGCCAGACGTCGGTTCGATTGTATGCAGGCTCAACTGCTTCTCTAGCCTGGGTAGCCCGGATGTTACTGTGTGAATATTTAACTTGAATTTTTCAATCTGAATTTCAGCAATTGAATTTGATCAACTTGAATCTATTTTATCTGAAATTCTACAAGTTGTATTTTTGTATCTGAATTTTTGACCATTAAAAAAATATGTATCGAAATTCATGTTTTTAAAATGGAAACCAAGAATTTTCAAATTTAAATTTCAAAGAGGTGAATTCAGAACAAATAAATTCAGATCCATAATTTTCAAAATAAAATATTTCAACATTAAGTATTCAGGGGCTGATAAAATTCAAAGACTTATGTCTCTTATTCGCTTCCATACACTGGGACTGAGGACAATTACTCTACAACTGGACTGTACTCCAGGTACTTGTACTTCTTGAGTATTAATGTACAGCATGTGGCCTTGTTTTATTGGACTCATGTTGCATTAAGTTGTTCCACATTCCCCGACATTTAAAACAAGTCGATCATTGACGTTATTCTACAAGTCAGATGAATAAATCAGCCGACCCAACTCCCCCAGTAGTTATCACTTTGACTTTAATTAGGACTTTGTGAGGCAAAATAACATGAGGAGATCCACCTCAGGCAGGACACACACACACACACACACACACACACACACACACACACAAACACACACACACACACACACACACACACACACACACACACACACACACACACACACACACACACACACACACACACACACACACACACACACACACAGACACACACACAAACACACACACACAGACACGCACACACACACACACACAAACACACACACACACTTCATTTTCTGCATCCTGGTTTATTTTTCTGTAACAATTTGTGTCTTTTCTGCATTAATTTATGGTGCAAATGTCTCCATGTATGTAAAGGAAATATAATAGGTATTTGGAGTAGTCTGCACTGAGTTACATAGTTTTTATTATGGGGGTGTATCAATCTCAGTAAAGAGAGACAACTGATGAATGAAATCATGATATGATCAAATGAACAAATGATGAAACGTAGAGATTTTATTAAAAGCATTTAGAAACATTAGACTATATGATGATTGTTTATAGAAACATTTGTTTTCCACATTTTAAATATATTACAATATGATTTAAAATATAAAGGACATAATAGTGACCAATAACAGTTGATTATTTTTGAGATGTGACATATCATGAAGTGTTTTAGTCAAACAGTTCAAATGTTGATAACCAGAGATGAAATCAGATGAATGTTTTTGTGTTTGAGTCTCAGATCTGCTTCACAGTGCAGAGTGTGTGTGATGGTGAACACACTGAACTTTGATTTCAGCAGCTGGTCTTCAGTCAGTGTTTCTGTCCACAGGAGAGACTCTCAGTCCTGCAGAGGACACAGAGACACTGAGGAACCAGACCAGAACCCAAACCCAGGATAGAGAGGCTGAGTGAATGTGGTGTTGAAGGTGTGGAGGTGGATCAGTGAGTCAGAGGAGACTGTGTAGAAGGACAGAGAGCCAGCAGGAACGTCCACATACACTGCTACTCTGTTAGAGACCGAGCAGGAAGTGAGGACTGTTACTCTGTTATTGTGCCAGACAGAGTAACGTTCATCAGAGCAGGTCAGACTCCAGGAATGATCATTATATCCAAACCCACAGTCTCCACTGTCTCCTTTCCTTCTGATTCCTCTGTAACTCACTGATATATAAACCCCTCCTCTCCTCTCGACCTCCCAGTAACAGCGACCAGTCAGACCATCTCTACACAGCAGCTGACGCCAGCGGTCAAATCTGTCTGGATGATCAGGATATGACTGATCCTCCTTCACACGTGTCACCTTCCTGTTGTTGTCAGACAGTTTGAGGTCTCTGTGTACTGTGTTTGTGTCCAGTTCCAGTTCACAGACATCTGATGGAGAGAACAAGACACAATACAGCTGCAGGTTATCATCTGATCATTTATTAACAACTTTACTGACAATAACTGAAAGAAAACCCTTCAAACGTTGATTTGATATCCAGCTGTGAGTGATGTTTAACAATCCAGTTCTACCAACATGAAGAGTTCCTGAACATGAGAGTCAACATGTCAACAATGTCCAGCTTCTTGTCCTCGTGTTGACCCGATGAGGACAGCTGATGATCCAAATCTAGAAACATCAACTGAATAAAGTCTCACTAATAAAACTGCCCCATCTTCTTCTACTGCAGCACAAAGCAGCTCTGAACCATCTGCTTTCTAAAACTGCTATTAGCTGATGTTCACTTATAGAAATACCAGTTTATGGATGAAAAATGAGGATTTATGGTATGTTTGTGTCTGTGTCGTATATCTGATACCAGGTCTCCCATCAGGGAGGAACTGGAAGATAAATCTACCTCAACTCACTTTATTCACCTTTAAACATCTTTGGGACATTAATTATGTCGTGTTGTGTTCAGGGACTGTGAGTTTTTTCAACGCTTATTTATTAAAAACATCCAGAGAAGAAAACTGAAGGTTACTTGAACACAACTTATGTGTGAATAAAAAATAAAGAACCAAAGTTAGCTTTCTGTTGGCTGGACTGTTGATTCATGTATTTATGTATTTATTAGTTCTGTTGGATCAACGTGTTCAGTTTGTTCTGTTTGTGGATTTTAAATTAATTAATTAAATCCTAACATCTTTCCAGAAAAAGGAAGAAAATATATCTTCGTACTTCAGGCAAGAAAATCTAAAAATCAAGTGTAGGGACCTCCACAAATACTGTTAAATAATATAAATGAAGTATTTTATGCAGTTAACTACATTAATACATGGTGTTTCAGTTCATAACAGGTACAATAAGCATTTTTCCCATAATCCTTTGTTTTGAAGGGAAGTGTAATGTATTTCCAGTGGAGTAATCTAAGTTAATTATTCTCTGTATAGCT
This sequence comes from Percina caprodes, assembly GCA_013375575.1. Classification (NCBI taxonomy): domain Eukaryota; kingdom Metazoa; phylum Chordata; class Actinopteri; order Perciformes; family Percidae; genus Percina; species Percina caprodes. The sequence goes on from JABXJD010000956.1 coordinate 117,836, forward strand.
CCACTCCTAGCCAATCAGATGGCTTTGTTGGGGAGTAGAAAAGAAAGGAGGAAGTCAGAGAGGACATGTAGAGCACGTTGGAGGGAGAAACATGCAGTCAGCAGAGGAGAGAAAAACTAAGTTTAATGTCCAGCTGACTGAGGTCTGGAGACTAATGGACTTTAAACTTTTGTAAAGTATTATTGTTGCAGTTAACAGTCGTGTGCAGCTCTCAGTTTGGTAACTAGTTATCCTGTAGTTTTAAGGTAAGTTCAGGCAGGTTAGCTGTGTTTGTGTGTTCACTAGCTTTGAAGGTGACAACTGTTAACTGTTGACTTGTTTAAGCTAGCGCCGCCGTGAGGGACAGTCAGCTGGAAACGCCAGCCGCAGCTTTCACCGAGGACCGGGAGGAACCAGGACTTCACTGGAGGACCAGGACTTCACTGGAGGACCAGGACTTCACTGGAGGACCAGGACTTCACTGGAGGACTAGGACTTCACAGGAGGACCAGGACTTCACTGGAGGACCAGGACCAGGGCTGTGGGGTTGCTCGACGTTTCAGTCAGTAAAAAAATGTCCGCAACACAGCTTTAAACTCGGCTTTAAACTCGGCTTTAAACTCTGCTGGTCTTCTTCAGGCCTAACCCAGCAGGGTGGAAACCTTTCATTAAATATGGGAGTTTAAAGCAGTGTTGCAGACATTACATGTTTTTCCCTTTTGAAATACCGATATAGCTCATAGTGAGTTAAGTAGTTCCACAGTGGAGGCTCCGCGTTATTGGTTGTTGATTATTTCTTTATAGTTACCTATGCCTATAATAACAACATTCACTGGTAAAGGGAGATTTAGCCAATTCACCATAATAAGTAACCTCATCTCATATTATACTTCCAGCACCAGGAAGGGGTTAAACTAGTGTAACACACAGCTGAGTTCTCTTAGAGCAAACTTAAAACACACTCACACTTCCTCACACCAGGTCTCAGTCTCTGTGGTCCACCATGGTCCACCCTGCAGGAAGACACAAAGACACAATCCACTTCATACTCCAGGGCTGTGGATAATTGAAGGTTTAACCATCATATTGTGAAATGAGACGGAGTGAGACTACGTGGACTCTGCAGCTTGTTCAAGTCAAAGTCAGGGCAATGCTGCTGAAGCTGTCACGGTGTGGTTACACTTAAGCCGCCTACACATGATACGCAATTTGCTCTCTGAGCACCGCTAGGTAGGACGCAGAGCAAAGCACAGCGCAGGTAAACGTCATTAAAGGTGGCAAGGAAGCTATTTCCTGTTGCTAGGTAACAACATGCCATTATCTCATTGGTTATGCGTACCAAAGGTCAGCGGCAACTAGGTAAAGTTGAAGTAATTTGAACTTTGAGTGAAGATCCAATAAACACCACTGCTCGCTACAAAAGTAGACTAGAAAAATGAGAACTCAGCTTGAATGTATGTAGCATAAAAGTGGTTGATTAAAGTTGATTAAATCTTCTTTTTACTTCAGTATTTTTCATTTGTCCTGCACCTGCCACAAGGTGGATGTACACACAATTATTATTATTCTTTTTTAATTTGATACGCTAAAATGGTCTGAGGCATTGGTTAACTCTGGTGTGTTCCTGTGAGAGAAAGAAAATAGTTTGATTTGATTTTAAAGGTAACTTACCTTCGTAAAATGTAACTGTTTTTGTTAATGCCAATTGAATCTCTACGGTGGCCCTGAAGTGCAAATCACAACAGCAAATAGGAAAACACTTCAACAAATCATTAAACACAACGGCATTAACTTCTACCTGAAAGGTAGGGCCTATCTAGTAGAGGACGGACCCTCCTGATTGGACAGAAGAACTGTCTGTCTTTTATCAGGAAGGAGAGGTGAAAAAAACGTAAAGGGGCCTTTTTTGAAAACATGAATATAATGATGTTGTGTTTTGCTATTTGCTGTCGTATTTTGCACTTCAGGGCCACCGTACTTTCCAGACCTCTGACTTTGAATACATATTTGTATTTTTGTTATAAGATTGAAAAGCCCTGTAATACACCTTCACTTAGATCCTCCATTGAACATTAACCAGATTTTCTCAGTTAGTGACAATAAATAAATAAAATGAAGTCTTGGTCCGTCCATACCTGAGAGTGTCCAGTCTGCAGTCTGGATCCTCCAGTAAAGCAGAAAGCTGCTTCACTCCTGAGTCTCCTGGATGATTGTAGCTCAGGTCCATCACTCTCAGATGGGAGGGGTTGGAGCTCAGAGCTGATGCCAGAGAAGAACAGCCTTCCTCTGAGATCATACAGAATGAGAGACTACACACACACACACACACACACACACACACACACACACACACACACACACACACACACACACACACAGTTGGTCATGACAATTCAGGTACAACTTGGGCCACCTCCCGGGAGCAATACTTAACAATTACTTTGAGTGCTAGAAATGGGCGGGGCTTTACAGTCCAGCTGTAAACAACAAGAACTAATGTTGTGTAGCTACTTGAAAATGTCATTATCCATTAAAGAGAGAGAGAGAGAGAAATAAACCATGTTTGTAATTGTTTTTCAGTTATTACATTGTAAAGCACAAATAAATTGATTGATTGCTCCGTTCTGCTGTTGTTGAAGCTGCCTGTAAAAACCCAGCACAATTAGTGAATCACTAATTTTAGGCTCAGAGCTGAATGCTAAATGTAGCCTATTTTGTATTGTGACACTATACTATTTAATATACTGTATTTTTATACAGCAGAATGGCCTTAGAAGCTGAGTTTTTATTTTTTTGTACACCTTACTGTGAGAGAGACAAGGTATTGTGAGACATGTATTGTCATACTTTTGTGAAAAATAACAATTTCCACTATACGATCACAGTTTAAAAAGAGCAGAACTCCAGATAACTGCTGTGGGCTTCTATGTCTCTGTCTGTGATGTGGACATGTCTATCCTGATTCGGTCTGGTTTCCCCATATGTAGATGCAGATCCACATACACAACGTAATGAGACTGTCACAAAGGGGACCGTCACATCGGCTTAAGCCTTCCTCAGCCGAGCTGCCGCCAGACAACTCTGACTGGCTTTTAGTCGTTGCAGAGAGTTTCACAAAATAACAAAGGGCAGGACAGCCAGCTGGCCTTCTTGTTGTGGGACTATTAAGCAGAGTTTTTGACCCGCTAGATTTAGATTAGAAACAGTGTAAAAGTAAATTACTGTGTAGGGGCACAAATAAAAAAACATGAATGATACAGAATGTTGCTTTAAATTTAAAGTTAGTCAGGTCTTAACTGAAAACCAACCTGAGAGTTTCCAGTCTGCAGTGTGGATTCTCCAGTCCAGGAGACACCAGCTTCACTCCTGAATCCTGCAGGTTGTTGTTACTCAGGTCCAGCTCTCTCAGACTAGAGGACTGGGAGCTGAGAACTGAGGACAGAGCTTCACAGCTTCTCTCTGACAGGTTACAGTCACTCAGCCTGAAAAGGAATCAGCAATGCATAAGAACACAGCTTCAAGCAAACAAAAACAAATTATAATTAAAGCAAAACTGCATTTAATCTGAATAGTTGTGTGTGCACGTACAGAGCTTTGTTGGAGGCTTTGACCACTGGCAGCAGCCTCAGAAGAGCCTCCTCTGAAGCGGAGTATTTCTTCAGGTCAAACACGTCCAGATCTTCTTCTGATGACAGTAAGATGAAGACCAGAGCTGACCACTGAGCAGGAGACAGTTTATCTGTGGAGAGACTTCCTGAACTCAGGGACTGTTGGAGCTCCTCCACTAGAGAACCATCATTCAGTTCATTCAGACAGTGGAACAGATTGATGCTTCTCTCTGCAGACAGATTCTCACTGATCTTTGTCTTGATGTACTCAACTGTTTCCTGATTGGTCTGTGAGCTACTTCCAGCATAGGTCATCAGACCTTGTAGGTGTTTCTGATTGGTCTGGAGTGACATACCCAGGAGGAAGCGGAGGAACAAGTCCAGGTGTCCATTTGGACTCTGTAAAGCTTTGTCCACAGCACTCTGATGGAGATGGTTTAATTTAGGTTTGACTCTGAAGACTTTAGGCAGCCAGGAGGTTGTTTGTTCTTCTGCCAGCAGGTTGACTCCAGAGTTGGTGAAGGTCAGATGGACATGAAGAGCAGCCAGGAACTCCTGAACACTCAGATGGACGAAGCAGAACACCTTGTCCTGGTACAGTCCACTCTCCTCTTTAAAGATCTGTGTGAACACTCCTGAGTACACTGATGCTGCTCTGATATCGATGCCACACTCTGTCAGGTCTGATTTATAGAAGATCAGGTTGCCTTTCTGCAACTGCTCAAAAGCCAGTTTTCCCAGAGACTCAATCATCTTCATGGTCTCTGGACTCCAGTGTTGATCTATCTCAGATTTCCTATGATATTTATTGTTCAGTTTGGACTGAACCACCAGGAAGTGGATGTACATCTCAGTCAGGGTCTTGGGCAGCTGTCCTCCCTCTCTGGTCTTCAACACCTTCTCCAGAACTGTAGCAGTGATCCAGCAGAAGACTGGGATGTGGCACATGATGTGGAGGCTTCGTGATGTCTTGATGTGGGAGATGATTCTGCTGGCCTGCTTTTCATCTCTGAATCTCTTACTGAAATAATCCTCCTTCTGTGGGTCAGTGAATCCTCTGACCTCTGTCACCATGTCAACATACTCAGCAGGTATCTGATTGGCTGCTGCAGGTCGTGTGGTTATCCAGAGGCGAGCAGAGGGAAGCAGATTCCCCCTGATGAGGTTTGTCAGCAGCACACCCACTGAGGTGGACTCTGTAACATCAGTCAGGATCTCAGTTTTGAGGAAGTCCAGAGGAAGTCGACACTCATCCAGACCGTCAAAGATGAAGACAACCTGGACCTCTTCAAACCTGCAGATTCCTGCTTCTTTGGTTTCACTAAAGAAGTGATCAACAAGTTCCACCAAGCTGAACTTTCTCTCTTTCAGCACATTCAGCTCTCTGAAGGTGAATGGGAATATGAACTGGATGTCCTGGTTGGCTTTGCCTTCAGCCCAGTCCAGAGTGAACTTCTGTGTTAAGACTGTTTTCCCGATGCCAGCCACTCCCTTTGTCATCACGGTTCTGATTGGTTCATCTCTTCCAGGTGGGGCTTTAAAGATGTCTTCACATCTGATTATTGCTTCTGGTCTGTCTGGTTTCCTGGATGCTGTTTCAATCTGTCTGACCTCATGTTCTTCATTGACCCCTGCAGCCCCTCCCTCCATGATGAAGATCTCTGTGAACATCTGATACAGAACGGTTGGGTTTCCTGCTTTAGCAATCCCCTCAAACACACACTGGAACTTTATCTTCTGGTTAGTCTTGAGTTTACGCTGACAAACTCCAGAATGACTTCCTGAATGAACACACAAGAAAATTCAATAAGTCAAAGAACATATTTTAACATTCAAATAATAAGTATATATTTTAATGCATCTTTTCAGATATTAGTAAATGTCCCATTTTTAAATGTGTTAAAATCCTCTTACTGCTCTGCAGACGGTCAGCCAGCTCCTCCTGCTTCATTCTCCTCAGGAAGTGCAGTGTGATCTTCAGAAATGCTTCTCTGCTCCTCCTCCTCTGCTCTTCATCCTCACCCTCCAAAACCTCCTCATCCTCCCTCTGACTCTCTAAGCATTCTGGGTAATCTGGACATAGAACCTTCTGAAACTTCTTCAGCTCATTCTTTACAAAAGTGACGATGTTCTCCTCCAGCAGCTGGACCAGAATGATAAAGTCAACATTTAGTTTAAAGAACTCAACATGTGATTCATCTCTCAGTCTGAAGGCCTGCTGGTTTGAAAAGAGCAGCATGGAGACTATTGGGATCTGAATGGTAGTTCATCATTTAATCTGTAGATAATAATGAAAATATTCTTTTAATATGTACACACCATAAATATGGAGTCCAGGTCTGTTTGCTGCTGCAGGTCAGACTGACCACCGAGGCCCTCTGAGCTCTCCTGGTGAACTCTGTAGAGAAAACATCAAGTTTAAGAACATTTAATGATCTGTGCACAGTCCTGATGATGACACAATGGCAACTGGGGCTCTTGAGGAGTATTACGTGGTTCAGGACTAGGATTGGGTATCGTTTGGCTACCGTCATCAGAGCTGTGGTCTGGCAAATCGAGACTAAGTGCAAAGAGACAATACGGGAATAATGTGGACTGTAACTACAAAGGCTCCAACACCAGAGCTGTAGTCTGGACTAAGAACCATCACAGACTACAACAGGAAACCTGCAAGGCTCAGGTAATCTGGACCTGATGGCCAAGCTCTTAAGGTGTCTGCAGATCAACTGGAAGATGTCTTTATTATGTTATTATAACAATGACGTCCTAAACTCATTACTATATGCTGATAATTCTAGTCTATAACAACTTTAAAAGTCTTTTATTTTGTATGTAAATACAGTATGAAACATATTTAAGTGTATTATTATTACTATTGTTATTAGTTAAGTCCAGTTACGGTGGTGATGAGGAGGAGGAAAATGATGAAGAGGAGGAGGACAGGCAGGAGGAGTATGGAGCAGGAGGAACCAGCACAGATACAGTGGAAGGTACAAGTCCAGTGTGCAGGGCTGTATAACGTAGCGTTGGCTTGTTCTGGTCTCTTTTTGTAGAGTTATTATTACTATTATTAAAATTACTTCTAAAAAGGTTCTACGTGTGCTCTCCACATGCTCTCATGAAAGGCCACTCCGTCCCAAAGTCCCAGGATACATTTATGTCCCAGTACATCCCTGAAGACCACCATTGTCCCTGTCCTGTCTGCAGTGAGACCAAAGCCCTTCTGCAGGTCTGCAGAGGAAGGTCTGACTAGTCCACACCACATTCTGGGATGGGAGAAATGAGCTCTTATTGGCATTTCTTTAACCCAATCACAATTGTCTTTGGTGGTGCTAACCTGTCTGGTGGTTCTGGTCCTGGTATCACAGGGCATCAGATTAAAACCAGATTTTGTCAAACCTAGACTATGAAGCTCTGAGAGAGTCTGATAATAACAAAGTTCAGTTATAAATTCTTACCTTCCATCAACAGCTTGTCCATCTTTAAAGGTAATAAGATGATCCATAGACCGGTCACTCTTCATGGACACACAGCTGGGTCCAGGTCCAGGTTTCTGCTGCTGCATCCTGATACAAACAAAGACCGTGGATGAGTTACTATTCACCAAAATGTAATCTGAGATTTGAGATTCATTAATTTAGAATAGGGACAGAGCACATTGATGAACATTTATGTGAAAATACAAGATAATTATATATATTATATATAGATTATAGCAGGTGGCTAATAACATCTGTGGAAGGTTGGTGTTAAAATAACAAGTTCCAACATAATAAACTGATAGGACAAAATAATAACAGTAAAAGAGTCAAATAAACTAACTGGCTCCCAAAAAGACAGGATTTGGGGGACCAAAGAAATCTGGTGTTAACCCTCGTGTTGTCTTCCCAGTCGACCAGGATGCAGCTTTTAGGTTTTCTGGATCAAAATGTTTCGATGTTTTGGTCGTTTTTTTTAAGTTTCTGACATTTGTTTTGACATTTTTTTAAGCTTTTAATGCTTTGAAATTGAGTAAAATTTAAAGAAAGTAGTGAACTGATCATTAATTTAAACTTTTAGGTTTTCTGGGTTTTTAAGTTTCTGTGAATATTGTTCAGCTGTTTTGAATCTGATATTTTTTTTTAAAGCTTTTCTCACTTTTCCTGACATTCTTTAATATTAGTTTAGTTATAAGTTTTTGTCACTTTTTCAACGTTCTATTATCTACTTTTTCTTTACATGCTATGAAATTGAATAAAACTCCCAAATTTAAAGAAAGTAGTGAACTGATCCTTTATTTAAGTTGTGAAGAGCGTTGTAGAGAACCATCCATGTTATTTTGTTGGTTGAAGAAACCCAAATTTCTGATATAGAAACTTCTTTAAATGTGGATCAGATTAGACCCGAGGACAACAGGAGGGTCAAACGCTAAAGAGCTTAAGTTCTGTATCTTTCATCAGTCGTCTCTTGGTTGACTCATCACGTTAGTATTTAATATTCTAGACGTAGATATTGAGAGTGAATCCTGATGGAGGAGTGATGTGAGTGCTGAGCTCTAACATGGAGAAGAGTCCATCATCATCTCACCTCTGAGCTTTGGTCTGGCTGTCATGGTCCCCCCACAGAGTGGTTTTAGAGGGAGGGGCTCCCTCCTCTCTGTCCTCACACTGACTCATAGCAGAGTCCACACCTGCTGGGAGACATCACCTCTGTTACTATGACAACCTTTTCATCACAGGACACATTAGTCTCTCATTCCTCTCCAACATGTCCCAGATGCTGTAGAAAACAGTGAGTCAGGTCTTTCCATCAGACACCCTGAGCAGGTCCATGAAGGACTCGGAGTCTCTGGGACAGTGGACACATGGACTGTGTAAACAGCTTTCAGTCAAACCAAGTCTGTCTCAGTGTTGGAGACGTCTGTGTTTTAGTTACATTAAATGTACCAAGCTGTCGGACCAGTTCTGACACGCCTCGTATTTACACTGATGACACACACACACACACACACACACACACACACACACACACACACACACACACACACACACACACACACACACACACACACACACACACACCCTTCCCAAGACAGTCTTTGCACCAAGCTGTCTGACCGGTTCTGACACTCCTTGCATTTTTTACTGATGACAGACACACCCTCTCTTACACACACACACACACACACACACACACACACACACACACACACACACACACATGTCAACAACAGGAAAGTCACCTCAACTTGCAGCAATAACAACCTTCCCTCAGACCACCACACACCCTCCATCTGATTCAACTGTGTGTGTGTGTGTGTGTGTGTGTGTGTGTGTGTGTGTGTAACAGAGAGCAGCAGAACTCAGCCATTACCACGCAGTGTAAAATCCTTCTGAAACCTCTTTCCATCCAAACACCAAAGATGGAGTCTAGAAGACCACCAGGAAGTCTCCCTGTCCCGTGTCCTCTCTCTGACGGCCTACACTGTCCCTCTGTCCTCCGGAGTTTGTTCCTTTGTGATCCAGACATACTCATATAAAATCATTTTAATGATTATAAGAAGCGCTGCCCAGCCGCTCCCCAGCAAGGAGACCCAAGCCAGGCCACATGCCCAACCCGCCATGCTGGCCTGTCCCCTTTGTCAAGGACCCCAAACAACACACAACACTGCCGCTGCCAGAACACCTGGCGTGAAACACCCAAAGAATACGAGTCGCATGAAGGACTCTACTGACAGCAGCCAACGCAGAAACCCCAGGTAAGAGGGCAAAGGGGGCCAGCTAAAAACTGGTGCTAACCAGACCAGGCTGTCAGCTGTTCTCCCGGTAAATGAGTCTTCCTACAGCGGGAGCGGAGCGACCAATCGGCTGGCTGCTGCTCATTAGCTCACGTTAGATTTCTAGGATCAGGGATTGAAATGGAATTTAGGAGATATTCTCAATTCACTTCTGCATTGTACACACACACACACACACACACACACACACACGCACACACACACACACACACACACACACACACACACACAGACACACACGTTAATCCACTCTGTAACTTTTTCTCCTTTTACCAAAGTAACAATTTCAAGGCAGAACTTTAACTTGTACTAACAAAGTCATGTGTTGGTACTTTTACTGCAGTCCAGAATGATCATACAGGAACTCTGTACTGCAGTAAAAGTACAAACAACTCAGTGTCAAAGTACTACTGGGTTTTAGATCAAATGTCCCACGGCCAAGTGGATCAGAGCTGTTTGGACACTCCCTGTTTTTATTGTGGTGTAGCCACCAGCGTAGTTACGTTGTCATCTTCCTCATTCTCACACACACACACACACACACACACACACACACACACACACACACACACACACACACACACAAAAAAATGGAGTATTACAAAAGGATTATTACTTATTGATCAGTATTGCTAAAGATCAATAAATGCGTTGATTATTTATTCAATTTGATAAAGTGATCAAGATATACATTTTCATAACTTTACTAATATTGAGAAATACCATTGATAATAGCTAATAACTGAACCTGTGCTTCCTAAAAACACAAAGAAATAATCAGCAGGTTGATCAATAAAGAAAAGAATCACTGCAGCATCATATAAAACTGCTCCAAACAGTCAAATGTAGCTTACACCTGAACGCACCACAAAGACAATCTCATCATGTCGGTACTTTTACTGCAGTACACAATGATCTGATGGTCATTCTGTACTGCAGTAAAAGTACAAACAACTCAGTGTCAAAGTACTACTGGGTGCTGGATCAAGTGTCCCACGGCCAAGTGGATCAGAGCGGTCCGACCAGTTTGGAGCCTCCCTGTTTTTCCACTGATGTGAACTCAGATAACGTTGTGCTGTTGTTGTGACCTGAGAACTAGCAACAGTAATACATGCTAATCATTCTCAAACCACTCTCCTTTAACTCAGATGGACACTCATTTGGATCATAGTCTATCGATACAAATCTGAAGAACAACCCAGAAAGAAACTGTTCTTCTGTCCAGTCAAACAGATTGAATCAAAGTGATTCTGTTCATCAAACATTTCCAGACTCCTCTGGTCAGATTCTCACCTGCTGAAGTCTCTTCAGGTCAGTTTCAGACCCGGTCCTCCTTCATGTGTCCAGGAGACACTGGGAGAGAAGAAGCTGCTCGTTGTCCCTCGTCAGTCCTGAAGTCGATGTGCATTTGATGTGAAGACGCGTCACAGTTCATAACTTCAGAGTCAGAGAGACGTCAGAACCAGTCCAACCTGTTCCCAGAGCCAGTCCCCCATCAGATGATGGAGGTCTACTATCTGTCCACTAGATGGTGCTAACTGACCATCTAATGAGCTAAAGATCAGCAACTTGTACAGCAGCAGGTATCTCTCCAAGTGGCCTCCGTGTGACATATTACTTTGATACTTTAAGTACATTTAGCTGTTAATATTTACTACCTTAATATATTTTTACACTACTTTTCTAATTGGGGCCAGAAACCAAATCCCAAATTAGAAAAGCTAATTAAATTAGACACACACCAAAACAAACACACACAGACACACACACCAACACAAACACACACAGACACACACACCAACACAAACACACACAGACACACACACCAACACAAACACACACAGACACATACACCAACACAAACACAAACAGACACACACACCAACACAAACACACACAGACACACACACCAAAATACTTCAGAGTGACTCTCCGCCCTTATGTAGAAAAGACAACTTAAAATAGTCATTATTTTAATGAGTTTGGTTCAGAGCAACAAAACAGATGACAGCAACATTATTTTACTTTGATGGCAAAATATTTTCAGAGTAACTCTGTTCTGCCCCGATGTCCAAAAACTCTGAAATCTCCCAAAAATCTGATTTTCATCTGGAAACATCAAATTATAGATAGAGATAGAGCAGAAGAGTTGAATCCCTAAAATGTTTGACCCAAGTGTGTTTTTGTATTTCCAGACTCCTCCCCCTCTCCTACCTGAAGTACCGTCCCCCCTCTCCTACCTGAAGTATTGTCTCTCCTAGTCTTTGTGGGGACCTCGGAGTGCTTTAGTTTTTGTGGGGACCTCTGAGTGTTTTAGTTTTTGTGGGGACCTCATTGTTTTATTGTTTGTGGAGACCTCTGAGTGTTTTAGTTTTTGTGGGTAACTCTGAGTGTTGTAGTCTTTGTGGGTAACTCTGAGTGTTGTAGTCTTTGTGGGGACCTCTGAGTGTTGTAGTCTTTGTGGGGACCTGAGTGATGTAGTCTTTGTGGAGACCTCTGAGTGTTGTAGTCTTAGTGGGGACCTCTGAGTGGTTTTAGTCTTTGTGGGGACCTCTGAGTGTTGTAGTCTTTGTGGGGAACTCGAAGTGGTTTAGTCTTTGTGGGGACCTCTGAGTGTTTTAGTCTTTGTGGGGACCTCTGACTCGTCGGCCGAGCTTTCTGCAGACCAGGACGTTGGTCAGTTTGCTGTCTGTAGTTCTCCAGAGAAATGTACATCTTGCAGCTGAAGAACAAGTGGTAACGTTGATTGCAGATAACAATAACTTGTTTCTTCACTTTATCATAATTGTATTTTCACTGTCTGCAGAGGAATCAGCTGTTCTGGTGGATTTAACCTAAAAGAAGCTTGAGTCTGAGATGAAGACTGAAGCTAAAAGTTCAGACATAAAATTCATAAAATAAACATTAAAGTGTTTCAATTAAGTGTTAACCCCCTAACCCTAACACTCCTAATAGTGTGTTAACCTTTGCTTTATATGGAGGACTTGAGCACTTATATAAGCCCTTCTTCCAGACCTCCAGTTACTGTCTTGTTTACCATTTTTTCATCTTTTGGTCTATTACGTGTACCTTTCTCATTTCTCCTGTAAAATCCATTCCGTTCCCTTAAACACTCTGGTCCCCTTCTTTCTTAAATGTTCACCCAGGCCCAATATATCCCCTTGCCAATCATTTTCCACTGTCCTGCGGTCCAGATTTCTTGCCACTCCCTGGATTCTAGGGAGGCAGAGCTGCCCTACACTACCAGTCCATCTGCCAGCTGCTCAAATCCAATTAAGTAAATTATAAACCCAAACTTCTCCCAACTCCATCTACCTCTTTCCTTCAGATCAATAGGCCATTGCCAAAAGATTTAAACACTTAGACCCTAAATCTCAACCCTAACCCATCCTAACACTCCTTACACCACTAACCACAACTATATACATCCACACATGTAGATTTCCCTATTTCTATCCCCACAGACATTGCATCAGCGGGCTTGTTAGATTCTACTCTGCCGGTGCTTTCAGGGTGTTTTGGGGCTGATGCATTGTGCTGTTGCTCTAGTACGGTTATGAATGTGAGATGATTAAATTGTTCCAGTTTTGTTGCAGTGAAGTATTGTTGCGTTTGCACGAGTGATGTTTGTGATAAACTGAAGTATGATGTCATAAGAGTGTCATAAAAACAATAAATCTGTAAAATAAGAAGAAACTAAATGTCAAAGTTCAACTCAGTTCAGTTTATTTAAGAAGAAGACAGATCAAATTAATAAAACTAATGATTATACATGGGTTAAAAATCACAGAATTAGCCAAAAGTTCTACAAATAGATAATGATCAAAACACACCTCCAAATCCACGGCGGATTACATCAAGAGGCGAAAACTGATTTGCCATGGCCTTCACAATCTCTTGACCTCAACATAATGTACAAGGTATTAACTCTGCAAGGGGCCCAAACCTTTGCAGACGCTATTTTTTTGTTTTCTGTTATTCTGAAAGTGTAAATAATGGAAATAAAATCTAACTTTGTGACATATTATACGAATGTCTAATCTATCATTTGATGCCTTTTGGAGATTTTTCCATCTTTT
>JABXJD010002045.1:0-63835 GCA_013375575.1 Percina caprodes
ACAACTCTGTCTGGAGGCACTAAGAGTAGGGACATCACTCTTTTTTACCCTCTGTCTTTCTCTAGTTTTTGGTATTTTCTTTACAACCACAGAGAAATGCTCCACTTGTTAGTACATACAATATAATTCATCTTAAAAATAGAATTCACATGAAGCCTTGTCAATGTCAATGTTAATGTCAAGCGGCTGAAAAAAAATGAACCGGCGATAAGTGCAGTTCAGTAATAAAAATAAAAATAAATATCAGAGGAATATTTTTATGGATACTGCATGAAAACTGGATGAACAAGTGGTGACTAAAAGCACATTCAAAGAGGGATGTGAAGTCGTGTTTGAAATGCTGCAGGGGATAAAAGAAAAGGAGCAATGAAGTGGATGAATGCCATGCATTTACATTCTGAATAAAGGAATATGCTTTAAATACCTTGCATTTCATCACTGATTATAGCTCAACTGCACAACATGTCCTCATACTTAAAGGACAGAATAGGTTGTTTGTCAATGACTCCCAAAACAACATATATTACCGTTGATGAGTCATAGATGTTAACAAGTGAATAGAAACAAAACGGTTAGATATAGGAAAATGTTATGGATGGGTTAAAATAAGTATGTAAATGAAGTACATTATGTATGTGACGTAAGTTGTGTAAGTTAAATTGCTTAACAGACTCTCACCTGACTTCTTCCTTTGCTCCCTTCATAATTACATTACATTTTATGTTAATATGGATCATAATTAGCTGCTTGCACAGATGACACATATGGACATTTTTTGTTGGGCTGCAATGTTCTTCTTCTTCTACACATACTCTCTCTTACGTCAGTGTCTTCTCAAAGGAGATGCCACTTAACCCAAACCCCCTTTACTAAGTAGCTTTTCAAGATCAGCTACAATATAATTATGTATTGATCCTGAAGATGCAATTCCATATATATCTGTCAACACAAAGTCACACTGACATGACATGACTGATGGTTCGTGGCACAGTTTCCTATTAATTAGTTATATAATCTAAGCCCATCTGGCAGCAGTGAGTTTACTTAATATTAATAATAATTAGAGCTTTTCAAGGACCCAGAGTTGCTAAGTTGCATAAGTTGGAGCAACATTCCTTATTTGAGCAGCTGAACATGGTGTTACCATAAAAAGAATGAACTAGCAAAAAAAATGATACGAGTCCTACATTATAATTCTTCGGTGACACCCATTACTGATGGTAATGGCACATGTTTTACTACTAAAAACACACTTGCGGACACCCAGATACCTCCCTTTGCTCCATGTCATTCCCCCTCTCTCTCCCCTTTCATGTCTTTATCTGTCCTGTCAAGATTAAATGCTGAAAATGCCAAAAAATAATCCAGAAAAATAAAATAAACACAAAAGAAATAAATATATAACAATAAAAACACACATGCATCAACTAGAGAGGCCAGCAAGCACACCTTGTCAACCGAATCAACACAACTTGTGTTATTTTATAGTGTGAAAATAATATTAAAAAAGTCACGTATTAGTAGTAGTAGTTTTCCAACAGCACAGTAATAAGTTGTTTATTAAAACTGATATGCTGACAACAACTGTTGTGTGTGTGTCTTGCTGTTTTGTGGACACATTTCAACGGATCAATAACGTCAGCACTTATTTTGAGGACAAATACATTGCGAGCCCATTGGGAGTTTTAGAATAAAAGCCACCCTGTGGTTTGCCCGATGAATACTTAATGTGAAGCAGAAGCAGACATTAAAAGAAAAATGTAATATTTTTTGGGTGGGAAATGTTCTGTTGTAGAGTCCTATCAGTTAACAACAAGGATTCGATCTTTGAGAGAAAATTACAGTAACAAAGTACATGCATGTAGAAGTTCCTGCTAATGTCTTGTCAGTGAAAAGGCAGTGAAAAGATGTAAATCCCGCACAGCAAAGGCAGAGTCCGCCATTAAGTCTTTATTTGCACCCAATCAAGCATTGCAGTTGTCACTGCCCAATGCGAGTGCAGATGTGAGTCGTGCATGCTCAGTTTTAAACGGTTTACGGCATAACGTGTCATACTAAAATTTGTGAAATCCATAAAATAATAAACTTACTCATTACAAACAATAACAGAAGATGGGAATAATTTCAAAAACGTTTTAGCTATCTATGATTGCTAATGTTAGCTCAAAACGCCATTCAACTGACAGCCTTTGTTGTGTTTGATTGCTAGCTTCTAGCTAAGCTAGCAGTCATTTCAAAAAAGTTTTAGCTATCTATGGTTGCTAACGTTAGCTCAAAACACCATTCAACTGACAGCCATTGATGTGTTTGATTCTAACTTGTAGCCAGCAGTGAACCAACTTCGTTATGTAGGTCCATTTTTACTGTATTGACATTACAGAAATCTCTCGTTAGCATCTTATATGCTACTTGTCACAAAGTGACGCATGCACAACTCAAAATCTGCACTCAACTCACATTGGGCAGTCCTTCCATTCATTTTAGTGTAGGTAGTGACTTAAAGGTCCCATGACATGGTACTTTTGGATTGAAATAGGCCTTACTGGTCCGCTAATACTGTATCTGATGTCTCTTTTATATAGACCTTAGTGGTCCCCTAATACTGTATCTGAAGTCTCTTTTATATAGACCTTAGTGGTCCCCTAATACTGTATCTGAAGTCTCTTTTATATAGACCTTAGTGGTCCCTAATACTGTATCTGAAGTCTCTTTTATATAGACCTTAGTGGTCCCCTAATACTGTATCTGAAGTCTCTTTTATATAGACCTTAGTGGTCCCCTAATACTGTATCTGAAGTCTCTTTATATAGACCTTAGTGGTCCCCTAATACTGTATCTGATGTCTCTTTTATATAGACCTTAGTGGTCCCTAATACTGTATCTGAAGTCTCTTTTATATAGACCTTAGTGGTCCCCTAATACTGTATCTGAAGTCTCTTTTATAGACCTTAGTGGTCCCTAATACTGTATCTGAAGTCTCTTTTATATAGACCTTAGTGGTCCCCTAATACTGTATCTGAAGTCTCTTTTATATAGACCTTAGTGGTCCCCTAATACTGTATCTGAAGTCTCTTTTATATAGACCTTAGTGGTCCCTAATACTGTATCTGAAGTCTCTTTTATAGACCTTAGTGGTCCCTAATACTGTATCTGAAGTCTCTTTTATATAGACCTTAGTGGTCCCCTACTGTATCTGAAGTCTCTTTTATATAGACCTTAGTGGTCCCCTAATACTGTATCTGAAGTCTCTTTTATATAGACCTTAGTGGTCCCTAATACTGTATCTGAAGTCTCTTTTATATAGACCTTAGTGGTCCCTAATACTGTATCTGAAGTCTCTTTTATATAGACCTTAGTGGTCCCCTAATACTGTATCTGAAGTCTCTTTTATATAGACCTTAGTGGTCCCCTAATACTGTATCTGAAGTCTCTTTTATATAGACCTTAGTGGTCCCCTAATACTGTATCTGAAGTCTCTTTTATATAGACCTTAGTGGTCCCCTAATACTGTATCTGAAGTCTCTTTATATAGACCTTAGTGGTCCCCTAATACTGTATCTGAAGTCTCTTTCCTGGTAAAAAAAAAAAAAAAACAGCGGCCCTGCGATGAAAAGTTAAAACGGAATCATCTTTTGGAGAAACGCTGCGGTTGCCAATCACGTAGTCTGGATGTCCCTCGTCTTAAGCTTTTTGTGTGTTGACGTTCTCAAACTCTGTTTGCTACAGGAAACAACAACAACAAGCTTCAATTTATGAAGCTACACGCTGAAAATGGCAAGGTGTAAACACAATTTGGATCGTGAAACAAAGCAGTCCTGTCTGGTTCTATTGGTGAATGATTGTAAAGATTTACAAAGAATATGTCTACAGCATTTACTCTTTAACTGGGACTGATTGGTGATATTACGGTGGACAAAGTACACACGTGACACTCTTGTTTGGAGGCCTTTTATTTATTTTAATTTTATTTTTTTTAATTCTTTTTTTCCCTTTAGGGATTTCAGAGTGACAGTGGATAGACAGTAAAGGTGGGAGAGAGATGGGGGATGACAGGCAGCCATAGGCCGCAGGTTGGATTTAAAGCACGCCTTACCGGGGGGCTAGAGGTCGCCCCTTAGGCCTTTATTTTTGATAGGACAGCTAAAACATGAAAGGGGGAGAGAATGACATGCAGCAAAGGGCCCCTGTATGAAACCGAACCCACTATCAGGTGAGCTACACATACGCCAAGTATCCAGCTAATTTAAGTAGGTCACGTTACTGTATTGTGTGATGTATGTAATGTAATGTGGCCTTTTCTTTTGTGGGGTGCAAATGTTCCACCAAAACAAGTTTCCAACACTATTTTGCAGAGTCACCGTCGCTGTGTCCGGAGTTTAGCACCGCCCAAGATGACTGTGATTGGTTTAATGTATGTGTGGTTTAGCCAGTTCTTACTTTACAGCGCTGTGGAGATGGGTCTAGCAATACGAGGACTGTCAATCATGTAAGCCACCGGTGATTACACAAAACACAATGTAGGTCTGGGCGATATGGAGAAAATATCACGATATTCTCGACCAAATACCTCGATGTCGATATTGCGATGATATTGTATGGCTGACTATTGGCGCTTTAACAAAATGGTATTTACACAATGAGATTTTTTTATAGATATTCTCCAGAAATTATTTAATGACTTAGTCAGGTAAGTTCAGAAATTACATTTACTACATACATTTACTATAATGCAGCCTCTAAAAGCAGGAAAAGAACCATATTACAACATTACGATTTTTCCAAAATCTAAGACGATATCTAGTCTCATATTGTGATATCGATATAAAATTGATATATTGCCCAGCCCTAACACGATGGAAACACAAATGGGCCATAAGTGACACTCCCACACTGTTGCACAACACGGCGCTAATTTCCGCAACGCCCAATTTGGTGTGAATGCAGCCTTCCAGTATAAGCTACTACATGGAGAGGAAATTACTGAATGTAAAGTGAATGTATTTGTTAAAATGTTGAATGGTTACTGCTGAAAAACGATAATGATTAATAGAATTAAGACGTTTTAAATAATATATATATATATATATATATATATATATATATATATATATAATATCTTAAGGAATATAACTTTACAGCTAAACATGTGCATTGTATTGTTTGTTTTATGGTCTTTGCTGTCAGGTCAACCAGCACACACCATGACATGCCAGTTTTATATATGAGGGCTGACCCAACCTAACCAGGCTTGTTTAGGGATTCGCTGGTGGCGGTATACCCTGGCCTATCTGATTTTTCCTTCTTACCTTCCGGACGGTAAAGTTAATTATTTTGATTCCTCCCAAAGTCACAGTGAGATGTGTGATGGCTGACTGACCTCAATTATCCTGACCAGTGATGTCCTGTTAGACTACTTTTTGATTGTCTATATCTATTGATCGTGTGCCCACATTGGAATACATGACAGCTATTTAGACTTGAGAGAGTTTTTCTTTTAGGTTGTTGATGCCATTTAGTCCTCTTCCCTTTCCTGATTGGCTTTGTTTTCATCATTAGTCTATATTGATTTCATAGTCGCACTGACATGACTGGTGGCTTGTTTGTTGGGGATGGAGATTTCTATAGGTTGCTGTTGGAATTTAAAGCCTATGTTGCAGGTTTAATTTTGCAACAAATTTGTGCAATTTGCTTGTGGGAAATAGATATTTGAACTGTTATCCATTTTATTTGATGGTGTTGGATATCGCAAACTGAATATAATATGAAAAGTAGGCACTATTTTACAGTGTTATATTTTTTCCCCCACAATTCATTGCATAACGTCACAATGGGGAGAAAACAGAGCAGCCTGCGTTGTATTTGCCACTGGTCTGGCCTAATATGGCTTCTGGTCTTTTAATATTAACAGTCTATGGTCTCGACTGAGTCCAGGTGACTTCATTATGTTTATTATAATATTGGAGGGAAAGTGAAACACAGCTTAGACGGGGATGTTGTTCGGCTTTTCACAAGTTTAGACAGCTAGCTAACGCTACGCCGCGGACGTTAGCGCAACAGCGTTAGCCTAGCCTCCTAGGTAAATATTACAACTGCCTTTGGTGTTGCCTATATATGCCTCCATGTTGTCAACATAATACCTGTGGTGTTAGTGCACATTTATACCATATTTGTATTGAATTAAATAGTAAGCTTTGCTCCTATGAGATGGGTGGGTTTTGTTACGTTACACACAAAGCTAACTGGCTATAGTTAGCCTGTACGTATGCTAGCGGATATAGCTAACGTTGCGTAGCCAGCCAGCAACTTCGACAGTAGAGTTACGGTAAGCTAACCACAACAGCGTTGTCGCCCACAATCAACCTGCAGTGATGTTTGAAATGGAGACATGCATATCGTTTCTTTTCCCGGAGATCCTGGACATTATTTTCATTTATGACGTTAAAGGCAAAGGAAGCGTAGCCCGAGTGTGCGCGGCCTGGAGAGACGCGTCCGACCACACGGCGGTGTGGAAGCCGAGCTACATCTGTGGCGAGCAGTCTGCAGACCGGGGGAATAACGTTCAGATTCTCAGGGACCAGGTCTGAGCTCCATGATTAATCGAGAGCCTGGACTGGTGTGGATGTTTCAACCTCACAGACAACGGACTTGGACAAGCTTTTAAAAAAACTTTTGAAGGATACAACAGTGTACAAATACGTGTACTGTTGAGTATACTGTGAAAATGTTTTATGGAGCTCTCAGCTAATCGTAATCTGTAAAATATAAATTTTGATCCAAACTGCTCTTTCCTTAAAAACTTCCATATGGATTTATTTTAAAATGATGCGCTTTGTGCCCAAATAAATAAAACATATGTTAAATTACACTCTGTTCATTGTTTAACCAAACTTTAATTCAATATTCATTACTGTGTACCCGCACAGTAATACTAGTCCCCTCTTTCCTACACTACATCTGGAGTAAAGCTATATTGTCATTGAGGTGCTCAGATGCTCAGTACTAGTACTACTGTAGCAGTGGTAATAGTAGTGGATTGGTGTTTGTATCATTTCTAACACTGCTATTATGAGGTATCACCATATCTTATTCTGTTTTCTTTAGATTATATGATATCAAGGGGAATGGCTATAATGGCCCATAATGACTGTCTTGATACTGTCATAAGACGTTTATTTTGTATAAAATATGGTGCGTGCTGGTTGGAGAGGACCATGATCCTGTCTGAAATGTCACAAACGGATTTAGGCATCGTCAGATCAGCTGATTGCGGGGGGAGCTGCTTGACCGGCGGCTCTAACGCACTCGCTCTCCTACACCACCCGCTCTCCACCCACTCACTCCCCTACACCACCCGCTCTCCACCGCAGCTTCGCCACCACGCGCACTGTCACTAGATAGAAAGAAAACGTTGACGTTCACTCGGTGCTATTCACTGACAGTAAAAGTAAAGTCATTGTATGCACTGTTGCGTTGCTAAATGAAGGAGATAAATGAAGGAGACTTCCCAAAATCTTGATAATTCCTCATTTGCCCTCTCACATCTGGCAGGTTGGTAATGATACAGCTGCTGGCCTTTCCTCCTCTTCCTCCTCCCAGTCAGTCACCGTAGTTCTAGTGCTCGGCTGAGACGTCGCTCCTCACTGTGACGTCATCGCCGAATTGACTTAATAAACGCGCAAATACCAAAATTGATCAAAAACTGACATTTAACACTTTTTGGAGACATTTTTATAAATGATATACATATCTTGAGTGCTTTTTGTACCCAATAATCAACAGTGGTGGTTAACTTGCAACATGGGCTTTAAGCAATTTACCCTTTTCTCATCATCTCTACCTGATTCCAAAAATAAGTATGCCCTCTATTCAGTGAAGCCACACCTGAAGGAAATCATAAAGAATTCTTCTGCAAATAATTACACTTTAATTTGCCAACTCTCAAAACACTAAAATGCAATACGATAAAATTTAAAATTTGATCTTAGCACAGTACATTCCTTCTGCTTTCCACTATTGTGCTATTAGTTAATTGACTTGTACACTGTATTTTAAACTCACTAATGCACATGAGGTTGCAAGAGCCAGTAAACACAGACATCAATTTTATGGATTGGAAAGTGTTCATGCGTGGAATAGAGGACACTTTCCAATGGCCCTTGTAGGAGCTGCTTTGCTTTAAAAGCAAACCACAAGTCATGTTTTCTTCATTCAAAGTTTTAAACTAATCAGTACAAAGACCCCATTTACAGAGTCAATGCATGTGTCTGTGTAGTGTTAAAGCATCAACATGTAATTATGTCACCAAATGGTCTGAAAAAGTAAGAGCCCCTGTGATAATGGCAGTTCATCTTACACAGCCATTTGACTGAAATGTATTGCTAGGTGTCCCATAAAACAGCTCTAGCTATGTCAACACATGCAATTATACAGAAGGCGCACTAAGCTGTGATATGCTGTGGTTTCGTGGTTTTGGGTTTGAGGTTCTATTATTGTTTCCTGTTATTATTGTGTATTTGTTCTGTTTCCGGTTTTCTGTTATACTCTGTGTGTCCTCCCTTGTTGTCTAGTCATACATCCTGTCTTGTGTCTGTTTCGTGAGTGTCTGTATGTTCTGTTTCCTGTTTTATTTTGATAGTCTGGGTTTCTGTCTAGTCTTGTCTTGTTTTACTTCCTGTCTTTTTTTGGTTTTCCCAACCCTGTGATTACCTGTGTCCCCTGCCTTGTGTTACCTCGTTAACCTGTGTATTTAGTCTTTCTCTTCCCCTTGTCCTTTGTCAGATCATTTTGTCTTTGTTGTAGTTTTCCTTTGAGTCAGTGTGCTGTGGATTTGTCTCCCTGTTTGGTCCCTTGGTTCCAGTTCAGCTTTTTTTCTTCATTTTCTTTTGGACAACCTCTCCTGTTGTTTTTTGGGACAACTTTTGTTGTAAGGACTCTTTATTAAATAAAGATTCAAATGCATCTTTATTATGTGACATGCACATCACATGCACGAAAACACATGCATGCTAGAAATAGAACCAACACCTATTTTGAACGCGCGTGTTAGAAGCGTTTCCAGGCAAAACAGAATAGGAACATTTTGACACATATTAATAAATGACATGTTTCAAAGTCTAAGGCTGAATCCCATTTCTCCATCTTACCCCTACCACTTACCCCTTACCCCTACCCCTTGGCCCTGGAAACCAAGGGGTAAGGGCTAGGGGTGCAAACATACCCCTATGAAATGGGACACCACTTGGTGACATCACCATACAATATTGATCCCAAACTTCCAAGATGGCGTCTCTGTTGATTGTGTGGGTTTTGACAACAGTGTCATATACATTTATATATGTTTTAGTTATGTTATGTTCACTTTGGTAGTGCAAAGGCAGATGTTATCTGTGTAATACTTAGGTCTGTTTGCAATACATATGTGTACACACACACACGCACATGGTGTGTTGTATATCTGTTTCAGTTATCACCGTTTTGAATGTCATTGATGTTCAGAAAAACATTTTAACAAAATTCTGTCTTTATTGCCCAATAAATTAAACATAACCGGCAAAAACATTACATTAAATATATTATATTACAAAACCATTATCAACTATTAGAACCATAACTTACATGTCACACACATAAAAAGGCTTCAAATGTATAAAACAAAAAAAAAGACAAGACCACAAACAAACAAATTAACTGCAGCTGTTCTGATATTCCAGACTAGTCTGAACCCTGTTGGCCAGTAAACCCCCTCCACAAATCATCAGTGTCCCTATCAGAACCAACAACAATATACAAGTGCATGAACAGGAATTAATTACAAATGATTACAATAATACAGTACCAATGCAATAATGAACGGGTACAACATGAACACATGATTTAAGAAACTTCTGCTCGTTTTCAGCCTGAAAGTGGACCAGCTGCTGGGTTTCCTCCTGGTCCCTGTCTGATACAGGACAGTATATATAGTATAAAGTGGACCAGCTGCTGGGTTTCCTCCTGGTCCCTGTCTGATACAGGACAGTATATATAGTATAAAGTGGACCGGCTGCTGGATTTCCTCCTGGTCCCTGTCTGATACAGGACAGTATATATAGTATAAAGTGGATCGGCTGCTGGGTTTCCTCCTGGTCCCTGTGTGATACAGGACAGTATATATAGTATAAAGTGGACCGGCTGCTGGGTTTCCTCCTGGTCCCTGTCTGATACAGGACAGTATATATAGTATAAAGTGGACCGGCTGCTGGGTTTCCTCCTGGTCCCTGTCTGATACAGGACAGTATATATAGTATAAAGTGGACCGGCTGCTGGGTTTCCTCCTGGTCCCTGTGTGATACAGGACAGTATATATAGTATAAAGTGGACCGGCTGCTGGGTTTCCTCCTGGTCCCTGTCTGACACAGGACAGTATATATAGTATAAAGTGGACCGGCTGCTGGGTTTCCTCCTGGTCCCTGTCTGATACAGGACAGCATATATAGTATAAAGTGGACCGGCTGCTGGGTTTCCTCCTGGTCCCTGTCTGATACAGGACAGTATATATAGTATAAAGTGGACCGGCTGCTGGGTTTCCTCCTGGTCCCTGTCTGATACAGGACAGTATATATAGTATAAAGTGGACCAGCTGCTGGGTTTCCTCCTGGTCCCTGTCTGATACAGGACAGTATATATAGTATAAAGTGGACCAGCTGCTGGGTTTCCTCCTGGTCCCTGTCTGATACAGGACAGCATATATAGTATAAAGTGGACCAGCTGCTGGGTTTCCTCCTGGTCCCTGTCTGATACAGGACAGTATATATAGTATAAAGTGGACCAGCTGCTGGGTTTCCTCCTGGTCCCTGTCTGATACAGGACAGTATATATAGTATAAAGTGGACAGGCTGCTGGGTTTCCTCCTGGTCCCTGTCTGATACAGGACAGTATATATAGTATAAAGTGGACCGGCTGCTGGGTTTCCTCCTGGTCCCTGTCTGATACAGGACAGTATATATAGTATAAAGTGGACCAGCTGCTGGGTTTCCTCCTGGTCCCTGTCTGATACAGGACAGTATATATAGTATAAAGTGGACCAGCTGCTGGGTTTCCTCCTGGTCCCTGTCTGATACAGGACAGTATATATAGTATAAAGTGGACCAGCTGCTGGGTTTCCTCCTGGTCCCTGTCTGATACAGGACAGTATATATAGTATAAAGTGGACCAGCTGCTGGGTTTCCTCCTGGTCCCTGTCTGATACAGGACAGTATATATAGTATAAAGTGGACCAGCTGCTGGGTTTCCTCCTGGTCCCTGTCTGATACAGGACAGTATATATAGTATAAAGTGGACCAGCTGCTGGGTTTCCTCCTGGTCCCTGTCTGATACAGGACAGTATATATAGTATAAAGTGGACCAGCTGCTGGGTTTCCTCCTGGTCCCTGTCTGATACAGGACAGTATATACACTGTAAACCCTAATAAGTTCACAGAACTCAAAAATTATTTTGTAACAGATTACACAAAAATATTTAAGTGATGTTATTAAATGTTTAAAGTATACAGAAAATAAAAATTATATTTACAGTTGCCTTAAATTATTTTAATGTTATCTTATAAATATTGATACTCCTCAACTTATAATTAGGGAGGAAGTCACTCAAAATCTTTAATATTTTTCAACTTGAAATTAGGGAGTAATTCACTCAAAATTTTCAATATTTTTAAACTCATAATGTGGGACATGCACTCAAAATTAATCCTAAACTGCAATACTGATGTCAGCCCACTACATACTGTTATTATAATCAGCTAATAATGTTAGAAAACCACACCACAGTGACAATTTAACAACTTTTATTATTCGAGACAATGTGCTTTTTAAAAGGCACGAATCAAAAGGAGCAAACAAAAAAAAACAAAGTACTTGTCCTAAATTAAAACAAAAGGAAATGACCCCATAAAAACAAAATGTGTTTTAAAGTGCATTATCTATTAACAATCAATGTAGTAAATCTGAAGTAGAAGAGGCAAACAGTGCAATCTTAAATCTGAGGTAGAAGAGGCAAATTATTTGTTTGTCAAAGGTGGGCAAAAAAACAAAAAAATTCCCCAATAACAACAACAACAAATAGTCCATTCTGAGTGATTCACTCATTGAACAAATCATTCTTCAGCGTCAGTAGACACACTTTCAGTGGTTTGTTGTCCTCAAGACACATCACAACTTTTTGGATAAATGTGAATGTAAGCTCGAGATTCTTTGGGTACTGTAGGTCTAGTGCATAGATGTACCCAAAGAGCAGGAGAAATGAGTCAGCCAGATTTGTGGGACCACTCACAAGTATTTCCTCCTCGACGACAATACAGATGCTGTCAGGGCTGAAGAGGGCCGCATCAGTAGTGTCATCAGTGACGACTGTCAGGAGAGCCACGGGAGTGTCACTGAGGTCTGGACCATCTGCTGACTATAAAACACAAATAATACAAGAATGATTTCAGCCCCTCAAGGATACAAATCATGCTAATGATTTATAGACATTATGGTCACTTAGCACTTAGACTGCAACCAAGCTACATGTTTTTACCTTTTTATTTACAGTTAGTTTCACACTTATCTGTTAGCATACTTTTTGCTTATACTTACCTTTTCATTCATGTAATTCCTACATGTCAATTTGCAGAATAACAACTCAAGTAAACTTCATAAACAGGTCCTGGGGGCTATTCCAGAAAGGAAGTTCAACAAACTGAGCCTGAACTCTGAGCTGGCTTAACTTGTGAAGTGAAACAGAGTTTTCAGTTCCAGAACAGCTGATCTGAGTTAGGTGAGTTGAAACATTCAACCACTTCCTCAAAGGCTAATATAAAAGAAAGAGATGTTAAATTCAAAATGAAAAGACGGCCACATCTAAAACTCAGTGATTTTTATTACGTTCGCAGCCAGAAAATGTCTGCTTCCTGTTTTCTCCTGTTGCCATGGTGAATCACAGTATTGGAGCTCCATTGATTATGGCTTTTTACTAGTCGTCAGGCACAACCTCAACTCAGAGTTAACATACTCAGAGTCGACTCACCTAACTCAGGCTCAGTTTGTTGAACTTCCTTTCTGGAATAGCCCTCTGAAACGGATAACTCAGAGTTTCCCTCATCTCAGGGTTCACTATGAGTTTCCACATGAACTGCTTTCTGGAATACACCCTGGTTCTCCTAGGGTTCTTTGAGTTATGTCAAATGTTTGAGCTGACTGAATAGATAGGCAAAGGGATTTATAGTGAGGCCAGTACACTTACATTACAGGTCCTGAAGAACTTGGAGGCATCTTCACGCAGGTACACAGGAAGTGCACGAAGGACGAAGGCCCGTCTCATATTTACATTACGTTGTTCCTAGATGGACAACAAAATATCCATTACAATAGCAATTACAGAAATGCAGAGCAAACACTCAAAAAAATCAATGTGTTAAATAGCTCCATATTGTGATGGTGGTCATTGCTATAGATGGTAGATTCCGTATTTTGGGTCACCATTTCTATCTATTCTATTTTTCAAATTAATAACTTTCTATTGTAAATACTTAAATAACTCAAATCAAATTTTACGAAAACAGTAGTTATTTGGACTTCTTCAAATTGAAGCTGATAAAGTATATTTTTAAGGTACCTCTTTCTGATAGAATACATCTTGTCAAGACATCTATCTCTAATGAGATGACAATGTTGTGTTCATGGCATAATCACTTAACCTCGGGGCACAGTCGAGGCAATTCATATTATGGCTTTTTACAGTTGTCTGCAAACAATTGTTAATAATCTGTTTCTGAATCGTGCAAAGTTAAAAATTCACCTGAAGGTCATAAATCCTCACGAGCTTGGCTAGCTCCTCCGCTATCGTGCTAGTCTTTGTGGCCTTGTCTCTGAACAAGGTGATGAGTTTCGGCATGTGTCGGTCCAGCTCCTTGTAGAATTGATTGCGCAGGTTAACATTGTTGATTCAGTGGAACTCTGCAAACACCTGTACATGGACAGAATTACACAGAAATGTACAAAGATGAATTAGGAACAGAATTGTGAATATTATTTAGAAGTTTTCAGTTGGCAAAACCAAGGGCAAATCTATTAGGGATGAGTCAGAACCAAGGTCAAAATAGAAAGTTAATTGTCACTTTAATTTAAAACAGGCTGTATAATGTTGTCTAAAGGAAATTAAAATAATAAACCTCTGTATACTTTGTTTGCTGTGAATGGCAAAAATATGTCACAGCGTGATGTGTTGTCAACGTTTACATCCGCCATTTGGTGAATTTAAATATTAGAAAAATCAATCATGTTCAAAGTGTGCATGCTAAAGAGTCATGTTGATTAATTGCTCTCAACATGGAAAACAGTAAAATATTTTTTATACCTGTGACTCCATAAGTAGGGCTGGCCATCTGTCCACAACGTCTCTCACCCGTGGACCTACAAGAGCTCCAACAATTTCTTGGCGACGAAGGGCATAGGTTGTGTTCATGAGCTTGCCTATGACTAATTGGTTTCTCTCAGTCTTTTCGACTTCATGTATGATTTATTCTCTCATTCTTTCCGACGATGTAGTTGACCTCAGCTTTTCGAGCTTTCTTTATGTTTTGATGGGGGTGATCATTGTCGGGGTTGTTTCGGCTCCGCCTCCCTGTGTTGATGGCAACTTCAGCAACCCCAGCTTTGGCCAGATTGTTACAGTAAGACGCAACCTTGCACCCTATGTGACGTTTCCATCCCAACTCCCCGTCTTCACCAGCCGTCATTCTTAGACATGGATGAGCTGTAATCAAAGCTTGAGCAGCCATTGCCAATTCCTTTTCATGTGTGTATGGTTTAAAACTGTAGATCATTTCTGCCATTTTGTTTAAGGATTTCACTCTTATGTGACCTCTTTAACTTCAGCAATTTTCCTGATTCTTCATAAATATGATGTCCTTCTTCTAGTATATGCTCCATTTCATAACCAAAACCAGGAACAAAGTGATCAGACCAACTCTTCTGGCGCTGTAACGCAGGTACATGTGGGAGTAAGTCTGTGTCGGAAGATGCAGTAGATGAGGTGTCACCTTCAGGTCTGATGACTCTCAATGTGCCCTTCTTTGGTAACTCCAATCAGTTAATCATCTTCAAACATTGTTCATCATTACCATCTTATTTCTCTAAACATTCCTTAGTTACAATAACCACACAACCATCAGTTCTTTGTTAATCTGCCATCTGTTTATTTAACGTAAAAGGTAATACAAGTCATTCATACCAGCATATTTGTGTCATCTTACCTGCATCTGCTGATGTAATGGTAAAAGGGGAGTTGGCCGTATTCACCGGTGTTTTTATAGCCGGGCGGACTTCCGGGGTTTACCGGAAGAAATCCAATTAAAATGATAAACCGTTAACATGGTAAACTGAGATATCTGGTAGGGCGGTTACACCTATTTGGGTTGTATTTATATTATTACGAGTATCTCGTTATGTAGAGTAGTGTTTTGGCTGTTTTAAAGCCTTTTGTATATTTCCCGCCTGAGCCACCCCTGCAGTCCATTTCTGGGGTGCGCAATCAGGATATTTGAGAGGGAGGTTTCAGTTACGAGGGAAGGCTGGATGTAGAAAGACGTAAGTCTAGTGAGCCAGGTTAATTGCAGTCAAAAGGCAATTTGTGAGCCCTTGTTCTTTAGTTTAATATTTTACTTATATCGTTTTGCTGCTGGGTCCTCCGGTGTCCCTGTGTGATACAGGACGGTATATGTAAAGCACGTAGCGATGTATCATAGACCGTTAATATTAATATCAGAGCTGCCAACTTTTTCAAAAACCTTGGAGTGAGATTTGGGGGTGCCAACCCATATTTTGCCACATACAAAGCAATTTCTTTGGCTCTTTCAGCATCATTATCATTCAGGGTTTAAAATGGGATTTGTTATGTGCGGGGGACGGGGGGCTCTCCCCAGGGGGATCCTGGGGTATGCCCCCCCAGAATTTTTTTTGAAAAATAAACCATTAAATGGCACTTTCTGCAGAGTTTTGTGCAAAAAAAATGGAGAAATCAAGTCTTACATGATATGTGCAAAACTGTAGGGTTAAGAGCCTTTGCACTGTTGTATCAACAGGTATCAGGGCATTAAGCATTTACATTAATGTTAATCAGTCATCACTTGATTACACATTGTATTACCTTCTTATGATATAAGAACTGAAGCAGACAATGTGCCAAACATAAGGAGCCACATGAAGAGTGGTGAACAGGTCCACCTCACACAAATGTCCTTCTCTCATGACTACACACACTCACACACCCACACCCACACACACACGGTTTTCAGTGTAAGGACCAGGGACCCAAAGTTAAATTAATGTTGGTCTACTAGAGGGATCAACTAAGACCACTACAATTCTAAAGAATGAGAAATGTAACTGATTTACATAAATTCTAACCCTTTAACCTTTGTGCCAAGGCTCAGTAATGTTTGGCCCTCATCCTCTGTGCCCCACTTACTGTGTTTACTTTATTACTTTGGGAAAATAAAGACTATTTGTTTATTTTATGAAACATTGAATGAATTATTTACAGTTACATTTAGAGATGCACAGAGATTAGAGAAGCACAATAATGGCCCAACGTTTCCCAGTATCTTGCTGGCACAAACATCTGGACCAGTCACAGCTGGCCTGGCAACCCAATGGCATAGCTTTTGTTTCCAGATTTTGTGACGACATATATAATTTTGAATATTACACAGTTTCTGCTATAACTATTTCTACCCATTTCTACATCAAGTTATGCTGGAAACAATTGAAAATATCAAAAAATAAGGCCCTCAGGTGTTTTGTTGGGGAAGTACATGTATTTAAATGTGCACTTATTTATGTGAATCATACATTAATTCATTTGAATGAATTTATAAACCCCTGGACTTCATATAGCTCAGATGTGTTTCATCAGATTTCTGCTCATGTTTACAACTTTGTGCACATTCAAAATATATCTCCTCCCATCTCTGTTGTCCGAGATTTGGAGAGTTGTAATATAGTCTGCTGTGCATGTTATTGCTCCGTTGATATGGTAGTCTCTCACTCAGACCGTCGCACAGACACAGAGGACCATTTGGGTCTCAGGTCTTTGACAAAGTTTAGAGGGGGCTGTACGCTGCTCTTCACCGGAGGTCTAGGCACGGATGCACCGCGTCACTGTCCACAGCAGAGCGAGTCCACTAAAATGAACTTAAGTTGCTCCACTTACCAGCCGCGCTGCTCACCTCTATTGTTCCAGAGAGTCAACACGAAGCGACGGACGGGTCTGTAATACTCAGAGCACTTACCTGAAGCCGAGAAATGCACCTGGGATGGCTCGGGAAATTTTTTTTCTCAGTTTGCGACTTTTCGAAAATTGCACAGACAGGGAGCGCTCTTGAACCCCTCACAGTCTCTGAAAGCACAACTAGCCGATCACGAGTGGCTCAACAGGTAGATCTATAGATAAACTCATCTTTCAGAAATTTGACCGACCGGGTTCACACTTCAGCGTGAGAAATCGGGGGTGTGGCGTGTGACCGTGTGAAACCAGTCAAATGCGTGTGTCTCACGGCCAATGCGTGAGAGTTGGCAGCCCTGTAATATATACAGTCAATGCGATGTATACAGTCCATTCAAGGCAGAGAAATGCGGGACTGTTGTTCGCGTTAGCGGTTAGCGATTAGTGTTAGCATAGCAAGCTAGCGATTTTTTAAAAGTTTCAATTAAGAACATGGTTGCAGTATGTATGTACAGGACTGCATATAGACCACAAAACAAGACTTTCATAACTTTTAAATTAATAATTTAAGCCGAAAATACTTACATTTATGGGTCCCTCTGGCTGACGCGGCAGCCATTGTATCCTGTTGCACCATGTATATCTCTACCCCTCGGTTTCAAGTTAGCTTGCGTTCTCCCTAGATTCTTTCTTTCACTGTCTATGGTTCCTAGGGCCATACACCCCTTACCCCTCGATGACAAAAAGGAATGGGACACCACTAAGTCCCGCGTGAACGCAAAAAATTATATATCCCTGATCTCAATTATGTCTTGAACGAAGACATAATTGAGATCAGGGATATACAATTATGAGATCTCCTCTGTTTATCCCACTTCTCAAGTATTGCTCAAATGGTTTTCTCAATTCAACCTCCTTTGTCTTACTGGTGTCTTGTCTCTTTTAGCTTATGTCTTGCTCCTAAGGGTCCCTTAGGAGAAGTAACTCAGAAACAAATGATCACAGAATGATATGAATATGAGAAGCTCAAATTGATCTCAAGAGACAAGATTGAACAACAGATGAGAAACACATTTTTCCATACAGAACAAAATATTCTCTAACCTATTTTGCCGTCAATACTGCCGTCATTGTCTTGCTTCAATCAAATCAGTAGCCTATATTTCTACGTTTAACAACTCTCTGCCCATTTGCAGAACAAGGGTGATCCAGGCCCTTCCTGGATGTCACTTGGCAGCAGCAGCGGTGCCTCAGTCACATTTCTGGTGTGTAGGACATGAAAAAATCCACACTTCGCCGCACAGCTGACACGCAACAGAAACGCCACGCTCAAGTGATGCAGCCAGTGTGTAGCCAGTCTAACCAGCGCAATAACTAATCATCGATGAGTGACCTAAAAACCTAAAAGTGTATCTGAGATGTTATCTCATGTGCATGGGATGATATTTCCTATGTAAGACATGTCTAAAGGTTCATCTCTCTTGCTTTTGTTGTAGGACAGCATACCAGGGCCATTGTATTTTTCTGAAACAGAGCCTGAAAATAGTGACACAGCAGCAAACTGCCTGTCTAGAGAATGTAATTAATACTTTCCTCATTAATGATTGACTATTTCATCCACCTATGAAAATGTCAATCAATCCGGCGTGAGTGTGTGTGTGTCTCGGTCTTGTCTTACCAGTTGACTAGATTTGTTGATCAGTCTGATGGCCTTAGGATAAAAGCCATCTCTTAGCCTAGATGATCCACATTTCACACTTCTGTACATCCTGCCAGAGGGCCTATGGGCAGATCTAAGCAAGTGATCAGACGGTTGTGCAATGGTGTGGGAGATTCACTTTAACTGCCTATGTGTGTGACGTCCTGCTTTCTTTAACCCTCCTGTTGTCCTCTGGTCAATTTGAGTCGTTTGCAAAAACTTTCTATATCAGAACTATATATATATATATATATATATATATATATATATATATATATATATATATATATATATATATATATATATATACAAAAGAACGTTGAAAAAAGTGACAAATGTTGACAAATTACAAAAACACAGAAAAAAAGTGACCAAAAAAAACATTGAATACAAAATTGTTAAAAAATTGACTAAAACATAATTTTAAATAAAATGTCAAAAAGTGACAAAAATATTTTCAACCCAGAAAGTTGCATGGTCAACAGGAAGACAACACAAGGGTTAAGCCCTAATGTAGCACAAATAGACTTTATATTAGATCATTTATAGCTCTGGAAATTTCTGTTGTCGAACAGTGTGACAGTTACTGAGGTGTCGTATCGCTCTCGTTTGGTTGAGGGCTAACTCCTTTTATACCTTCCCCTCAGTAACCCCCGTTCCTACTATGCCCGCTTCTGCCGTATAATAACACCCGTTACTATCAGCGGGGCGGATGGTTAGGCCTATATTAAAAGGAGTTACTTTGATACTTCCCTGATTGAATAAATGCTAGATTTTCGATCCACACACAGTGATTCGCTAATTTAACACTTTAAAATTAATTAGTAATTATTATTTCTAGTAATAATCAGTTTTGTTTCTTTTTACTAGAGACACACACACCCTTGCTAAATTTAAAGGGCCCCCGCCCCGATCAGGAAACCCGGAGACGAGGCAAGAGGCCTTTTCAGATTTTTACCCCAGACGTCCCCACTAACGGGCTCTTGTCCCCCTGTATATTTGAAGCACTGCCCGAGGGGATCTTTACAACCAATGATTTTTCTTTAGTACTCACGGTCACGAACCGTTCCTTCCAGGGTCACCGGAGGTCCCCTCCTTCTCAAGGACGCCTGCTAGCCTTCGTTGGTCGCCGGTCCGAGAGAGGCTAAGCACTCGGTGGCTCTGACCGGCAGAGCGGATGGGGAATGCACCCCCACTAGGAGATAACAGGAGGTCTGACTGTCAACGTCGATCCCCGCCGGGCTGCAACTCGCCCAGGTGGTTAAAGAGGAGTCTTAACTGCCCTCACGGGAGGGAGACTTCTGCCCTCGGAAAGCCGAGGTGTGGGAGAGAGAAATTAAATGACTAAAATCAAGGAATACAAGTCTTTTGGTCTCCTAGCTCACAACAAGCTCAGGTAGTTTTATTATTTAGTGAATAATCAAAAAACAGGTACAAAATACAGAAATAATCCCTTCCCTTTCTGCCCTAAAAGCAAAGAGTATCAAAATCAGAGAATAGAAAAAACCCGATAAGTGGGTATGCTTTCGCTGAAGAGAGAGGCCACATCAACTCATATTTATACTCAAAGTCAAGGCTAAAAACCCTCCCTTCTGGACAACAGGGTATTTCCACCACTATGTAATCATGCAGGTGGCCGCCACAGTGGACCGGTTCAGACCAGTTCCACTGTACAGTAAGAGTGACCCTTAGCACACTTAAAAATGTGCCAAAGGTCACTCCCAACGAACATTATAAAGTTTCAACTGTTTCTAATATTTAGTTCATACTTTTATCAAGACAATATATATCATGGGTTACATAGCACACTTTAAGCAGTATATATATATATTTTAGCTGTGAGTTATATTTCAAACAAACCCATATATTTTAGCTGTGAGACATACTTCAAGCAAATACATATATATTTAGCTTTCAGCTTTGTGTTTCTTGGGTTTTCAACTGAACCTCCGTTCAACACTGCCGCTTTCATTTACGGAGAAAGAGAGATGGAAAAGAGACGGAGGGACTGTGCTTTTTGCTGGAGCTTGATGAAGGAAACAGTCAGCTCTTACACAAACTCCTGGGCAGTTAAGTGCAATTGTTTTTTTATTTTTTTTACCCCCATAGTTGTATTTTTTAAAAACTTTCTTGTGGCAGAGATAGACGCAGTGAGGTTTCCTGTTTACCGTCAGCAGACTGACAAGTCTGATCGCCTGTACAAGATTGGCCATGGCAGAGTGACGGTGGGTTTAGAGATGTTCTGATACCCCCTAAAATGCTGGTGTCTGGAAATACTGGAGTTTATGCACTGATCCGACAATAAAGCCCTAAAGAAAATCTACGTTAAAGTAGTTTATTTATGTTCTTCTTCCGTTAGAACTGACTGTCAAACTGCATAATAAAAGAAAGTTCTGTGGCGTTCATTGTTTAAGAGTTTAACCTGAGCCAGACCGACAACAAAAATCATGTCACAGCCATACAGGGATAGTAGGATAAAGCTGTTAATAATAAAATACATGATACGCTGGTATCGGATCAGTACTCGGTATCAGCCAAAACGCAAATTCAGGTACCAGAATTGGTATCGGGAAACAAAAACCAGTAGTCCTACCATCTCTAGTTGGGTTCCAAACTCCAAAAGCTTAGTCTGTCTGAAATTTTCACTGGAGGCTGCTTTTTTGGGGGGTTTTGTCTAAACGCACACCCCCATTCAAAATGTATGGACACACTTACCTTAGGATCGCCTGAGTGTGAGGTGATGTGGCCTACCGGCCAACAGGCCTATGAATTAATAAAGACACTAAGTACAACCCTTTGGAACCATGTGCCCTCCACCGTCAAACTAGCAAATGTGGATTTGGACACACCTGCGCCATGCGCTTTACGCCGTGAGCTTTGATTGTTAAAACAGGGCCCTCAATGTGTGTAATGTGAATTAGTGAGCATGTCACATACAGAATCCACTGTCTCTCTCTTACAGAGTTATATTCCCTCTAGTGCTATGATAACTACGGTCTTGCTCTGTGAGATGCAATGTCATGGTTTATTGTGGGTCACATGCTTAACCATGCACAGTTATCCAGTGGTCTTAGTTGAACTGCAGATGAAATGCACTGATGGCACAAAGTGGTCTAGCATATTGGAGGAAAAGGACCCACTTAAACTAAGCCAACAGACGCACATGCCAAGGGTCTAAGCGTTCTAGGGCTCATCAAGCGAGGATAGTGGGATAGAGGCCAAATCAATCCAGGGAGTGGACTTGCAAACACCTTATTGAGAACCAGTCAACTGAGAACTGAAGATGCTAGTAGAAAAATAAGACACAGAAATGGTATTCAAATTTCATGGAACACTGAAAAATAAGACACAGAAATGGTATTCAAATTTCATGGAACACTGATATCAATCAGCATGACAACACACTACAAAATACATTAAAATCCGGCCACAATAGCCAAACAAACATCATTTAAAGTTTCATCCACTGTAAAAAAAAAAAAAAAAAAATCCACAGTAACCCCTCCAGTGTGTCACATTCCATGATAGAATGGCTGCCTTTTCTTTAAAGTAGGCAGTCACTGTTTCATTTGAATGGGACGCTGAAGAATTATGTCTGGTTCACAGATTGTAGATGACCATCAGTGTTGTGGGTTAAAAGATAGAGGGTTTTTATATTAAACGGTAGGTATTGCTATTCATCTCACATCTTTGCACTTAGTCCCCCATTCCCACTTGATTTGCATTAACAGCGTTTAAAATGGAGGGAGAGAGATCTCTCAGTGGAATAAGTTGCACTCGACTACTTGATTGCTGCGAGTTAACTTGCACTTTTTCTCTTCTCAAGCGTAAAGGGCAAAATCTGTGTGTATTAAAACAGAGAATGGCTGGGAAAAAGGCAGTCAATGTGCGATGGAACTCCCCGCTCGAAATGAACTACCTGGCCAGTTTAAGCTTTCGACTTCTCTGATGAGATATGACACAGGGCCTCTTACTCCCAGAGGTGCCCTTGCCCCTAACCTTTAGAGAGCTCAGGAATGCAGTGAGTGAAAGCTTTGTGTGATGTTTTCTATTCTCAAGATGAGATAGTAGGTTGATCTATCTATCTATCTATCTATCTATCTATCTATCTATCTATCTATCTATCTATCTATCTATCTATCTATCTATCTATCTATAATTACACGAGAGGAATTTCATTATTGGCAGTGACAGTGATGCGACAGTGAAGTGTCAACAATATTACGTTACATCAAACCCTTTTTTGTAGTACTGTATTGCGATTATTAATGATGTCCAAATGAAGCTTCGTGAACCAGTGAACCATATGTCCATGAAATTCAAGCATCAAAGACGATTTCTGGTCCCTGTTCAGTCAGCCTGTCAACTTGAGCTAACGTTAGCTTTTTCGAGGTAGTGAGATTTCCCA
This sequence comes from Percina caprodes, assembly GCA_013375575.1. Taxonomy (NCBI): domain Eukaryota; kingdom Metazoa; phylum Chordata; class Actinopteri; order Perciformes; family Percidae; genus Percina; species Percina caprodes. Next base: position 23,347 of record JABXJD010002045.1, read on the forward strand.
AACATATAAACACAAAACTGCTTTGCTAGATCAATCTTGTCACAACTAGGATAGCTGCTGAAAAATATTCCTTTCCATTGACAAATTTAGCTGTGGTATGCCCACAAAATTCTGACGCAGCAGGCTATTTTTTCAAAAGGCGCAGTGTCACCGGCACAGCTTATGTGATCTAAACACATTTCCAGAAAAATTTACCTTTTACCTTGATGTATCACTTAAAATAAATATGTTGGAGAGTTTCTGTGTTTCACTTTGGTTCCTGATTCATTTTTATGAATACAAATATTTCGAATACACTTTGATTCGATTAATTTGACTCTGTAATATTGACATGGAAATGGCAGAGTAATATTTTTAGTGACAAGCCTGATTTGCTCAAATGGCTCTGGGTCTGCTGTCATGCTGATTTGAGCATGTTCTAAATGTCTAGTTGACCAATCAGATTGCCTGGTCGGATTTACATGTTGTATAATGGTTATTTGGAACTCTTGTGCCTCCTGTGGGGAGGGGGGTGGTATTATCACCCCCCACTACCAGAAGATGGGACTCATTACAAAATGTTTTAGCTATCTATGATTGCTTGATTGCTAACGTTAGCTCAAAACGCCATTACACCGACAGCCTTTGTTGTGTTTGATAACTTGGTTAAGTAGGTCCATTTTTTATGTATTGACATTACAGAAGTCTTTTGTTAGCATCTTGTAGGCTACTTGTTGCAAAGTGATGCATGTGCAACTCAAATCTGCACTCAACTCACATCTGGGAGTGACAATGTCAACACTAGATGCTAAATGTCAACACTGTATATTGTTGTACATTCGCATAATTGTCTATTCTCATATGCAAGGTCCTTCAAAGAGTTACATTGTCATACAATATATTCTACATAAATACAAATACAAATACAAACGGATGCTGGAAATTTCAATTTCCTTGCGGGAGTCATCCCAAAAGGATTAATAAAGAGAAGTCTAAGTTTTAAATTGCAATGAATTAAAAAACAAGGTAAGGCTCAATATAAATGGATATGGATATATATCCATTTATATTAAGTATATGGATCAAAGTCAAATACATAAGACAAAACAGCAATGGAGAAAACAGTTTACAATGGGATTAAACCTGGAGTCTTTGTAGAACACTATGGCTCCAAAGTGGTGACTGTTGCTCACCATAGATCATTGTGTAAGACGTCAGATCCAATTTTAAATCTTATGTTTCACTAAGCGCATCCTTTGTAGTTCACTCATGGCATGACTTCTGTGGCAAGTAATTATTAGCTACACATCTGTCATCCTTAATTTGCCTAAGACTTGGTAGAAACACAGCACTTACTTGGAAATACCTGGAAACTAACCTTTCCTTATCCCCCAAAAAAAACAAAAAACAACTAATTTGCACCTGCTTGCTAAATGTATAATTTTTTTGAAATGTCAGGATTGCACCATCGTGAATACAGTAAGAGCTCCCACGTGGAAATAATCAATAGTGTAATGTGACAGGGTAATGAGGTAGAGAGCAATCAAAGTCTTTCATATTCACACGGGAACAGTGGGATGGTCTAATCAGCATTTAATTCATCCAACAAGTTGTCATTTGCATATAGCTTTTTCAAGGAGAATGGAGAACAGAGATCAGACATCACCAATCAGTTTGAACTGCCAGTGCAATGCTAATACACTGACATAGGAAATGTCTAATCCAATTTTTGTCTCAACCCATGAAGATAACCACTTAGAAGTCCAATTGGGGGGGCAATTTGGTGAATATTGGAAATTCATCAATATAAAACACCTGGGTATCCACAGCTGCTCCCTATCCATAGCACATCTTAAGCCAGGAAATGACAGTTCAGTCCTTCTTGAATTATTTATAGAGGCTGCTTCAACAGGGTTGACTTAATATATTTCAATATAAAGATAATACAATACCTGGTATTACAAACATTTCATATTTTATTACACCTAAGAAATTAGAATGTTTAAAGGGAATGTACTTGATATTCAGAAAAAGGTCGGGAAATGCCTAATATTGGCCCGCCGATATATCGGTCGGCATCTACTCTCTATTCCAATATAAGCAGCCCATTCTGCCTCTCTGTCCCAATGCACTGCTCAAAGGTTGCATAGAAGTCAATGCTGGAGGATCCATCATGAGTATTTTAGCGTTTTCCCAGACCCAGCCTTCACATCAGTAACGCAACATTGTGGGTGTGTTTGATTTGGGTCACTTCTCGCTGGGTGGAATCTGTGATTAATTAAGGTAGATCACATGTTGATGTCTCTGCGTCAAGCATGTGTGATGGCAGAACATGGCAGAAGTTAGCCTTCAGGGCTTTCTGTCAGGAATCTGGTTAGGTTTAGGCAACAAAACTGCTGGGTTAGTTTAGGAAAAGATAAAGGTTTGGGTTAATATAGACCCTTTATGGCAAAAAACCCTGAAGGCTAACTTCTCCCATGTTCAGCTTCATATTAAGGAAACCTTTCAAATGGTTTTCTTGGGTCAGTATGTTGAAATCTCCAACAGCTTATAGCCTACTGATGTTATACTCGTCAATACGCCCTTCAATTTGCGGGCATATACACTACCGTTCAAAAGTTTGGGGTCACATTGAAATGTCCTTATTTTTGAAGGAAAAGCACTGTACTTTTCAATGAAGATAACTTTAAACTAGTCTTAACTTTGAAGAAATACACTCTATACATTGCTAATGTGGTAAATGACTATTCTAGCTGCAAATGTCTGGTTTTTGGTGCAATATGTACATAGGTGTATAGAGGCCCATTTCCAGCAAATATCACTCCAGTGTTCTAATGGTACAATGTGTTTGCTCATTGGCTCAGAAGGCTAATTGATGATTAGAAAACCCTTGTGCAATCATGTTCACACATCTGAAAACATTTTAGGTCGTTACAGAAGCTACAAAACTGACCTTCCTTTGAGCAGATTGAGTTTCTGGAGCATCACATTTGTGGGGTCAATTAAATGCTCAAAATGGCCAGAAAAAGAGAACTTTCATCTGAAACTCGACAGTCTATTCTTGTCCTTAGAAATGAAGGCTATTCCATGCGAGACATTGCTAAGAAATTGAAGATTTCCTACAACGGTGTGTACTACTCCCTTCAGAGGACAGCACAAACAGGCTCTAACCAGAGTAGAAAAAGAAGTGGGAGGCCGCGTTGCACAACTGAGCAAGAAGATAAGTACATTAGAGTCTCTAGTTCAAGAAACAGACGCCTCACAGGTCCCCAACTGGCATCTTCATTAAATAGTACCCGCAAAACACCAGTGTCAACATGTACAGTGAAGAGGCGGCTGCGGGATTCTGGGCTTCAGGGCAGAGTGGCAAAGAAAAAGCCATATCTGAGACTGGCCAATAAAAGAAAAAGATTAAGATGGGCAAAAGAACACAGACATTGGACAGAGGAAGACTGGAAAAAAGTGTTGTGGACGGATTAATCCATGTTTGAGGTGTTTGGATCACAAAGAAGAACGTTTGTGAGACGTAGAACAAATGAAAAGATGCTGGAAGAATGCCTGATGCCATCTGTTAAGCATGGTGGAGGTAATATGATGGTTTGGGGTTGCTTTGGTGCTGGTAAGGTGGGAGATTTGTACAGGGTAAAAGGGATTCTGAATAAGGAAGGCTATCACTCCATTTTGCAACGCCATGCCATACCCAGTGGACAGCGCTTGAATGGAGCCAATTTCATCCTACAACAGGACAATGACCCTAAACACACCTCCAAATTGTGCAAGAACTATTTAGAGCAGAAGCAGGCAGCTGGTATTCTATCGGTAATGGAGTGGCCAGCGCAGTCACCAGATCTGAACCCCATTGAGCTGTTGTGGGAGCAGCTTGACCGTATGGTACGCAAGAAGTGCCCATCCAACCAATCCAACTTGTGGGAGCTGCTTCTGGAAGCGTGGGGTGCAATTTCTCCAGATTACCTCAACAAATCAACAGCTAGAATGCCAAAGGTCTGCAATGCTGTAATTGCTGCAAATGGAGGATTCTTTGACGAAAGCAAAGTTTGATGTAAAAAAAATCTTATTTTAAATACAAATCATTATTTCTAACCTTGTCAATGTCTTGACTCTATTTTCTATTCATTTCACAACGTATGGTGGTGAATAAGTGTGACTTTTCAGGAAAACACAAAATTGTTTGGGTGACCCCAAACTTTTGAACGGTAGTGTATATTCTTGACATATATCCACAGTGGCTGAACAGAGTTTGTGGCATTTCAAACATCCATCTTCCTTCATTCTTGTTCTATTTGAACTGCAAAGATGGTGCTTACCAATCACTTAAAATAGTAGCTCATATGACACATGCCCTGGGAACATAGGACCCAAGGAACAAAGCAAAAACATGCAATCCTGCCTGACAGTTTAAATGTAATAATTATACATTGTGGCATTTCACTGCCAAAAAATATATTTGGCAGAGCGTACAGACTGACAATTGTGATGCAGATTTACCATATTTCAATTTAGTTTAGCTAACAATCTTGTAAAAGCCTAAGAATGTGAAGCTGGCTAACAGCATTGATTCTGCTCTTGATTTTAAGGGACGATTGGGCACAGGGAGGTTGCAGTGACAGGGCACTTTATATTTTAGAGATGATCTCAGTGCAGTGTATTAGGAAAAAACAACACCTGGCGCTTAAAATTAATCCAAATACATCTCAAACAAATGGGACAAACCACATGCAATTTCCTCAAAGAAAATTATGGGAAATAAACACCAGTACTAAGAATGCCTGTTTGATCGAAACAAGGGCTAACTACAGGACGAAATAACATGGGGTTGCTCAAATAAAACCAATGGCCCGAGCCACATGTTACAGGAAGAGGCTCCTTTGGTCTACACGTGAGATGCAGGCAAGGACAGAGAGGGCACGACCTTTGGCATAACACCACATTACAGTGTTACAGCCAGTCACGCTCCATCTCTTCTGGGCTTGTTATAGCAAGACACAGTCTGTCAGGTGTCTCACGAGTACCAGACCGTGAATACACCCCTGCGAATGTTAGCAGTATATGGCATCTAATTAAGCAGTTCATTAATTCATTTGTGTCATATTATGTGACATGGCGGTGCCCTCTACTGGACTTCCTGGTGGGCTTACCTGAGGGGAATACATATAAATTCTTATCAGTTCAGTTCAGAGAAGAACTACTCTGACCAGTTTTCTTCAATTGAATTAATATAACTCAGCGGTAACAACATTATGTCAGGCTAAACATGTAGGACTGCAATGTCATGTTATTTATAAAATGACAGTGAGAGTGACTGACACAGTGGAATCATGTTAGTGTAAAAGTTAATGTGTGAATGTGAGATATGTCTCCAGTCCAGTGAAAGCCTATCAAAACACTCCTGTGGGGGTGTTAAATACAACATTTAGCACCCGCCCAAACTGGCAAAAGATATCTTGCTCAACAGCTATTAAAAGTAAAGAGTTAGGTAAATGAGTTCCTTTGGTACTGAACTCCCCCATCCTGGATTTATATGATTTTATGAATCACTTTTGAGACATCCAAATTATCAAAGAGGGTTGGTTGTGTCACAAAAGTACATGCAGTAATCCGAATAATCCGTAATCCAAAATCACTCAGGAATCAGCCATTAAAACCTTGTATGAGAATGTTATAATGTAATCCAGTTGAGAAACACCGGAGTAGTTGTCAGACCATTTTCTAGGTTTAGCCTTGGGCTATATTATTGACCACAGTCACCCAATGACAGTGCTTTATATCTTGTGACAGTTACATCAAAAGAAAACATTTTCTCTTCACACTTTATTCCTTTTACCAGCATGCACTGGGAGGAAGGCAGGGAGTCCGTGTGAACAGGTCATCAGTCCATCATAGGGCCACACAAATCTCACACATATGAAAGCCCACAGAGAACACAGAGTGCTGAAGGGCAAAGGCGTAAAAACAAGAATAAAACCGTCTGGGATTGCATATGGCCACCATGTTCCTGCTTTATTGCCAGGGACCCTTTTCACCTCCCCATGTTAATTTTTTGTACTCTGTCAAGTCAAAAAATTAAATAAAAGTCTAAATGAACTATATGAAATACCATATACCATTTTTGTTAAATCAAAGACATCATCTAATAATAATCAACTTAGTACATGGTTATAGTTTATTTTGAGAAAATTGCATATTCAATTTCTTGCAGAGAGATGAGAAGATGTTTGCGCCGCAAATAGGTGGAGACAGTGAGCATGCATTTAGCTTTGCTTAGCTTAGCATAAATACTGGGAGCAGAGGAAACAGCTTGCAGGTTCATTCTTCACATAGTGTTAATTAGTGATCTTACGAGGTGTTAATGAGAGGATTTTTATTCTACTCTTTTTTTTTTTTTTACATTCGACAGAGCAAGCCTAACTTCGATTTTAAACTATAGTTGTCTGTTATTATCTAATTGGCTTCATTCATACAAAAACAGGTGTGCAAAAAACAATTCTGGCTCTGGTTTTACAGGGATTTTTTTTTGTGTGTCTTTGTGTTAACTAAGACAACCAGCTACTGGCACTAGCTACATATTTACTGTACAAACATGAAAGTTATATCAATCTTCTCATCTAATGCTCACAAGGAAGCAAAGCATGGTTTCCAAAACATCAAGCTATTCCTGTAAGCTAAAATTATAATAACAGTTTATGCCCTGGGCTGAAAGATGTCACTGCGCTAAAGCAGCACACAGCCTGGAGAATTCAGTCATCTCCACAGGGGTGATAAGTCAGCAGTGACCAATCCTGCACTCCAAATTTATCTGCCTGGCCCCACATGAAGCCATAACTCATGCTGCCTCTTCATTACCTAGGATCCTGTGTGCCTGGACCGGCTTTGTTCTACAGTGGAGGGTGTCCATTAATCCCACACTGCAATAATCTCCCCTATCTTAATGACACCACCAAGAAAGACAGAGACAGAGGAGTAGGTGAGGACAATAGTTTTTGTTCTCTTAAAACATGATGAACCTTTGGAAACACGTCATCTTGTTATCTCACTAACTACTTCCAATTAAAGCGTTTGTTACGGGAGCCTGGGTCAGAGCAGTGGGATAGTTTTTACCCCCAGGTAATAAGGTTACTGAAGGATGGCGCAGCAGGAACGAGGGCTGTGGTCTGAACTTAGTCACTATGTTTACTGTGCTTGGATATTCTAGATGTTTTAAATGCTATGACTGGTGTACTGCTGAGAGAGTGCAAAATGCATATATATATTTAATTGCTGTGGTACTCTGTACTAAGGTGTATATGACAATAAACTTGAACTTGGAGCAGCTTGGACTCAATTGGCTAAACTACGGTAGATCTATAAGGATCTAGTTTAAGTGTTTTGGTAGAAACACTTATTTACTATCCTATTAATCATTAACTATCAGGGTAGCGTTCAAAATACTTAATGATTATTTAGTCACAGTTCACTAATTATGGAAATAGGAGATTGGACCTAAATGCAGATAAAGGCAGAGTAGTAAAGTAGCAAAACTTTTGGGTACACTTTACATGAAGGTATTCTTTCAGTAAGTGTAATTCGGCTATGCCATGACAAGTTATGGTTAGGGTTCATATGACATGACTGTGTCATGACAGTGTCACGTGTTCATGACAGTGTCATGTCATTCTTAGAAAACTTCAAGTAAAGTGTTACCAAACTTTCCTTGACTTTAAGTCGGAGCAACTCTTACAGTAAGTTATCATAACTGACAGCAGTGTTATTAACAAAGGTCACAATAGTGATGTGGCATTTAGTAGCATATGCTACGAATCGAGCTCTGGGAATATGCCCTGTTGGGTTTTCAAAGCCACTGCAGGTGCATCTGTTAAAAAAATGGGAAATTATTTCACGTGAAAGGAAGAACGGTCTGTAAGCCATGCTGAACTTAGAAAAACTCGTTAAAAAAACTGTTAAAAAAAACTGTTAAAAAAAACTGTTAAAAAAACTGTTAAAGAAGTGTTAACGAAGAACAATACGGAGCACTCCTGGTGTCAGCTGAGAAAGAAAATAAAGAGCCATGTCTAAATCCTTTCACAACTGTGCCCTTACATTTGGGCCTATCATGTAATGCTCCCTGGCCCAAAAAGACTTCTACCCTTCCATGGCAAAAGAGACAGTGGATAATGTATTTTTTTAGGGTGACAACCCCTGTGAAAGGACTTGTTTCACTATCAGAATTTTATCCATTCTGTCCGATAACATTTGTAAAGTCTAGAAGAGCTGCATCATTAAATCTTTTAATTTCCATTCAATTTAGTCGAGCGCTGAACAGGAAGTAGCCAGCTTGGGGGGGAGGCCTCTAGTGGCCTGCTCTATGGGCCGCACAGTGCGGCAGCCGTGCCGATCATCTGGGTAATTGTTGGCTCCATGATAACTTTATGCGCCACTGAGCAACTCTCATAGAAATGAACCATGGTCACAAGATATTTAACAGAATTAGAAGCTTACATGGCTCCCTTTCTACAGTATTTGCTGTGGTCAAAGTAAAGGTTCTTTCTTATGCCATGTTAATATCCCTTTCTCTACCTTCTGTAGATACACAACTCAATAACATTTACCATTCTCAAAAACCATGGCTCTGTAAACGGACAACAGACGATTCCCTTAACAGAGGCATCACGCACCATTCAAATGTTAGCACACTGAGACAAACAAAGCAATGATGAAATAGGTATATGACCCCCAATGTAGTTTTATTCTCACACTTTATTAAATTAACACAGTTGTGCAAAACACCATGCTCAAGACAAAGCACACAACCAATCAAAAACAAAGTGATAATATGACTTGAAAAAACCCAAATTTCCTCCTCCTGAAGTTGTCAGTATGCCCTGTGCCACCTGGACAAGTTTCCTGTGCATTCTTTTTGTGCAAGAATAAAGTTATTCTGACTGACAGAAGCCTGTTGCCAAGCCAACCGTGATAAAAACAGAGACAGAAAAAAGAAGCGGACTGAGACCTAGTTCAACTCTCAAAGAGGAAAAGATAAAGCTTTTACTCATTTCAGCCTATTGCATTTTGTATTTCATTTCTGCAGCATGGAAATAGATGGAAACGGTCAATCATTTTTCATTTCAGATAATTGGATTTTCTGGAAATGGATTTTCTGCATAAACTCTGCTTTAAAATTAAAAGAGAAGGGAATTTAGTTTGCTATTTAATTTGCTCTGAAGTGCCACCAACGACGATTCATTGACAGCACTAGGTGTAAAATAGAGAGGAGATTTTGCATTGATCAAACACAGGTCAAACAGATTGACGGGTGAAACATCTGTTCTGCATTGATGACTGTAACATACTCTGATTTGATAATTGACAGCCCTCTAATTGGACGATCCGAGGCTGAGCGTGGCTTGCTTTTTCAGCTCTTATATGATACCCCCCCCGGCCACGCTAGCTTTCACGGCTTCACGTCTCCTGCACAGCACGTCTCCTCTGTATGCCTTCCATTCTGCTGTAGCACCAAGCCTGACATCGTGCAAAGTTAAACACAGAGAAAGGTCAGGGAGGTATTGACAGAGCCCTGCTTAGAACGGTGACATTTGAGCCCAAGAGCGTGTGTTTTATTAAGTGTTCGATATCTACCGGATGTAACATGGTGGTGGGGCTGGGGGGGGGCGGGTGAGTGTTATATCCAAGGTAGTGGTGTCAGCTAATTTGCCAGAGGAGATCAAACTGTGAGAGGACACGCATGACTGACCTTAGGATTACTGGACAGAGATGAGGTTTGGTTGCTTAAGCTGCTGGTAACAAATTGTTGCCTTACAGACCTAGCATGGAGACAATTCCATTCCCAAACTCTGTGCCAAGGCGGTGACCTTTTGAGACCACTTTTAACAAATGCTTTGTGAGTGTACTGTGAGACAGAGCTCATGTTACACTTAAATTCACATCACGTCTAACTTGCATGGCAGTCTCAAGGGACGTCGTTAGGCCTATTTTAGGGGGGCTGAAGCTACCCCAGAATGTTCCTAAGCACCCCTAAAAGATACTAAGAACAACAATAACAATTTGATTTATCAACAAATGTATCCTCATTATTATAGTCCCAACAAATGATATATATCCAGCTACAAAAAAATTGCCAAAAACTCCGAAGTTAGACCGAAGTACAAAGAGTCTCGGTGCATTGGTGTGAGCTGGCAGCTTTCAGAGCGTTGCAGACCAGGGCGTTGCAAGTAGTTTGAGGATTCATCTCTTCTCATTGCTGCTCTTTGGTCATAACTCGCTATGCACCCTCCCGCCCACACATGCCGATACACACGCTAATGGTGAAAGGAAGATTGATTACAACATGTCATAAAATAAGAGAGAGATAAGAATAAAATTGTAAGTTTTTAATTACCTGCTTACCTTTAGCTACGTTTTCTTGAGGTAAATGAAAGGGGATATTTTGGATTGCTATGGAAAAGTATAGTCTAGCTAGAGTGACTGAGCAAAATACAAGAAATGGTTAACTTAGCAAGCTAATTACTATTCTATGTAATTAGTATGTATGTAGTATGTAATTCTATTATTCTTTGCCAATAATATAGCTTATCTCTAGTAGGTCTATTCTAAAACAATATCAATCCCCATAGAATGTTGTTGTCACTAAAAATGAAATGCCATACGGTCCCTGTTAATGCTATTGCACCGTTGTATCCTTCAACTCATTGAGAAGATGAGATGGATATTGGAAGATATTTCAGCAGAGACAAAGAGAAGCAAGAGCCTGGCAGGGCAGTGGAATCTGAAGGAGCCGATGAGATGGAGGTCAGTTCTAACCAATTTAACTTTCTGCATTCACTGCCTATGTAACATTAAATATATATGTAGATGTTACTAAAGATGAGCACATGCCAACAGATACACGTGTGAAAATAAAATGAAAGCAATCCTACATACAGTACTCATCATTACTCCAAATCTTTTATTCCTTCCGCCATCAGGTTATAGTATTTACACAGTAGCCACTATAAATAGGATCCGTAGCAATAGCTTATATGATAAAGTATGCAGTAATGCCTATTTTTTATTAAGTACCCCCCCCCCCATGCAACTTTGAAGTGTAGAACAGAGTAGAAATGGAAGAAGAGGATATGTCATTTTTTACTTGTTAACATCTTGATTTGTTAACTGGTTGTTGACATACAGTAAGTGCAGCTCTAATACAGTAACAAAAGATGTGAGTGCAAAAATTTTGCAAACGCAAGTTACAAATACCCTGGGGGCTAAGCACCCCCTCTCTTTCAATCCTAGTGATGTCCCTGGCATTCTCGTTTCTATAAGTGGATGATCTATCTTTCCATTTCATATGAAGGATCTTGTTATACTGGATATTTCTACATGTAGTTTTTACCCATGTCTACCTATCAAGAAACTATTTTGACCAGCCGCAACAGCGACAGGGTATTGTTTTCACTTTGCGTGTGTGTGTGTGTGTGTGTGTGTGTCTGTCATGGCAAACTGTAGCGGGAACTACCACAGAAGAGGCAACATGGGTTGGGAGAGGATACGAGTACTTTGCCAGGTGTGTATGTCTGTCTGTGTCCCAGCTGGAAGATGCAGCCACAAAGCTTTGATGATGTTTAATTGAGATGAAAATGAAAAGCAAAATTTGAAGATGGATGGGGTCTGGACAAGGGTGCCGGAAGAATAGGGTTTAGAAAGTAGAAAAGGGGCCTTGCCCCCTCTCCTTTACAGCCCCTTTTTTTTTAAGGATGAAGCTAACTACTATTTATGACCCATTTGTAAATATGTATGGAACCAATGAACTTTGGGCTGAGTGGCACAAACAGGGTAGAGAAGTCGGATAGTTTTGAGAGGTGGACTAATGTGTGCCTGGTTATGGTTTTTTTCCCTGGGATTTGTTTACAGTAAGGAAAAGTAATAATAGCTGCCTTATTCTTTACAAGCAAGAAGTGATTCTCACTTAATTTGCAATTCATAGCTTATCTTTTAATTACTTAATACTCATAGTTCAGCTACAAAGGGTACACAGTAAAACAAAACAAAAACCTTCTCTTACATTCTTAACAGCTGAGAAACAACTTGTCAAATTGCAAAATGTCATCTTCCATTATTTAATTAAACCCTGGGGGAGTAAAAAAAATTAATGTAAAACATGCAATACACCTATGTGATGATGCATTTGTTGACCTGTAATGCAAGATTACTTTATTACCACACATAGCATGCTCATATTTGCAAAACTGGACTGTTGACCATACAAGATCCCAAGGGGTTTAGAGAGCTAAAGGCCTGTGGTTCCATTAATTGAACATGGGCAGACAGCACACCTCAATGCAGAATTTCATTGGGAATGGGCCTTCTTGTGAATGAATGAGCTGCAGCTCATCGTTATGAATTTGGCCAGTAAGGTAACATTTTAGGGCATTTTAGGCCTTTATTTGACAGGACAGCTGAAGACATGAAATGACAGCAGGTGACATGGAATGACATGCAGCAAAGGGCCACAGGTCGGAGTCCAACCCGGGTTCTGCTGCGTCGAGGAGTAAACCTCTATATATGAGAGCCCGCTCTACCAAGGGAGCTATCTGGACGCCCATGGTGATTGTTTTGTTTATGTCTACTTTAAATTGTGATCTAGTGCAGATATATCTCCTTAAACTAGCATGTGCAACAAGTCGATTGTTGGATAATTCATAACACATGACCTCGGCAAAATGACCACACAAAGTCTAAAAATGCGTGTCCATTATGGAGTAAGAACACTATCAAAAAGATGTATGCATAACTTTATGTATTCATATTCGTATTTTTATATTCATATTCGTATTTTTATACATTTGTGCGTAAATTACATAGGCAAGCAAAATTAGGTTTTCATACATGTGTGTTTTTATGTAGTGTGACTCTAGAAGCTATGACTGTAAACATTCACGAGTACAACTCTGATTTCTACGACTACGAATTCTTGAGTGTGAACACGAATTCAAGTTTACGGGTGCAGTAAAAACAGTTGAAATGGCGTCACTGCCGTCACAGGCGGGTGTCGAACAGGCGGGTGTCGAACAGGCGGGTGTCGAACAGGCGGGTGTCGAACAGGCCGGGGTAATCCAACAGGCCGGGGTAATCCAACAGGCCGGGGTAATCCAACAGGCCGGGGTAATCCAACAGGCCGGGGTAATCCAACCTCGATTCCATTTAATGCGCATGCGTCACAGGTGAAAAATGGCTAACCGTCTATGAGTTGCAGAAATGTATATCATTATAAAGTGTTATCAAAGTAGTAAAATTGTATGAAAAATGTTGAATAACCACGTTTTTTACTTAACCTGTGCTGAGCCTGGGCTAGAAGCCTCCGGTCGGTTAGCCATTTGGTCGGTTAGTCGGTTAACCTGTGACGCATGCGCATTAAATGGAATCGAGGTTCGATTACCCCGGCCTGTTCCATTACCCCGGCCTGTTGGATTACCCCGGCCTGTTCGATTACCCCGGCCTGTGACGGCAGTGACGTCATTTCAACTGTTTTTTTACTCGTACCCGTAAACTTAAATTCGTGTTCACACTCAAGAATTCGTAGTCGTAGAAATCAGAGTTGTACTCGTGAATGTTTACAGTCATAGCTTCTAGAGTCACACTCACATAAAAACACACATGTATGAAAACCTAATTTTGCTTGCCTATGTAATTTACGCACAAATGTATAAAAATACGAATATGAATATAAAAATACGAATATGAACACATAAAGTTATGCATACATCTTTTTGATAGTGTTCTTACTCCATAATCCATGGCCAGAGTTGCGTTAGTGTCTCAATGGTAGCGCGGAACGTTGGCAGTTCAATCCCTGGCCCTGCAGTCCCATGTTGAATTGTGAACCCAGATTTCAGAATGTGTGTGAGAGTTTATCTGATGAGCAGGTGGCACTTTGTAGGGCAGCCTTGGCCACAGTGTGTGAATGTGTGCGAATGGTTCCTAGGTTCCTAGTGCTTTGAGTAGTTGTTAAAAACTAGAAAAGTGCTATATAAGAACAGTCCATTTACATTTAAAGTAGGTTTTAATTACTTTCATAGTAAATGTACTTGTCTGCTTCGGCTGTGAAAAGAAATATACTTTGTTAGGAATTCACATGTTTAATTCATCAAATGATGTTTTGTTCATAATAGCCTTTTTAATTTTAGCATTTTACAGAGAATGTGGAAAGCCTCTGAATGTCACACAGCTCCACTAACTTAAAAAAATATCATGATAAATGTTTCAATCCCACACTGTCATCACCACAAATACTAGACTCCTGTGTTATACAGTCAAATTACAAGCTTGGAAGACATTGGGTTGATTATCTGCAGGGGCTCAAAAAGGATATAACAACAGAGTGCAGAGTGCTCTGGCTATAAAGTAATGTGGAAATCTCTCAACTAAGGGCAAGAGAGGATTTTGTAGTTCACAAATGCAAAAGTGATTTGTGAGATACAATGAGCAAGCCCATATTGCAGCCCCTACAAGTAGGCCTAAACAACAGGTGCAATTACCCCTTCAATTAGAAAAGGAGCCACCTCTTACTAGCAAAGGGAGACCTTGTAGGCAGACACGACTACTGTAAGGGATCGCACATGTTAGAGAAAACCAAGGCTGTAGTCAAGTCCACATTTGTCAAGTCCAAGACCAGGACTAGTCGAGTCTGATGCAAGTCCAAAGAGGTTCTAGTCCAAGTCAAAAGTCCAAATGAGAGACAGTCGAGACCAAGGCAGAAAAAAAGAATCCTCTTCATGACCACCTACTGATCTGTTTGTAATGTACGTGATGTAAGAGATAGTCAATCAACTATTTTAAGATGATCATTTTGCATCTTTACTTCTAATGATCAAAAAGCAATTGCAGCGTAACACACTATAGGATCAAATTAGGCTATAGTATTTACTTTAAACAGAGCCATTTCACTTAAAGTCGAAGTGCAGCTTCACATGTTTGGTCTTTTTATTTGTTTTTTTGTTTACGACTGTGAAGCCAACTGTGAAGCGCTTGTTAATGCAATTTAAGAAAGCAGTCAATTAACAGTTATCAAAGAATGCTGCTCTCTCCCTGGACTTGAAAATGTGGATTGTTTAGTTCTATGTGATGAATGATTAATACATGAAGAAAGACTATGTTAGACAGACACAACATACAGTATAGGTTTTCTCTGCTGACTATTCATCAGCATTACCTGTTTCATGTGCAGTATACTCCCTCTCTGTTTATATGCAGACTTTATTTGGCGAACTGCAGTCAAAAGAAAATTACTTACCTATTTTCCTTCTAAGGTTGCTTGTATTTTTCTGAAGGAGGCCCCAGTAAGATGAGTGACAGACCCCTATTACAGTAGCATGGATACAGGATTGAACTAAATAAAGGTCACTAAACATCACGCATTACTAAGTGATGAAGAAAGATTTTTAAAAAACGAATTCGAGAGGAACAAAAGATGAACCTCAATCTCCTCCAGTTGTCTTATTGTGAAATTTCACTGACTTATGAACACTGCTAGCAAAAATAATTTTTTAATTTATCTAACTGCAAAAAAGGTCCAAGATAACGTTTTTCACTGCATAGTACGTCCTCCACTCGCCTAGACTCTACTCCCCTTTTTGGTTTTCAATTTTTTTTAAAAAGTCCCTGGTACCTGCTAACAGGTACTTTTTGTAGTAGTTAGTAGTAGTTGGTAGTAGTTTAGAAGGTTCCAAGCAAGCTGAGGCAATACCAAAAGGTGACGTGAAAACCTCAAGACTACTGATTGGTTGGTAGAGAATCATCACTGCATCATCATTGCTAGCAACAAATGAGAGGGGGGGTGTCCTGAACAAACCTGCCATGTTAAAATTGTTTAGCCTGCGTTTTTTTTTTTTGCTTCTTTTTTTTGTTTAACAATTTTTATTAATTTTCCATAAACAATGTAACATTTTCTACAGCGCATAATGGATCAGATGTGTACAAATAATATGGCTGTGATATGCAGAAATTAAACATGAAAGGTAACCCATACCTCAACCCACCCACCCACCCACCCACCCACCCAACCATCCCAGTTTGTCCCTTTGAGTCCAGATCTTCACATATATAATTGTCCATTGAAGTGGTTGTCCAACGAGGGGTTGGAGAAACAGCATGTACAATTTCGCACCAGGTTTCCAAGTAGGTGGATACCAGTACAAAAAAGAATGGGTGGAGGACAATTAAAGGGGAACCGAGTGAAAGTAATAGTAAAGGTAATCTCAGTAAATAAGTCAAGTGAAACGAAATAAAATAAAAAAAAATAAAAAAAATAAAAAAAGGGGGGGGGGGGTCTGCCACTGCCGTCTCATTGTAACACCTTAGTCATCCATAACTAATGGTGTTTGCAAGTTCTCATAGTACTCTAAAAAAGGAGCCCAGATCTTACTGAAAGTTTGCAGGGAGCCTTTAAGGGTGTATCTGATCTTTTCGAGCTTTAGGAAATACATAACATCTCTAATCCACCTTGTGAAGCTGGGGGGAACATGTTCCTTCCAGGAGAGCAGGATGAGACGCCTGGCAATCAGGGAGGTGAAAGCTACAAGGGGGCAATTTTCAAGGGCTAATCCAAATAATGCAATTATAGGATTAGGGTTGATGTTTCTTCGAAGCATCTTAGTGTAGGCGCCAAAAATGTTGGCCCAGAAAGTGTTAAGTTTGTGGCAGGACCAGAACATATGTATATAGTCTGCTGGTTGACCTTTAGCGAGGGCATGAGGGGTCCATATTTGGAAAGATTTTCACCAGTCTTGCCTTGGTCAAGTGTACTCTTAGAACTATTTTGAGTTGTATCACGCTGTGTCTGGCACAAGGAGAAGATGTATGTACTAAGTCAAGTACCGCTTTCCATTGATCATCTGTAAGTTTCTCACTAAGGTCTTCCTCCCAAAGTCTCCTGACCTCCTGCAAAGAGTGCGGGGAGATATTGCATATTCTGTTGTAAAGAACTGAGATTACACCTTTATGTGAAGGGGATAACAAAAGGATATGGTCAACCATGTTGCTTGCTGGCAAATCTGGAAAGGAGGTTATGCTTTTCTGAACAAAGTGTTTAATTTGGAGAAATCTAAAGAAGTGAGACCTTGGTAAATCAAATAATTGAGAGAGTTGGGCAAATGATCCGAACTTGCCTTCCACAAACAGATTGGAAATAGACTTAATGCCCTTCGAGGACCAAGTTCCAAATGTTGAATCTAAGAGAGAGGGAGGGAAGTTGTAATTATTTTTTATGGGGGAATGTATCGATGTTGTCTGCAACTTAAAATGTCGTCTAAATTGGGACCAAATTCTAATAGAGTGATAGACCACTGGGTTAGCGCAAAATTGGCTTCGAGGGGGGGGGGATGGGGCACATAGTATGGAGCCTAGATCAAGTGAGGTAGAGGCGCGCTCCATTTGCATCCAGACCTCATGCCCGTTGGGACAACCTCCTCCAATCCAGCGCAGCAATGACTTTATATTACATGCCCAATAATAGTAAATAAAATTAGGTAGAGCTAGGCCCGCAAGCTTTTTAGGTCTTTGGAGGGTGCTTCTTTTGATTCTGGGTGGTTTACCGTTCCAAATAAACGAAGATATGCTCCTCTCTAATGATACAAAAAATTATTTCTTAATCAGGATGGGGATATTTTGGAAGAGGTAAAGAAATTTTGGAAGCACAACCATTTTAATAAGATTAATTCGACCTGCTAGGGACAGCGGGAGAATCATCCACCTGTCCATGTCTTTCTTACATTTTTCAAACAAAATGTGAAAATTCTTGGTGAAAAGGGACAAAAAAGTAATTTCTATTCCAAGATATTTAAAGCCTTTGTTGACAGTTCTAAATGGGAAATGTGATGTAGGGATTAAGGTGGCTGCCTGATTAAGAGGGAACATCTCGCTTTTATCAAAGTTTATTTTATAACCGGAGAGACTTCCGAAATGAGCCAGGATCTTAAGAATGGAGGGAACAGAGCTAAGTGGGTCTGAGACGTATAAAAGAATATCATCTGCGTATAGGGATCATTTGGGCCCCAACGCTGTATACCCTGGAAGTCACCAGATTGTCTGAGGGCAATGGCCAGCGGTTCAATGGCAATGGCGAAAAGCAGAGGGGACAGACTGCAGCCTTGACGTGTGCCTCTGCCAAGAGAGAAATGTTCCGATTGTAGTCCATTGGTAATTACTGTGGCTGTAGGGTTAGAGTAGAGAAGTTTTATCCAGGAAATGAAGGAATCTTCAAATCCAAATTTCTTTAAGGTTGCAAACAAATATTGCCACTCAACTCGGTCGAATGCTTTTTCGGCGTCAAGTGATATAACCATTTCCGGGGAGCGGGACGGAGGGGCGTAAACAATGTTGAAAAGCCTTCTAAGATTTGAGCAAGAGTATCTATTTAGGATGAAGCCTGTCTGGTCAGCTACAATAATTTGTGGGATAACTGTCTTCAGTCTGGTTGCCAGAATCTTGGACAAAATCTTGTATTCCACATTTAACAGAGAGATTGGGCGGTAGGAGGAGCACTCAAGTGGGTTTTTCCCCCCTTTTGGTAGAAGCGTTATTGCAGCTTGCCAGAGGGTGGGTGGGAGCTGTCCAGATGACAAAGATTCGTTAAACATGTCTTGGAGCAGAGGGCATAGCATGTGTGCAAATCTTTTATAGAATTCAGCAGAATACCCATCTGGACCAGGGGTCTTGTTGCATTTCAAGGATTTGATCGCTTTAAGAATCTCTGCCTTGGAGATCGTGCCTCCTAACAATGAGTTATGTTCAGTTTGAACTGAAGGAAGGTGAAGGTTATCAAAGAAGTGATTGAGCTGTGAAAAGGTATCGTCACATTCAGAGCTGTAAAATTTACTGTAGTATTGTTTGAAGGTGTTGTTGATTTCCCGGGCATCTGTCACGGTTTCCCCTGTTTGATTATAAATCTTAGGAATGAGGCGGGATGATTGGGTTTGCCGAGCCTGTTGGGCTAGGAGCCTGCCAGCCTTTTCACCTGACTCATAAACCTTATATTGTGCTTTTGTGAGCAAATAAGAGGCTTTGTCTGTGGAGAGCAAGTCGTATTCTGTCTGGAGTCGCAGTCTCTCTTTAAAACATGTTGGCGACGGAGAGGAGTGGTGGTTGTCAATCTCTGCGATGGCTCGCGAGATGTCATTGAGTTTTGAGTCTCTTGTTTTCTTTGCCCTGGAGGAGTATTCAATTATTTGCCCTCGAAGGTAGGCCTTGAGGGTTTCCCACAAAGTCGAGTGAGAGATTTCTGGGTGAATGTTAGTTTCAATGAAGAAGTTAATTTGAGTAGAAATGTGGCTAACAAATTTTTCGTCAGCTATGAGGAGGGGGTTAAGTCTCCAGTTGCGAGAGGGCCTAAAACAGTTGGGTAGAGCTATGTGAAATGAGACAGCACCGTGATCTGAGACTGTGATGCTGTGATATGTGCAAGAGCTAACATTACCCAGCAGTCTATTGTCTAGGAGAAAAT
The DNA here is from genome assembly GCA_013375575.1 of Percina caprodes. Lineage (NCBI taxonomy): Eukaryota > Metazoa > Chordata > Actinopteri > Perciformes > Percidae > Percina > Percina caprodes. The sequence goes on from JABXJD010002045.1 coordinate 42,815, forward strand.
AGTCGATGCGAGTGTACGTGTGATGGACATTGGAGAAAAAAGAGAATACTTTTTGATTTTTAAATTTGAATCTCCAAATGTCCAAAACGCCATTGTGCACCATGAAATCATTGATAACTCTTGCAGATTTGGTGATTTGTTGGGCCTTGTTTGACGATCTGTCTAGCACGGTGCTGAGTACACAGTTGAAGTTGCCTCCTATTATCAGCCTATAATTGTTGTCACAAGGAATGGCAGAGAACAGTTTGACAAAAAAGTTGTAATCATCATAGTTAGGAGCGTAGACATTGATCAGAATGACAGGACTGGTGAATAGTCTACCTGCTGCAATAACAAATCTCCCATTTTTATCGGTAATCACTTCCTCAGCTTGAAAGGGGATGTTCTTATGTATGAGGATTGCTGTCCCTCTGGCCTTAACATTAAACTGGGAGTGGTAGACTTGACCAACCCAACTTTTTTTAAGGTAGTTGACATGATTGTTCTTAAGATGGGTTTCCTGCAGAAAGGCTATGTCTGTGTTTAATTGTTGTAGATAGGATGTGTCTTTTCACCCAGGTATTCATACCTTTAGTATTTAGAGACACAAAGTGGATGGGCTGACTTTGATTGTAATTAGACGCAGATGCCATATCTTACAAGGTTATGAGGGTGGGTATAGCGGGCAGTAGCAGGGACGGTGGTGGAGAAAAGGGAGAGGGAAGAAAAAATAAAAATAAAATAAAAAATAAAATATATATATATATATATAAATATATAAAGAAAATAATAATAATAATAATAATAATAATAAAGATAATAAAACACGGAATTATGAAGAAAGACATCTGGAGGGGGATCTCGAACAGTGCTCTGAGCTATCAGCTTAGAGACCTCCTAACCTACACTTGAACTCTGTATTAACCAAAAGAACAAAACAGTTACAATGTTACAGATTTTACTGAGTGACTGTGCAAAGATACTGTGTCTGCACCGTGCATATATGAACAATAAAAGTATTAACCAAGTCTTGTGGTAAAATTGAATGGTCATGAAATTCCAATATTACATATAAGGAGTGCAATCAGCAGCTTTAAAACCAGCTGTGTACAAGTATGACGTTATGAGTACATATAAAATGAGAATGTCGTCAGAACCAGATAAGCGCAAAGAGTGTCAAACCTTATAATGTTTGCAGCCCCCTTCAACCGGAGTATACACGGACTTCCAAAATGTGGGGCAATAAAAACACAAAGCTCACCAGCAACAAAGTGGCTGCTCCCGCATCAGCGTGTTTCAGTGCTGTCAGTCAAAGTTTTATGAAGTGGGTGGAGTGGGAGACACTTCTGGCCGATTTATTTGAAGAAAGGCCAATACTTCTTCAGGGGAGGAAAAAAGCAATTTCCGACCGTTTCTGTCGGTGACTTGGAGTTTGGCCGGATAAAGCATCCGATATCCGAGTCCGGCGTTCTTCAGCTGTGATTTCACAGAGTGGTACGCTGCCCTTTACTTGGAAACCTCAGTGCTGTAATCGGGATAAATGTGTATCTCGGATCCGCGGAAAGAGAGAGACCCAGCCAGCCAGCTTCATGATGCGCTCCTTGTCCTGATAACGGTGGATCCGTGCGATGAACGGGCGAGGAGGGTCATCCTGTTTCTTGCGGGCAATGGCTACTCTGTGCGCCCTGTCAACGGATAGAGGAGAGGAAAAGGCCCCAGCGTCAAAGATTTCTTCTAGGAATACCTCCATGAAAGCGGTTGGGTGCGAGCCTTCAACTTTTTCAGGTATGCCAGTTATGCGGATGTTGTTGCGCCACGATCTATTTTCAAGATCATCCGTCTTAAGTTTGAGGGCCTCGTTCTCTTTGGACAGGGCCATGCAGGTTGACTGGAGGGTTAGCAGCCTAGTCTCCACATCATTCATGGACGTTTCCAAGTGTTGAATGGTCTGGTCGTGCCGGTCGATAATTGCTCGGTCGGCAGAGAGTTGGGCAGATAGCTGAGCTATAATGCGGTCCTCCATTGAGATGAGAAGTTTCTCCATGTCGGCCAGCGTTAGCGGCGTGTTGCTAGTAGCATGCTGTTCGCTTTGGCTAGCTTGTGTTCCAACATGGTTGTCCTCAGCGGGTTGGTTTTTCTTTTTAGACGGTTTCCCCATACTTTGTAATTTTTCACACAGGTTTGCACGAGTTAATTGTAACAATAAAATGTTTATTAATCGAATTTGAGGAGGATTTCAACAGAGCTCTCCCGGCTTGCGACCTACTCCGTCATCGCTCAAACCGGAAGTCTTTTTTGCTTCTTTTGAAACTAAATTTGTCTTCTGGCAACAGCCACACGACAAGAATCAAAAACAACATACCTTCCACATTTTGTGTGTGTGTGTCACCTTAGGTTACGGCAGTTTCCTTGCTATGGCAACCAGCCACGGCTCGCCTCACGCATGAGATGGTACCAGTCTGCAATGGAAGCAGGAGGACGGGGCACCGTTAATGGAAAAACGCCATTAGATATTTCTGTTGGCGGCCACAGAAAAGTGAGGCGTTTATCAATTTCGCCTTCTAACTTTTTATGATGGAACAACAATGCCTTTGCTACTGAAAGAAGTCAGCCACTATTCGCACAGCTCGACAAGGTCACTTGTGCAGAAACACAGCCTATTTTAAGTTCTTAAACAAACAACCAGTGCTGTTGTTTACAGTCTTTCTTAAAAAGGGTCATGCACCACCTCTGTTGTTTTTATCTAGCTCCTCTTTGCCCCCATCTCTTTTGACTCGAGAGGAGACTACTGATTTAACCCAGCTGGCGTGGGGAGATTATTTGTTATCATCACTCACATCCTCAGCATCAGTCTCTGCTGGGTTGTGTGCTACAAGATCCAAAGTATTGTGTAGCCTTGTAATTTCAATCCACCTGATGGCCAAATATATATATATATATATATATATATATATATATATATATATATATGACACCTACAAAGTAGTTTGATGAAATAGTTGGGTCACCGTTCTAAATGAATCCGCTAAATGAAATGGAAAACAAATCTGAACATCTTATTCACAACATTGAGTGTAGTCCTTCAGCGCCCCGTCCGCTGGACATCACACGATGGTGACTGCAATTAAGTGGACTGCCCCTCTGAACTGATTTTGTTTCACATTTCGCGATCATCTCACATCCCGTTTGCGATTCAACTCGCTACTTTGTGTTGCAACTGACAGTACACATGAAATATCATTGGTTCATGAAAATCTTGATTGATTTGGGCTGCAATACCATGGCTGGATAGCTAATTAGTCTTCTTGTTAAATATGCTGTCAACTTATATTTATTGATTCACTGCTATAATTGTTATGAGTCTTAATTTTGGATATCTGTGTCTCTCTCCCGCCTCAACATATCAGTGCCGTTGGTCGCCTACCAAGATCATGGGTCTGTCTGAGGATTCTGCCTGTTAATAGGAAGTTTTCCTCGTCACTGTCGCACCAAATGCATGCTCCTGGGGGGAACTTTTGGGTCATTTAAATACAGTGTACCTACGTGCTGAGATATATTCTGTTACGTTTTGACACTATTAATAGCATTAAATTGAATTGCTTGTCACCAATACGCAGTGTTGTCGAACATCATGCCAGCATAACGTTAGCTTTCTGGCTCATAGCTGAGCTGACTGGAAATATTTCTTGTTGCCAAGACGTATCTAAGGTTTGTCCTATTTACTAGAGTAGTGAACAAGGTTTCCATTGCATAAGAACCTTATGTTATGACGATTTATAATTTTTCCATGTATTAGAACCACTTCTACATCTCATGGCAGAGGCAACAGTTTCTGGGCTCCCTGTCGTCCTCAATGAGCACCTAGTCAGGCATTATCCCCTACCTACATCTCAAATGTTTATCTTGAATTTTGTTCCAACACATCTGCAAAATGTTTAGTAGTGCTTTTTAATTGGATGTTTCAATATGGACAAGGCAAATTAACCACCTATAGTTTTTGCATCACACAGCTGAATACACAACCCGGTCTCACGGCAGTTTTCTGAAATGGTCACATTATTTTGATGAATTGATTCGTTGACAGGGACACGACTTTCTAGCTTATTTCCTGGTGGTCGCCACAAAATGAACAACGGCCGCCGGGACACTATCCGCTGTCTCTGTTGGGGGATGAAACGCCACACGCAGGAGGAGAAGAAAAAGTGGAAAGAACTGCCTCCAGGGTGAAAGTGACCCATCCACCACCCCAACTAACCTCTTTATGTGTTTTTCAATACTACTCGCTATCGTAATCGTGCTATTATCACAAAAGATGCTTCCCATTGACATACAGTACATTAGTTAAAATTTTGAAATCATGTCCCTGTAGAAAAATCAATAGATTAATTAATGTCATAGATTAAATAATGAGACTGGGCTGGAATATGCTACTTCCATGTCACACTATCACATCCTCATATCCTAAAGCTGAAGTAGTGTATTCATCGGCAAAGCAAGGGGTGTTTAGAACACATGGAACATAAGCATGAGCAGCAGAGAGGTGGCTGATGTTACAGGAGTGATTTTGGCACATGTTTTTGCGGGGACTCTGGGTCACAATTGAATCCATCATAACTGCTGTGAAGTCAAGCTGACCGTAGCTGCCGTCCTCCACAAAGGAGAAAGCTTCAAACCTTCCAAAGGCACCTATCGAGTGTACTTAATATAGTGCTTTTTCACAGACACTCAAAGCGCTTCAGGTCTCTAACACCACCAATGTGTAGAGATGCACAGCAGCCTTACGACACCAGATGCCCACCACACAGCTTGGTAGAGAGGATACATACAGTACAATACACAGACTATGTAGATATAAAGAATATAGCTTGATCTCTTTAGGCATAAGCTATGCTCATCCAGTCATAATATCTCTAAATTGTTGAGGGAAACTTTTTACGTGTCTATATGAGATAATTACTGTGTGCATGGCATGGAAGGGGAATTTGCTGCATGCCTGTTCAGTTGTTTGAGATGTCAGAGCTATGGGAGTATTGAACAAGAATGTATGTTTTTCTAATGGGAGTGCTGTACATCTGCTCTGATTTAGGGGCTGCATGCTTGGTTGTATGATCGTCATTACCATGCATGCATATTTTATATTTTGTTAACCCATTTTGAAGTCTGCCGAAGTACATTTCATCATAGCAAAAATCTAAGTAGCAAAAGCAGTAGTGTGGTGTTGCTATACTGTCGCAGAACCTTTTGAAGAGGAGGTTGGGGTGGATGCATGAACCAGAAAAGTGTGTGTTGGTGCAAGACCAGACATGAACCTCTGGTGGCAGTCAATGTTTTAAAACAATTCCATTATGATTATTTTGTGGTTTGAATCCTCTCATCTACTGGCTCGACCTCTGTGAGTTGACAGTGAAAGCAGTTACGAGCGCTAGGAGAACAATGGGACTTAAAGCAGGGTTCAGTTGACAATGTTCTACAGGTCTTATGAGACACACAATCGCTCCATTCACTGTGATGACGTGGGAGTAGTAAGATAAAGAAAAGGGGCACCGGAGGATGGGAGGATTGGTTTAAGGTTGGTTAATGCAGATAAATCCACAGTGTTACAATGTTTGATTCCAATTGAAACAGATGAGAGTGGCTTTGTTCAGAGATGTTACAGAATGGGATGTAACAGATTCACAGCAGATATTGTCCTCTTATAGGCACGATAGACTTCTTTTTGACATTTTGACCTATCATAGTAGGAAAGCACAGGCGTTAGTGATTACGATTACAATGGTTCTGTTATTTTCAAGCATGAGTGACAGTGAGTCAGGCACAATTCCAGGACCCTGAAACTGAAGCAGTGAAATGGAAGTCATCCATTATTAATCCTAGTATTTACACCTTTGCTTTGTCTTCGGGGACATGTCAAAATATTGTATTTTTTTATTACTACCTAACCTTGAATTAACAGTTGGTAACTTTTATAAATGAAAAATACACTTTTATTCATCTGTGAAGAAAATCCTGTTCATCTGCCTCCTCCTGGTGCTCCTAATGGCATAAGGCAACAGATTTCTTTTCACAGGTTATCTGTGTTACATGCTACTGTCAGGATCAACCTGAACTCACAGAAGAATTCCATGAAATGAACACGGCCCCTTCACTCTAAAATCGGTGGAAGTTTCACGGAATCGCAAAATATTCTGTGATAGGCTCACGGAAGAATTTCGTGAAATAAACACAGCCCCTTAAGTTAAGGAAAAGGTCGTGGGTGGGAAGAACGGGACGTTGTGTTTAGGAAAAGTAGAAAGTGACTTTAGGAAACATTAAACACGCTGGACACGATTCCTGGTCTCCAGGGTGAAAGTCCTGAGTTTGACCAATCCACCACCCCAACCAACCTCCTTACATTGACTTTTGTGCTTTCATACTACTCATACTACTCATCACCAGAACCCCCTCTTTTCATCATATAACCCCTGTCCTTCAGCAGCTCCATTGGCTTCCAGTTCAATTCAGAATGCAATTTAAAATCCTTCTGCATACTTTCAAAGCCATCCATAATCTCGCTCCTCCATATCTATCTGAACTCCTTCACATCACCGCCCCCTCCCGCTCCCTCAGATCATCCTCCTCTATCCACCTCACTGTACCCCCAGCTCAACTTGTCACCATGGGGAACAGAGCCTTGAGTGCTTAGAAAGTCGCTGTTAAATTAAATGTATTATTATTATTATTATTATTACCATAGTCACACTTAATGCTACGTCATCTTCTCATTGACTTCACATTGGCATTGTTTTCCATTGCCACCACACAGACATGTCACACATTCTGTGGTGTTAACAGTTTGTAATCATTTCACGGAATTCTGTGAGACCAGGCTGGTCAAAATATATTGACAGTTTCGGCAAATATGAAAAAAAGTTACAGTATTTTTTACAAAAGACTCGATTCATAGACATATCATATCAGGAAATGTTTATACAGTATGAGTTGTTTTTGGAACAGTGATCCGAGTTAAAAACACAGACAAGAGACCTATTTCGTCCTTGAGGTTTGAGGATTTGTTGATATGCTGTCATATTAGTGTGAAATATACAGCTTCAGACAAAAAATTGCATTCAAATTTATTACCATAATAACAGCTATGACAGCTCATCGGAAGATGGCTTTTTATCAGCATTTAGAGCCACCTTCTGCATGTGCATACACAAGCATGTATACAGTACATCCTCAGTCATTTTTCCTGGTGAAATATAGAAGATTTTGGTGAGAAGTCAATACTCAACGTCTTATAATTGTGTGACATTGGTTCTTTGTGTGTGACTAACAGAGGCATCCTGCCATTCTATTCAATAAGCCAATTCAAGAGCAAGGTAAATACAATATAATAAGACTAGATCAAAATTCTCAGAGTTGATTAGGTTTCATGGAGGACCTAAAAAATACTTTTCAGAGAGGGTTATTTGTTTTGAAAAAGGTCTAACACAGTATGACATGGAATTGTGCTAATAAAACACATCGGTAATTTTTCTGTTGGTGTCTCCGTAAAAAGAAATCTTGTCATTGCACCTGCCAAAGGCGGCCAAGAAAAGTAACAATTACTGTCAGGTGGGAGGTTCCACTCCATCATAATGATGCTTTCTCACAGGCATTACTGTGGCTCAGAAGTTGGATTTCTGAGGCATAATATTGCCAGGTACCGATAGCAGGTTTTGTGGACACTGTATGTATGTAGGTTTTTGAAGCAAGTCCATGATAAATTTACTGAGCACATTTAATACCAAACATGACATTATATGTCATGCAAAAAAAAATAAAAAATGAAAGAGTATAATGGCCATCAAAACTACAAGTCATACACCCTTTTCCCTCATTATCACAGGGCATTTTGAAGTGTTATCCATTTATGAATGATCATGTGTTTTAAGACAGTTGGCTGTTTTGCTCTGCATCCTAAGAATTGAACCTGATAGCAAACAAGGAAAGGGAGGAAGTAAAATTGATGGCAATGGAGAGAGAAAAGGAGTGAGACAGTGTGTTTTCCATCAGAGTCAACCTTGCCAGGCAATTTAGGCCCCCATTTCAGAGGCCTAATGGGAGATGGACAGTGATGGACAGCACGTGTGGGTTACTTATTAATCTGGGAGAGGCAATTGGAGAACCTTTATCGACCTGCAGTAAATTAAATAAGGCCTATCCTGAAATGGCATTATTCTCCCTCAACTCTCCCTCTGCTCCTCTGTCCTCTCTTGACCCGCTGCAAGGGATTACAGCAAATAAAATGGGAAAATGTAGACACTGTGAAATGATGATGGATATTAACCACACCTACAGTAAAAGGTAGTGTTGGAGAATTAATGCATAGAGATTAATCATCTAATCATTCAGGAAACTTCACAGGGTTTGTGGAAAAATGTAATGTAATGTTTTTTACAAAGTAAGTGTTTAGGTTAGGAAGGTTATGGTAAATGCAGTTTTGAATTATATATTCCTGTCATGTACCTTAGCAAAACTTTTGTATTTGAAAAAGGTTAAGTTAAACTGTAATTAGTAATTGCATTTAGTTGATTGTCTGTTTAGTACAGAAACAAGGCTGTCAAGCATTAATGATTCAATTAGGATCCAACCTCGGTGTGCTTAGGATGCGTAAGGAGCAACAAACATTCAACAGTTATTTTTTTGTCACGCATGCAAGCACATGAGAAACACCAACCCCCATGCTCACAGCGTCACTATGGCAGCTCGGCACCTAGGAAAAAAAACGCTCACCAAGTATTTTTAAAACCTATAATTGCTTCAACTTTTTTATGATTGGCTGATGTCTTTGCTTAATTTTTTTTTCAGCAACATGGGTGCTATCATTTGAGCCATTTATGGATGGCCCTCTCTGGGGTTCCGTCTTGTTACTTCACCAGAGGAACCAGATATGAAAATAGGCCTGTGAAGAGGACTGAAAAAATAGCCCAGCATAAGTCACCTTGTGTCCAATTATAGCTTCAGCTCTGTTGTACATCCACCAGTCAGTAATTAAGGACAACTTTCCCCTTAAGTCTTTAGAAGCCCTAAAGGTATCAGATACTTTGGCACTGGCCCTTTCTTTCCCCTCTCCAATATGAAAACTTTTCAAAAATAGTACTAGAACTGATTGCATGTCCCGCTAGTTACTAGCTAACAGGGCAGATAATGTTATTGCTCCTTTTGTACCACATTACGCTAAAGAGGAAGGAGATGGTGTCCACTAGGTTGGAGGATAATTCTTAGTCTTCATTATCATCATACACTCCAATCTTCAGACAGCTAGGAATTGTGAGAGCAAGTAACGTAGTATGGGCAAAATAATGTGATGAATGCATCAGTGAAGGAAACTTAAATGGAATAAAGGATCAGTAAGGAAAAGTACTGCATCTTCTTGACAATTAGACGACTGTTTGACAATATTAATTATATTATTACTAAAGCGAAGAAGAACGGGCTATTTAACATGAAAAGTTAGAAACCACAATAATATTTACAATATTTCAGGCACTAAGATTATTATTAAATTGTAATCATATCAGTTGATAAAAGGGAATCATCTGCATAGATGTGTATCAGGTTCCTGGCTCTTCTTGTTGATAGATCATAACTCCTAGTCCTTGTATTATCTTCACTTTTGGGACCCTCTCGTATCCCTCAGGTAAAATTGGCTCGTAATTTTATATGGGATTTTAAAAACAATTCTGAAATAAAATTTGACTTCATAATCTATTAACAAATACTGTCTTTGTCTCAATTTCAAACAATTGAGCTAACATACTGTATATATTGCGGGAATGCAATCAGTACTAGCACACAATTAAAAATGGAAGGATGATTAATTTTTTTGTCATAAGGTTATAAATCATGTAATCATTATGATCTTGAACAAAAAAATAAGTGGGACAATGTTTTCATTAACATTCCTTTCTTTGAATGCAAACTCTCAATACATGAACTGGAACTTCAACAATCAATCACTTTTGTCAAATAAAATCCTTGCAGCAGCAGCTGCCTGTAGTGCTCCTTGTGGCGCATATTCCAAGCAAAGGCCATCTTCAAATTCACTTTCAGAATCATAATAAGCTGAATTGACAACTAAATTATACTCATATTCGGAGACGTCTTCCTCTTCCACATCGCTGTGTGCTTGACTCTCTTCAAATATGAGCTCTAAATCTCTCTGAACGCTAAATCTTTTGGTCATAGTGAGGGTGAAGATTCTGTACTGTGATGCAGAGGTATTTGTCTCTTTTGCCCCCCCCCCCTTGCGATGCATATAGTGCGAGAAAATGGTTTGATGTGTCAAATGTTATAGTGGACACATGACAGAGGGTGTGGGAAAGAGAGAGCAAACATTTTATGTGTGTGTGTGTGTGTGTACACTGTATGTGTATGTGTGCGTGCGCATGTGTGTGTGTGTGTGTGGGCATGTTTCTGTGTGTCTCTGTGTATGTAAGACAACATGAAGGATGTAAATATGTGAGGTATAGTAGCATGTGAGCGCCATTTTTTTTTGTTGTTTATTATGTTTATCACAAAAAATAAGGTAAAACCATTGATCTTCAGGTTGGAAACATTTATACTTTACCATTTTTCTTTGAATACCATTCAAGGGCTAGTTTCAGTGTATGATGAGTCTTACTCAGTTTGGTTAGCCCCTGTCTTTGCCTCTAGCAATTACAGCCTTACAGGGCTGCTAGCATGGCTGTATACCCTTAGAATGCCCCACTAACAGTAGTATCTCTAGTTATATAAGCAAAGGGACACTCTCTAACATGCTGTATACATATATTCATTCACCCCTACAGAGCAGCTTGTTAAGGAAACATGCCAAGTTGAAAGACTATCGTTTCTGACAACAATGCTAATGCCAGTATTTTCTCCTTTTGTAATTTCCGTTCCGTGACAGTATGTCTGTTTATGTTTTGGCCTGTGTGTTGTTATGTAAATGGCCTGTTTTTATATCGCACTTTTCTAGTCTCAACGACTACTCAAAGCACTTTTACATAGTACAGGAACTATTCACCATTCACACACATTTATACACTGTGGCCGAGGCTGCCGTGCATCGGGGGCAACTCGGGGTTCAGTGTCCTGCCCAAGGACACTTTGACAGCCAGGCCGTGATACCAGATCTACGTGGAAAAATGTAAAGCCAGCGTGCTACAGCTGTAACGTTAGTACAGCCATGAAAGCAGCAAACGAACAAAGAGGATCAACGGAGATAGATTCTACTCAACCTAAAAAAATACTGGCATGTTTCTAACAGTTGCGTGACCAGAGACGTAACAAACCTCGGGTAAATATTAGAGTTGTATTTGAAAGATTGAGACAGTTAAGAGCCCAAAGGACGCCTATTTGGCAAATTTCCTCCTTAACAGGTAAGCATTAGCTTCAGGTTAACACTAGAAATGCCGGGATTCCATCATCATTTTGACCGCCAGATTCCAAACTCTATAATCTGTCATGATAAAAACCTAATTGCAATATTAATGCAGGTATTGTGTTAGGATATTTTTAGAAAAACGCCAAAATGTACAATTTAACAAGTTCAATTATAAACTTGAGTTGCCTAGATGTTTCAATAATTCATATCATGACATAGTAAAACATAATCATTCACATCTGAAAAATATGATTTGTAAATTCAGTCAACATAACTTATAACAGGTAAATAACACCTAAAAGTCAAATGACCGTTTATGGCCGAAATAGGTAAAAGTGATTTTATTTTCTTTGCCTAGTGTGTAATGTATATAAAAACTATTTTAAATGAAAATATAGACCCTTTTAGGAAAAGTCAGGTACCAGCAGGATTGTATTTTTTTATCCAACAAAGTTATTACATATATAAATTTCAAAACGATCAAAATGACCGTCATGGCCATTCTATTGTTAATTTATCACAGCTACTAGGGATGGGTATGTTATGTCATTTCAACATTCGCATACTCACATTGTATTATGTAGCTATAGTACCTGAGTTGTTTACATACTCGCAAAAACAACTGAGACACTGAGCCAGTAAAGGGATCCCGACTGGTCCTGGCTAACGCCACCGTGCTAACCCTGCTAACTGCTAATGTTACCGGAGGACCAGGCCAGCGGGCCATGGCGGTTTCCAACGTGTAGCCTTTTCAGCGGCCGTAGCTGACGATGGTGAGTTATTTTAAGCCAAGAAAGGAGGCTGTAAATCTGAATGAGAGGACCATGAGTTAGCCGAGGAAGTGTGTCTGTCCGTCAGGTGGAGAGGACAGCGAGATTGTTGTGTTTTTAGCGGTTCTTACTGTAATTCTTAAATATATATATATATATATATATATATATATATATATATATATATATATATATATATATATATATATATATAGATCAAGTAATGTGTCTCATGACTTTCAATGAGTAATATGTAATGATTATTACCATTTTTAGTAATAATAAAGTATTTTTCAGTTCTTGATGTCTGCATTATGTATGATTAGGGATGGAAGGAAGGCAATAATGATTCAAATTACTTAAATGAAAATATTTGTAAATTTTGGTGGTACAGACATATTGCCCAAGACTTTCACAATAAAATACTGTTTAAAAAAGGCCAAAGCTAAATATAAAAGGGGGGTACAAACAAGAAGATTGGACGAATGCCAAGCCCTAATATCTTCATTTTGAGGCTTCCCATTGGACAACAGCCTTAATGGACAGGCAACATTCCTCCTCTAAGTGGTTTGACATCTTGCTGCCATAAATAAACCCTAACAAGGATGCTCTTATTAGGCTAAACAAGGCTCTGTGTGTCCCTCCAAAGCCAGGAAGCGGCCTCCTAATGGTACAACTAATGCCTTTATTGGATTACTCCAACATCTCCTATTCCAGTGCATCACTGTACAGCATTCTGTTGGATTTGATGGAATGGAGTTGGCCTGGGTGGGATTGATATCACCCAGGCCCAAGATGTCTGCAAGTAAGACTATTTCTAGTTAAAGATTATAATCATTTCTGATTACTAAATGCTTTTTTGTCAACAAATAATCTGATTCCAAATTAATAAATTGTTATCAGACCCCCAAATATCAGTCTCACAGTTGTTTTTATTCAAACAGAGTAGCTGTCAAAATGCTCTACCTGCGATCTGTTGCTGATTTTAATTAACAACACATTGTATATGATCCGTGATGTGAACAGATTTAGTCTCTCTGTTTTCTTAACATCACTATCAGCCACACAATCCCTCCAAGTTTATATAAAATGTCATCATGTTGAGTTGATTCTGAACCAATAAGCTGTAAGATCGGCTGAGAGGCCGGTGTTTCCCAGCATGCTCAGGGTCCGCCTGGGTAATGACGTCTGAGTAAGTCGGGATTACGTTGGACACAAATCTAACCGGCATGCAACGGGAGGTGATTGCCGGTGGTCCATTCTGCGCAGACCTGGCTCATCTCGAATGAGCCTAGTAAGAGCACAGCACAATAAGGCACATTGGATAAAAGCGGCTACTTATGGTTTTCATAATGTCAAAGTGTACTTATGTTGGACAAAGAAGAGAAGCAAAACATGAATGCCAAATATAACTCTGGTTTTCATTAAACCCACACACTTGTGCATTTGCAGAGATAAAATACTATTATCATTACCCCATTATTTACACTACCCTAAAGGTTGCACATTCTAACCCTCAGACTACGGAAGCAATTACTGTAAAAATAATGCAGATGGTGCAACAAGGTACTTAAGTAAATGGTTTTTCCATTAGGCATACACCATAAAGGACCTTGGCTTGTTTGTCATCCCCTTTGAAAGTATGTGTGAATGCATTCACGCATTTGTGTCCATAAAAGTACATGTGGGACTTTGTGTGTGTGCATGCATATTCTGCGTGTGAAAGCCTATTAGTGACCTGGCCCCAGTGTTAATCACTGGGGAATGTTACAAAGCTCTTGGGTAGGGAAGGTTTTGCTGATGACCAAAGATGTGTCATAAGAAGCTAGCCAACACATATATTGTAATATATACTAACCAATACATAGAAACAGATCTCACAAAGACGCACAATGGCACACACAAACAAACACACACACACATACGCACACACCCCAGGCACTCCACTCTTCTCATCTTGCATACTTAATGCCCTGGTAATGGATCCATTGAGCATCCAGTTGAGTAGGCCTTCACACCCAGAGGAGTTTGTTGGTGGTAATGACAATGCTGATGGGGGCAGTTGCCTTCAATATCTGCTCATCTTTCCTCATAAATAATTCCATTTTTCACTCACCTCTCCATATCAACACTCAACTTTTTAAAGCAACAGTGTGTATATCACCTTCGACAGCAGAACTTCTCTCTTTCCATAACTGCTACCTAATTCTCTGAAGGGTCTTTGGAACCTCTTAACCAAATGCTCAAGTATTTGCTGACCTTATTTCCTCAAGTCTGAACAAGATAGTGTCCAGTCATCATGATATTACCCATTCATACACTGGAATTATAACTGGTCCTGAAACCTGTATCCTGATGCAAACACTATCAACTCCTCAGACCTAAATGAAAACATATTACCAAATTAGAAAGCATTAGTGGTGCTTCGAATGTCATGCTGCTTTCCGTTATATCTCACGCAAGCATCACCTTCTAATGGCTTCTATAGGTTTGACCACTGCTCCCTGAGGAACACAAATTTGCATGCACTTTAGTGTGGCCAATGATTATGGACCCATCCATCCTGACCCAGCATCCACTTTGGAAAAATGCTTGCATTTTGTTGTGTGACTTAAGGCCATAGGCCTATCTCAGCAAGCAAGCAAGTACAATGATCTTGCTTTTTTCCTCTGTAATCTTAGAAAATTAGAAGGCAAAGGCTATGTGACAGAATGTAGAATAATGGTTTCACTATAGAAGTGCTAGACATATGTGCACGGACAGAGCCTTCTAACCCATCACTGATACCCTGATTGGCCAACCAGTGCATACATTTTAACATCTGATGGTCAGATCTTGGGGTTATTTTGGATTTTTTACAGTAAATATATTACATATTGGATCTTTAATGTCCAACAGATGGAAAACACCAAGGCTAATGGATCTATTCAGCACACCTTTCTAACTGATAACCCAAATAAGCTCTTGTAAGCTCTTGTCAATAACTACACCAGAACACTTCCTTCTTTGCTGCACTGATTTCCTGGCTTGTTTGATCTTGACACAGTGCTCTTATCATGAACAGAGGAATGAGGAGGAATGAGAGCTGAGAGGAGTTTGTGTAATGGCAATCTCTGGTATGTCTATGATAGTCGCAGGATGGGCTTTTCAAACACAATCAATACCCAGCATCTGCCCTTTGCAGGTTTGCAAAAGCTGTTCAGGTCAAATTACAGACAACTGCAATTCAAAGAAAGACAAGAGATATAGAATAAAGGAAAGAAACACAAATTCTGCTATTCAAACAAAGCATTGAACTCAAGGTGTGATTTTTTTTTTGTGAAAGAAGCAAATCTACACTTTTATTTTCACCATAATATTCCAGTGTTTTGATTGAGTTATCATTCTAGTTACTAGTTTCTAGTCATTACATTTGGTTTTGTTTTGTATTTTCACCTCTTGTCATGTTTCAGATACACTTCCTGCCATGTGTGTTTTCCTGCCTTTCGTGATTGTTTGCCCCACCCTGATGTGTTTCACCTGTTCATCAGCCCTCATGTTGCCTTGTGTATTTAGTCTGTGTGCTACGGTTGTCTGTTATCGCTTCATTGGCTCGCCCAGTGAATATTGTTCAAGTGGTTTCTTCCTAGTGGTTATGATTTCCTAAGTGTTTGGTTTTTCCCATATTGTTGGATTCATGTTTTGGATCTTCCATGTTACCAGACTCGTGTTACCTGCCTACCTCTACAACACTTTCTCAGGTAGGCTGGTAATTGCAATGTATGTTTACATTGAAATTACCTTTTCATACTCTAATGTTTAGTGTTATGTTTGACATGCAGTTCAACTCCTGAGGTTACATGCAAAAGAAATGTGTTTGTGCATTGTATTTTTCCCTGAAAAAAATGAAACTGAGTGATTGCCTTAAGATGCCATGTCTACCGTACTTTGTTACACTACACATTTTATAATTGTAATGCTTTTTTAATGTTTTATGGTCTACATTGCTTTTGCTATGCCGTGAAGGTACAGGATACACTGAGTTATTCAAAATACTTAGATTTAAACCTTGCAAAAAGTTGAACTTTAAATTTCACTTTTAATCTATAAATGGTGCTGAACAACCAGAAATGCTAAATGTTTTGTGAAAGTTAAAATAAAAAGAAGCAGCATATGACATAAGTGAGTCACATTGTGAGCTTGTATTTTTTTTCCTCTAGGTAAGTAGAATATTGGTTTTAAAGTTTGAGCATCCATACAAATCTATTATTAAAGTGGTTATATGCTTTTTCCCTTTTATTGTGTTGTATATCTTTTTTTGTGCATTTTATAGGTTTTCAAAGTGAAAAAGGCCAAAATACCCCCCCCCCCCAAAGGAACTTACATTTTCCAACAGAAAACACTGTACACAAACCATTCCAAAAAGTTCTATTGTAGTCCAGCCTTTACTTCTACAAGGAACGTGCGTCAATTTGTAACACATGTTATAATGCTCGCCTAGCTGCTAGCATGGTACTCATTCATACTCTGCTTCTGACTGGCTAGTAGTCCTTGGAACAGAAGTGAGATGCCTCACTCTGTAGCTAAAACAGTAAGCTCAACACACAGGGTGAAAGGAAGAGTTGCAGCAATGTGTAGTACAAATAAGTTTTTATTTTTTTTTTTTTATTAAACCATGTAAAACTATTTTTGTACAACCTCCCAAATACAATTTATGAAAAGGAGTATAATATGAGCACTTTAAAAGCTTTGTTTAAGAGAGGGCTATAGATGGTATAAACATGTCCTCAAAGTTCAATTATGGAATTGGGTTTGAAGTGGTATCAAGCCACCTTAAATGTGAACTAGGTTGTTTCCAACAATCAGACCTCGGACTGTTGAGGGTTTTGGGGCACTATGAATTCAATTTAATTTATAGTATCAATTTATAACAAGAGTTATCTCGAGACACTTTACAGATAGAGCAGGTCTAGACCAGATAGAGTAGGTCTACACTCCAGAATTTACAAGGACCCAACAGTTCTAGTAGTTTCCTCCAGAGCAAGCAACAGTGCGACAGTGGCGAGGAAAAACTTCCTTTTAGGCAGAAACCTGGGACAGACCCAGGCTCTTAGTAGGCAGTGTCTGACGACCGGTTGGGGTTAGAATGAAGAGTATGAACTACCTATATCAACACAAACTGATAAAATGTGTGGCATTATGACTTTACCACAAGACTAGCAATACCATGAACAACTAGGCCTAAGTATGGCCAGCAAGTCAAACAAGAAATGGGGTATTTATTTTTTTTTTTAAAGTAGTTGACCAATATAGGAATGTCTTTCCGACCCCTGCATCAAAATGTGGTCTTGAATTATGACCATGGCGACAGAGTGAGCATATGGATAACAATATTGGCTCCAGCAAGGCTCAAAGAGGCTGTAGCAGGACGCAGTGCTCCATCAATATCAGATTTTAAATTGGAAAAAACGTTTGTGTCACAAGGGGGCCGGACCGACAGGGCTACTTGATGAATGGGCAGTCTTGGTGATTGATGTGGTCAAGAGGGAGCGGTCAGTAGGGAAAGTTATGCTACACGTAAATATCAGGCTGTTTGCCTCTCATGCATAGTGATACTAGGGGAAAAAAGTGAGCACTAAGTACCCTTGACATGACCATTTTACGTTTTTGCAGGTTAGAATTGAAGTCCACATTACAATGACCCCTATTCAAATGGCTGTTTAACAGCAGAAGAGGTCAGAGAACAGGGCGATGCAATCATTGCTCCATTTAGATCATGTTCCATTGTAAATGCTTGTGTACCAGTTGGTGAATCAAAACAAGTTCTTTCACATAAATCCTACATAACAGATTACATAAAGGAATATATTCTAAACCAAAGTTAAATAAGATATATATATATATATATATATATATATATATATATATATATATATATATATATATATATATATATCAGCACAATCACCAACACACATTTACAGTAGTAGCAATACATGGCCTTGCTAATTGGCTTTAGTTATGGGCATTTGCACTGCCATTTGACAATCCCAACACTTAATGCAATCCCAGGAGACTGTGATAGCATAACATTAGGGAAAGGCTTCATCATAGGGAGAGGGGGGCTGTAAATCAGGCATCTGAAACTCCATTAGCAATTCCAGCCAGCAGAGAAGCCTGTGATTACTATGAGACCGGTTTGTTCTCTTCTTGCTGATAATGATGATTCTTTCAGATGCTGACACTGAATTGTAAAATGAAGCTATTATGTTTTAGTACATTCAATGAAATTTTGCAAGTGATATAAATGTCATGCATGCTTTTTCCCTCTTTGTGTTGCATAATGAGATGAAAAGTACTATTTCAAAATGTATTTGTATGTGACGCAATTTTAGTGTTTAAAGCAAACGTGACACATGTCACACTGTCATCTTGCTAACACTTCTGTGTAATTTCTGAAAGTGAAACCTTGATTTGTTATCAAGGAGTAAATTAGTTTTCCATCTTTTTAATGGTGAATCTTATCCCTTGTCAAACCTCTTTTATTAAAATGTGACATTCCTTGTTAATTAAATCCAGAATTCAGGAAACTCATGAAGTAACAAGCAGAGAAAATCAGGTAGGTCTATATTATCATATCTGTGCCTGCTGTGTGTGCTCTTCTGTGCTTTTAATGACCATGAATTTGTTATATAAATTATTATGCATTCCATTTATTGCAATTTACAAATGTCCCCTATTATTGTGCATTTAGTGCTTTGAAAGGAACTTGACCTGGAATGGCTTTTGCCAATGCTGCAAGATGTTCTGCTTCCATCAGACGTGAGCCATTTATTTTAATAAATGAAACCTTTCCCATTTGAAGAGACCTTGAGCTACGTGACTGTCTTTCCCAATGAATATTTACTTTGAGATTTGTTCATAAAGATATTAAAGTGTTAAAATTGGTAATTATTGTCTATTTTTACGGATGTAACAAGACAAGTAGTCTGCGGCCATGCTGTGAGACTGTAATTTAAGCAAAATGCTATTGTTGGCATGCTAACATGTCACAATGACATGTTACGTGTTTACCATCTTAGTTTGACAGCTAGCATTGCTAGCATTCTAACATTTGCTAATTAGCAATAAAAACCACTGAAGCTGATCAGAATCAGAAATACTTTATTGATCCCCGAAGGGGGTGCAGTTGCACAAATATTATAAATATCAGAGTAGAAATATAAAACAGAAATAAGGAGTGTGGATATGTACGGTATTTACATAGTTAAAGGAATGTTATTATACAGTATCTACATAATTAACATAATTAAGGAATTGCAATGGTGAAAAGTAATAATAATAATTGTAGCAGTTGAGTATTGCTCACATTTTAGGCCAGTGTTATTGCAAAAAACAGATAATACAGAAAATATTGTCCAGTTTCAATCCCTCTAAGTGTCTGTGTGTTGAGCCTGCTGCCCCAGCATGCAACTGCAAAGAGGACAGCACTGGCCACCACAGACTCATAAAACATCCTCAGCATGGTCCTGCAGATGTTGAAGGACCTCAGTATCCTCAGAAAATAGAGACAGCTTTGGCCCTTCCTGTAGAGGTGAGTGTTCTTGGCCCAGTCCAGTTTATTGTCCAAGTGCACTCCCAGGTATTTATAGTCCTCCACCATGTCCACACTGACTCCCTGGATGGAAACAGGGCTCACTGGTGCCTTGGCTCTCCTTAGGTCCACCACCAGCTCCTTAGTCTTTGTCACGTTGAGCTGTAGATGGTTCTGCTCACTCCATGTGACAAAGTCCCCCACCACAGCTCTGTACTCAGCCTCGTCACCCTCGCTGATACATCCAACCACAGCAGAGTCATCAGAAAACTTCTGAAGATGGCAGGACACTGTGTGCTAGTTGAAGTCTGTGGTGTAGATGGTGAAGAGGAAGGGAGAGAAGAAAGTCCCGGGGCCCGGTGTTGCTGACCATGCTGTCTGACACACAGTGTTGCAGGCGCACATACTGTGGTCTGCCATTCAGGTAGTCAACAATCCAAGACACGAGGGGGGGATCCACCTGCATCGCTGACAGCTTCTCACCCAGCAGGGCCGGCCGGATGGTGTTGAAAGCACTGGAGATGTCCAAAAACATGACCCTCACCGTGCTCGCCGGCTGGTCCAGGTGGGCGTAGATGCGGTTGAGCAGGAAGATGATGCCGTCCTCAACTCCCAGTTGGGGCTGGTAGGCAAACTGGAGGGGGTCCAGGAGAGGTCTAACCATGGGCCGCAGCTGTTCCAGAACCAGTCTCTCCAGGGTCTTCATAATGTGGGAGGTCAGTGCCACGGGTCTGTTGTCCTTGGCGTCACTGGGACGTGGTGTCTTTGGCACAGGAACGAGGCAAGATGTCTTCTACATCACAGGGACCCTTTGGAGACTAAGGGTCAGGTTGAAGACATGGTGAAAGACTCCACATTGCTGAGAGGCACAGGCTTTGAGCACCCCAGGACGGATACCATCAGGGTCTGCAGCCTTATTAGAGTGGAGTCTGGTCAGCTGTCTTCTCACCTGATCAGCAGTGAGGCACACAGAGGTCACAGGTGGGGGAAGAGGAGTCAGGCTAGAGAGAGGTGTTAACCTGAGGGCTAGAGGAGGGGGAAGTAGGGATCTCCCAAGAGGAGAAGGGCGAGGGACAGTGAGGGGGGGTAGGAGAGTAGTGGGGTTGGAGGTGAGACAGCAGTTGTGTTAATGAGGGGATGGGCAGGAGCATCAAATCTGTTAAAGAACAGATTAAGTTTGTTGGCCCTGTCCAAGCTGCCATCAACTCCTCTGCTGCCAGTCGGTCTGAAGCCAGTGATGGTCCTCATGCCGCTCCAGACCTCCCTCATGTTGTTCTGCTGGAGTTTACGGTCCAGGTTTCCTCCTG
>JABXJD010001352.1:0-92941 GCA_013375575.1 Percina caprodes
TGGGGAGGCCCAAGTCCGGCCTCTGACCTGAAGGGCAAATGGGAAATCCCCTTGCCACTGTTGGGGCATTTATGGACTGTCCTAAAATTAAACATGGACACAGAATTAGCTGGCAGTTTAAACATTGCAAGCATACATTTATGTCTTGGGGGAAAGACCTCACCCTTTGCTGTTGTGACATTTGAGATTACTTACTTCTAAAGAATGTGGCGCTCCAGCCGGCACCGCTGTGAAGGTGTCAGTCTGACAACAAGGGGTATAAAGTGTGGCTGCAAAAGGATGACACGCAAATTCATGAAGCGATACCACATTTTGATCTGCACGTGTGTGTCTCCGAGCTGGTAAAGATGGGAAACCCTGCAGTAAGGACTTGCTGGCACTGCCGGGCAAGAACTCTGTGCTAGGAAGTTTGGGCCATTCTACAGAGCTCCAGGGTGAAGTAGGACGGGTCCTCGCGCATCCGTGCACGTCGGGTTTACCAGGCGGGCGCCGCTGCTTCTCACACAATAGTCTACCTTAAACGGTGCAAAGTCATAAAGGTGCATGGTTAGAGTAAGTGGCTGCTCAGTATCACATGGAGAGCACACATTATAAGTCTCACACGTAAATGGGATGATGGCTGATTTCCTGCTGCCACCAGGGGGCTCTATAACCAAAAGTACATTTTTGCTCATAGGTGTCCTCAAGCCTGGACTGGGAGGCCCAAGTCCGGCCTCTGACCTGAAGGGCAAATGGGAATCCCCTTGCCACTGTTGGGGCATTTATGGACTGTCCTGTTTTTAAAATTAAACATGGACACAGAATTAGCTGGCAGTTTAAATACATTGCAAGCATACATTTATGTCTTGGGGGGGAAAGACCTCACCCTTTGCTGTTGTGACATTTGAGATTACTTACTTCTAAAGAATGTGGCGCTCCAGCCGGCACCGCTGTGAAGGTGTCAGTCTGACAACAAGGGGTATAAAGTGTGGCTGCAAAAGGATGACACGCAAATTCATGAAGCGATACCACATTTTGATCTGCACGTGTGTGTCTCCCCCGAGCTGGTAAAGATGGGAAACCCTGCAGTAAGGACTTGCTGGCACTGCCAGGCAAGAACTCTCTGTGCTAGGAAGTTTGGGCCATTCTACAGAGCTCCAGGGTGAAGTAGGACGGGTCTCGCGCATCCGTGCACGCTGGGTTTACCGCGGGCGCCGCTGCTTCCTCACACAATAGTCTACCTTAAACGGTGCAAAGTCATAAAGGTGCATGGTTAGAGTATAGCGGGCTGCTCAGTATCACATGGAGAGCACACATTATAAGTCTCACGTAAATGGGATGATGGCTGATTTCCTGCTGCCACCAGGGGGCTCTATAACCAAAAGTGGGGGAGGCCCAAGTCCGGCCTCTGACCTGAAGGGCAAATGGGGAATCCCCTTGCCACTGTTGGGGCATTTATGGACTGTCCTGTTTTTAAAATTAAACATGGACACAGAATTAGCTGGCAGTTTAAACACATTGCAAGCATACATTTATGTCTTGGGGGGGAAAGACCTCACCCTTTGCTGTTGTGACATTTGAGATTACTTACTTCTAAATAATGTGGCGCTCCAGCCGGCACCGCTGTGAAGGTGTCAGTCTGACAACAAGGGGTATAAAGTGTGGCTGCAAAAGGATGACACGCAAATTCATGAAGCGATACCACATTTTGATCTGCACGTGTGTGTCTCCCCCGAGCTGGTAAAGATGGGAAACCCTGCAGTAAGGACTTGCTGGCACTGCCGGGCAAGAACTCTCTGTGCTAGGAAGTTTGGGCCATTCTACAGAGCTCCAGGGTGAAGTAGGACGGGTCCTCGCGCATCCGTGCACGTCGGGTTTACCGCGGGCGCCGCTGCTTCCTCACACAATAGTCTACCTTAAACGGTGCAAAGTCATAAAGGTGCATGGTTAGAGTATAGCGGGCTGCTCAGTATCACATGGAGAGCACACATTATAAGTCTCACGTAAATGGGATGATGGCTGATTTCCTGCTGCCACCAGGGGCTCTATAACCAAAAGTACATTTTTGCTTATAGGTGTCCTCAAGCCTGGACTGGGAGGCCCAAGTCCGGCCTCTGACCTGAAGGGCAAATGGGGCATCCCCTTGCCACTGTTGGGGCATTTTTGGACTGTCCTGTTTTTAAAATTAAACATGGACACAGAATTAGCTGGCAGTTTAAATACATTGCAAGCATACATTTATGTCTTGGGGGGGAAAGACCTCACCCCTTGCTGTTGTGACATTTGAGATAACTTACTTCTAAAGAATGTGGCGCTCCAGCCGGCACCGCTGTGAAGGTTTCAATCTGACAACAAGGGGTATAAAGTGGGCCAGCACCTGACTTCAATGTGCTTGCTCAGGCAGCACATATGACAAAATTGGAACGATACAGAGAAGATTAGCATGGCCCCTGCGAAAAGCTTATGGCACGTTCTTCTCTGTTTTCCTGCGGGAGGGGGAGCAAGCAAGTAGTGGGCTTTTTTGAAGTTTTGAGGTTGGTGGTTCGAACCCCGCCTGCGGCAGATAAAGAAGGAGACAATACATCAATGTTATAGACACGCTACCCTTATACAAGCTTCATCTGAGTTAGTATACATCATCTCAACTCTAACTTTTGTAAGTTTTAATGTTGCAATAAGTAGTATGACTTATTATGTCATGTTTTATGTTGTGTTTGATTACAGGAGACTGGATGACAGGAGACTGGATGAGGGGCCCTGGCTAATTATTTAAACCAAAATTGGTCAAGGTGGTGGAGAAAGACATGTCATCCTAAAATGCTTTTTGATACAAACAATAAAAGGTTACACATGCTGCTCGTAAACAAGCTTAATCTGACTGTGTATATATCATACAAATACTTTAAAGTAAAGGTTAGAAGACATGTTGTGCATTATAAAGGATCATAAATAAAAAAACTCCAAAACAAAGTGCAGTTTCTGATTTTTATTTTACACTTTGATGTGACAGATGTACAGAGATCTCAGCAGTATATTATTAGGGTATATATAATTATTAGTATATATATATATATTTATTAGTATATATATATAATTATTAGTATATATATTCTGTTATATAATAATATAATACAATATATATAATATATACAATCAATACAAATAATAAAACAGAATCAAATAAAAGAGAAAACTAAAAAAATAATAAAATTAAAACATTTAAACAGGCCCTTGCCCCCCTGGGTCACTGTTCATTTTCCTCCTCATCTCCTCCCGCCACTCCTCCACAGACTTCCCGCCGACAGTGGCGCAGCACGCCACACCTCCCACCCGAGTGTGGCCAGTCTCCAGCCTTTTGGGCTGGCCACACTTGCTGCAGACGTACTGCGCCGACTGCCGACGGGATTTGCTCCCGGCGGCGGCCCTGCCCTGCAGTGGCAGCTTCGGCCGCCTTCCTCTTCCTGTATTCTGTTGTCCTGGGAATACGCGTTGCAGGAAGAGGAAGGCCCGGGAGCAGTACTGGAGGAGTGGAGGAGGTTGAGGGTGTTGTTGGAGGAGGAGGATGAGGAGGAGGAGGAGGAGGAGGAGGAGGAGGGCCCGGGAGAAGAAGGCGTAGGTGTACGCCTCCAGATGGGCCTGGATGTTCCCCACCTGGAGGCGCAGCAGGAGGAGGAGGAGGCGGAGGAGGAGGAGGAGGAGGAGGAGGAAGAGAAAGTGTGGAGGAGGAGGGCTGCTCCTCGGGGACGTTGAAGGGAAAGGGCTGTCCTTGTCCCACCTGGACACAGGACAGCCCTTTTGCCGGAGGGAGGGGCTCGCCAGCCAGTGCTGCCACAGGCATGACGCCACTTGCCTGCAGCAGCACAGCCTTCTCCTCCTCTTTCTGGCGCCGAGAGAACCTGGAAACAAAAATATTCTGCTTTTAGACTCTTGAGCTTTAATCAATAGATAAATGACAGTTGAGATTACAACACGTCAACACTGCTTTATGTGAAACTCTTACCACTGGGACAGGGTCCTCTGATTAAGCTCAAAGAGCTGGATGTCCGTCTGAGCCATCAGCCTCGGGCTGGCCAGCACTGCCGCTCTGATGGCCACGTAGTCCGAGAGGACCAGGGCCCACCTGTCCCGACGGATCCCCCCGGACCGCGTGCCCTTTGGATGGAGCTGGCAGAGCTGGCTGCAAATGGCCTCCACCAGGCGACTGGCGCTGGGCCAATTTGCAGGGCCCGAGTTCGGTCCGAGAAGGCTGCTGAAAGAGTCAATGAGAGCACAGAGTGGGTTATTACACAGCATGTTGTAGTTAGAGAAATAATATAATAATAATAATTGCAAAGAGTCTCACCGTTGGAGACTCTCCTTTCCAGGGCAGGAGGTGTTTTTCCCTTCGCAGCCTTGAACCGCCCCTTAGGCTGCCTCTCCCGGTATCTGGGAGGGTAGACCACTCTTCTTGTCGTGCTCTGGCAATCGATGCCAGAGCACAATGAGCCTGTCTACCCTCCTGTCTGACAGCCCCAGAAGGCTCCGTGCTTCCAGCAGGGCCTGGGCCAGCCTCAGGACATGCTGGTATCCTGGCTGACCATCAGGACCCTGCATCTCCTCCTGACAAGAAACACAAGAAAGGGAAATCACTGTGAGTAAAGAGAGCACTGGGAAATATATATCAAATAATATATTTGTGTTGTATATAACAAATAAATGTAAAAAAAAATCTATATATAAATATATACTGGGAATATATTGTCTGAAATAAACTGATTCAGTTTCAATGTAGTTATTATTAATATTATTATTATTAACACAGTCATCAACATCAGTCGGTAGTCAGTCAGTGAACTTACCTCAGACTCTGAGGAGGAAGCAGGACCTTCTGGGGCCTCGGAAGAGGCACGGTGGTGAGGGGCGGCGGGACCGGATGGCTCAGACGGGGGTGCGTCAGCTGGATCCCCTGACCGAGCTGCTGCCACTGTGTTGCTGGAGAGGGTATCGGGCTCGAAGAGAGTTGGGTCCTCAACCTCCTCCCGATACCCTCATCCTCGTCCTCCCAAGGGACTCGATGGCAGCAGCCTCGTCCGGAGTGTCAGGGTCCAAGCTGACAACCTCAAGCACTCTGCCAGTCTGCTGGTACAGGTACTCAACTCCAATGAGCTCCCCTGTCGTACAGCAGAAACACAAAGCAAAGGATTTGTTAGTGCTCCTTTTTCTCATAGATATCATGTTTGAATACATTTTTTTGAGATCACACATACCTGTGTACTCAGCAGGCTTGGTGAAGTCCTTAACCATAGGAAGGCCAAGCACCCGTTGGCTCTTCAGGTTAAGGACGTGCTTGAGGTGGCCACTGTAGGAGTGCAGAGGTCCCACCTTTTCCTCAGCTGCGACCGGGTGCAGCTGCTGCTGCGCGGTCCTCATTCCACCTCACCAGTCCATCGACCAGGAACGCCTGGAAGTGCAAAGCACTGGCGCGCGTCCCTGAGGAGGCAGGTTATTGATAACAGATTAATCAGAGTTTTATGTTAATATAGATTGTTTTGAGCACAAGCTGTGAGAAACATGCAAGTACCTGGGATGAACCGGTTGAGGTGGAGGTGGAAGGACTCCAGTGACGTGGAGCCCCTCGCGCAGCGATATACCGGCAGGCTGACTCCGCCCTTTGTCAGCCTGCCGGTCTGGGTGTACAGCTGCACGCCCGGTGGGTCCTGGATGCAGCTGAGGTGGGGCCTCTGCGTTCTCCAAATTTCCTGGATGCGGAGAGCATCCAGCAACGGGATGTCCAGGATGTTGCGCCCGGCTGGTCCGCCGAAGGTCTCTAGGAGGTCCTGGATGAGGAGTGTCGACTCGGCTCCACGCGTCCGTCTGCGACAGTGGAGCCTCCACTCCTCCCTGGTGATCCTCCTGATGACTTCGGCGTCAGTCAGGCCAACCATCCCGTGCTGCCCCTCCAGCTGCGACCGCTTAGCCTCCGTGAGACGGCGGGCATCTCCCGAGTCCACCTCGAAGATGCAGTGAGACAGCTGCCCCATGAAGGGGGCGTACAGCTCGTGGGTCTCTGTGGTGACACCTGATGCGAAGCGCCGCATCAGGTGCCAGATGTCCAGTCTCACCACGAGCTGTCCCCACTCCTGTGACAGAAGAAAAAAAAAAGTGGTTTAATTTTCATAAGCGTAACATATACACACACAAAAAAAAATCATCTAAATTCATCTCACACTTATATATGTTTTATTGTAAAATGTGAGATAAAGAAAGCTATTATTAACAATGCTATTAACTGTCTCAGTTTCACACCTGAAACAAGGCAGCTGTCTTCGACACGCCGTCTCGGCTGCAGCAGTCACGATCCACGTAGATCAGCTGGGGGTGGTACCTCGCGAGTCGGTACCGCCTCATCAACCCGGCCGCCATGGGGGACAGGCCCTCTGTGCCCTCGGAGCAGGTGAGGACACTGATGAGGACCTGCCCGTGCTCGTTACCTACGTTGGTAACCCAGGCGGCCGTGTCTGCAGCGGTACCTGCGAGCTTTTTCGTCACCTTAAGGAGAGAGATTCTACATGTTATTGTGAGTCCATGAACACACAGCAGCTGTAAGAAAAATGGTCACAAACTTCACTTGCCTTCTTAGTGGAATCCATCTTTAAGATGGATCCGAAGGTTGACGTGATCCTGGCCTTGTACTCCTCCAGCCGCGCCAGGATGTCATGGCTGTAGACTGTTAACAGCCAGACGGCGGAGGGGAGAGGGGGCATCTCGGGTGGTGGTGAGAACTGCCCCCTCACCGCGCACAAGGCCAGGAACTGCTCGCACACGCCGAGGTGCGCGATGGCTCTCCGCATCCAGGCATCTGAGTGTGCCTCCCGCAGGGTGTTGCACAGCCGAGAAGCACTGTTGCCCAAAGTGCGTGACCTCAGCTGTGCGACCACCCTAAGGTCACAGGACAGCCTGCAGCAACAACACAAACATTATATACAGCAAAAGAAATATACATCATACAATATGTAAAACACAAACTGATATTTCTTACTTGTACGTAAGTACAGCTGGGAATTGGCAGCTGTAGGTGGGGGACAGCTGCCTAATAATGCCCTGTGACCACCCTCCGACCTTCTTCTTACACCGACGGCACTCTAGGTACTCAGTGGCCATGAGATACCAGCCGTCGATGTCCAGGACCCTCCGGATGGTCCTGTACAGCCCAGCCTTTGTCATGGTACCTGTGCACAAAGGCTGGGGGCATGTCAGCTGCTGCTGCCAGATCCTGTGTGGCATCCACAGGAACAGCCGACATGCAAAGAAGGGGACGCGGGAGGCTGGGTGTAGATCGGCCGGGTCTGGGGAGGGTACCACCACACGTTCAACTCCTTAACGAGCTGGGACCTCCCTTGCTGCTCCTGGTAAACAGCACCCGGCCGATCCACTGCTGCTGCTCCGCAGTGAGAGCTGCCCGCCAGGACGCAGGCAACAGCTGGAGAGGTAACAACACAAGCACACAGGACACTTTAATATCTAAAGGAAAACATTGTATGTGTAAGGGCAGTTTTTGTGTGTTTTGTTCTGTGTTTTGACAGACAGACTTACCTCAGCACTGCCAGCAGGAGGTGGGGGAGGGAGGACAGCTGGCTCCGTCAACTCCTGCACTCCAGGTGGCGGGGACTGGCAGCTCCAGGACGTGGCGGGGACTGGCAGCTCCAGGACGTGACTGGCAGCTCCAGGACGTGGCGGGGACTGGCAGCTCCAGGACGTGGCGGGGACTGGCAGCTCCAGGACGTGGGGGACTGGCAGCTCCAGGACGTGGCGGGGACTGGCAGCTCCAGGACGTGGCGGGGACTGGCAGCTCCAGGACGTGGCGGGGACTGGCAGCTCCAGGACGTGGACTGGCAGCTCCAGGACGTGGCGGAGCTGCTGTCTCTGCCGTATGCTCCACGGCTGCTGGAGGTTGCAGGGGCCAGTCCTGGTCCTGTGAGGCCTCCAGCAGCTCCTCGTCCGTGGGCTCGTCCACGGCAGAGACACCAGCTCCCTTCTGTGCTGTTGCTGCTGCTGCTGCTGCAGCTGATGAGGGGGGAGGAGGTGGAGGCTGCAGGAGCGAGAGAGGGGCCTGTACGTCTGAGGCTTTAAGAGAAATAAAACGTTTCAGTAACATGAAAAAATTGTTGTTCATTTTAAAATGTATAGACAGTACATTACATATTATATTATTATTGTATAATGCATATATATTTATTCTATATAAAGAACTTCATGCCCACATTCAGCCAAGCTGCATACAAAACTACTTCTAAAGGTGAGTAAGCGGGGATGAGACAAATGGGTTATAACAGATTACAAAGGTTGAGTGAGGCAGACAGCAGTTAGATTACACAGGTAACTAAAGCATGAAGAAGAAAATGTTACTCTACGCATACAATGATTAGAGATGTTATGACAAGTGATTGGCCAGCTGCATGTCGGTTAGTGAATTGAAATGTCACCAGTACACCAACCTGTTTTTGATTTAACACAAACCTACCTGTCGTTTCCTCTCCTCCTCTGATTATGGAAACAGTTATAAGCATAATAAATACAACGGTTAACAACTAATTCAAGCTTCATTGACATAAACGATGTGCCAAATTGTAAAATATTACTTACACTTCTCCAAGTCAACTACCGCCTTGACCAGCTCTTCATCCGAGGGCTCCCCGGTGGAAGCGGAGGGAAGAGCTGGTCTGAAGGGCCGGAAGGAAGAGGCTGTAACCACACAGAGAACAGAACATTATAAAGTGATCACAGGGAATACAACAGTATAAACACTTAACTCTGAATTTAATTCAAGCTGGACTTGCCTGGAAATGCAGGCTTAGGGACCAACTTTTTCAGTTTGGCCTGCATTTCCACCGCAGACAGAGAACGCCGCCCGGAGACAAAGGCCGCAAGCGTAGATCCAAGAGGTCTATAACACAAACACACAACAACATCTATAATGAGACAACATTACAAACACATGCAGGTACATCATACAGACAGCTTTACAGTGAAACACTTACTGTGAGACACTCTTGGCTCTCAGGCTTGCGGCCGAGACAGAGGCTTGGCGGCTGCTGCTGCTGCTGCTGCTGCTGCTGCTGCTGCCGCCGGTGGTGGTGGTGGTGGTGGTGGATGCAGCAGCTGTGGTGGATGCAGCAGCAGCCCTGGCTCTCTGCTCTCTGTCTCTCTTCCGGACGTAGTGGACGGCGTTCTCCATCTGCGTGCCGGGAGCTGGCGCCTTCCTCCGGAGGTAGTTGACAAATCTGTACAAAACAGACAGTTTGTCACATGAAATCTTCTCACCGGTGCTCAGTACAGCAGCTATACATATAATCCCAATGTTTTTAACAATTTACCGGATCTTTTGGAGTCCCCAGACTCGTACAGGCTCTGCAGGGTCTCAAATTTGAAGTCCCGAAGCCAACAAGTGCCTGTCCCTCCTGCCCGGGCTGGAGGGACTTCACCCGCGCCTCCTCGAACGCCTGGTGGAACCTGACTGCTTCCACAAAGTCAGGATACGCCGAGGAGTAGCGGTGAAGGCGTCCTGTATGTTCACAAAGGGATAAAATGAAAATAAAATAAAATGTCATCAGATCATCACTCTGTCCATTGTTTTGTGTAAGTCAGACACCAGTACTCCACCTTGTTGGCCATCAGCGGGGACTGAGACCCTGTCCTCTCTCGCTCCTTCTTGTGGGAGGCCACAAGATTGACGCTGTAGCCCACGTCATTCTCCAGCAGCCAGTGGAAGGTCTTCCCCTGGTATTTACCAAACTGGACCTTCCACCGGCTCAGGATGAGGGTGGCATTGGTGGTGTCGCCACCCTCGGAGTTGACGTGGGCCCAGGCCTCCGCATCCACCTCCTGCGGCTGCTTGGCCCTGTAGGGGGCCTGGCTGCCAGGGGCGGGGGGCAAGGGCTTGGGCCTCGGCCGAAGCCTTCAACAGAAGGGTCCCGTTAGGGGCCCTTCTAAATGTTGGATTCTCCATCTACATAAATATATAAATAAATAAACATTAACACAATGTCTGGCAGTAGATACTTCTACATAAAAACAAATCAAAATGATTACAAAGAAATGGCAGGTGGTACTTACAGGTAAATTCTTTTTTTAAGATGTCTTAATCTACAACACACAGTAACAGAGGATAACACAGTTAGCACACACTGTTTTATGTAAGATTAGCCTGACAATCAAGACAGTAACTAATAACTAACAGTAATTAATAATATTAAAAAGCGTCACTGTATTCTGTACATGACAATGCATTTTCTGTACAGTAATTCCGAAGCGGACCGCAGTTACACTGACGGCGGACATGTACAGTACGGCACTTTTTATTAAAAAAACACACTCGGATATTCCCCAAAGAGCCGTAAAAACACAGCGTTAAGTCAGTGGGACTAACGACTGACAGAAATAATATTTTATACAGCGTTATGCACTCATTTAGACACGTTTTTTGTGTACAATAAGCCCGAAGCGGACCGGAGTTACACTGGCGGCGGACATGCTAACATGTACAGTACGGCACTTTTTATTAAAAAAACACACTCGGATATTCCCCAAAGAGCCGTAAAAACACAGCGTTAAGTCAGTGGGACTAAAGGCAGACAGAAATAATATTTTATACAGCGTTATGCACTCATTTAGACACGTTTTTTGTGTACAATAAGTCCGAAGCGGACCGGAGTTAAACTGGCGGCGGACATGTACAGTACACGGCACTTTTGCAAGCAACAAACACACGGATATTCCCGTAAAAACACGGCGTTAAGTCTGTGGGACTAACGACAGACATAAATACTACTTTATACAGCGTTATGCACTCATTTTTAATAAAAATATGAAGAACGGTCTACTTACTCAAGCGTTGCTGTCAATAGCGAAGGCTGAATGACAGCGCTAAGCGAGAGAATCCAAGATGGCGGTAGTTGGAACAAAATGAGCGATCTGATTGGAGGGCTAAAAACATGTCTCGTGTGATTAGTCAAGAACTTGGAAATCGGAACAAGTTGGAACAGACGGACCCTTCTGTGATTGGTTGAAGTTGGAACAAAATGGAACATTGGAACAGAGAAGTTTCACCCCACGGAGGCGAAAGGATGACACGCACAATCGTGAAGCGTTACCACATTTTGATCTGCACGTGTGTGTCTCCCCCGAGCTGGTAAAGATGGGAAACCCTGCAGTAAGGACTTGCTGGCACTGCCGGGAAAGAACTCGCTGTGCTAGGAAGTTAGGGCCATTCTACAAAGCTCCAGGGTGAAGTAGGACAGGTTCTCACACTTCCGTACACGTCGGGTTTACCCACGGGCGCCGCTGCTTGCAATAACCGTGACCAAAGTCAAAGGAACTCTCTGCTGAGGTAAATGATACCTCACGTAATAGTCTACCTTAAACGGTGCAAAGTCATAAAGGTGCGTGGTTAGAGTATAGCGGGCGGCTCAGTATCACATGGAGAGCACACATTATAAGTTTCACGTAAATGGGATGATGGCTGATTTCCTGCTGCCACCAGGGGCTCTATAACCAAAAGTGGGGAGGCCCAAGTCCGGCCTCTGACCTGAAGGGCAAATGGGGAATCCCTTGCCACTGTTGGGGCATTTATGGACTGTCCTGTTTTTAAAATTAAACATGGACACAGAATTAGCTGGCAGTTTAAACACATTGCAAGCATACATTTATGTCTTGGGGGGGAAAGACCTCACCCTTTGCTGTTGTGACATTTGAGATTACTTACTTCTAAAGAATGTGGCGCTCCAGCCGGCACCGCTGTGAAGGTGTCAGTCTGACAACAAGGGGTATAAAGTGTGGCTGCAAAAGGATGACACGCAAATTCATGAAGCGTTACCACATTTTGATCTGCACGTGTGTGTCTCCCGAGCTGGTAAAGATGGGAAACCCTGCAGTAAGGACTTGCTGGCACTGCCGGGCAAGAACTCTCTGTGCTAGGAAGTTTGGGCCATTCTACAGAGCTCCAGGGTGAAGTAGGACGGGTCCTCGCGCATCCGTGCACGTCGGGTTTACCGCGGGCGCCGCTGCTTCCTCACACAATAGTCTACCTTAAACGGTGCAAAGTCATAAAGGTGCATGGTTAGAGTATAGCGGGCTGCTCAGTATCACATGGAGAGCACACATTATAAGTCTCACGTAAATGGGATGATGGCTGATTTCCTGCTGCCACCAGGGGCTCTATAACCAAAAGTGGGGAGGCCCAAGTCCGGCCTCTGACCTGAAGGGCAAATGGGGCATCCCCTTGCCACTGTTGGGGCATTTATGGACTGTCCTGTTTTTAAAATTAAACATGGACACAGAATTAGCTGGCAGTTTAAATACATTGCAAGCATACATTTATGTCTTGGGGGGGAAAGACCTCACCCTTTGCTGTTGTGACATTTGAGATAACTTACTTCTAAAGAATGTGGCGCTCCAGCCGGCACCGCTGTGAAGGTGTCAGTCTGACAACAAGGGGTATAAAGTGTGGCTGCAAAAGGATGACACGCAAATTCATGAAGCGTTACCACATTTTGATCTGCACGTGTGTGTCTCCCGAGCTGGTAAAGATGGGAAACCCTGCAGTAAGGACTTGCTGGCACTGCCGGGCAAGAACTCTCTGTGCTAGGAAGTTTGGGCCATTCTACAGAGCTCCAGGGTGAAGTAGGACGGGTCCTCGCGCATCCGTGCACGTCGGGTTTACCGGCGGGCGCCGCTGCTTCCTCACACAATAGTCTACCTTAAACGGTGCAAAGTCATAAAGGTGCATGGTTAGAGTATAGCGGGCTGCTCAGTATCACATGGAGAGCACACATTATAAGTCTCACGTAAATGGGATGATGGCTGATTTCCTGCTGCCACCAGGGGCTCTATAACCAAAAGTACATTTTTGCTCATAGGTGTCCTCAAGCCTGGACTGGGAGGCCCAAGTCCGGCCTCTGACCTGAAGGGCAAATGGGGCATCCCTTGCCACTGTTGGGGCATTTTTGGACTGTCCTGTTTTTAAAATTAAACATGGACACAGAATTAGCTGGCAGTTTAAATACATTGCAAGCATACATTTATGTCTTGGGGGGGAAAGACCTCACCCCTTGCTGTTGTGACATTTGAGATAACTTACTTCTAAAGAATGTGGCGCTCCAGCCGGCACCGCTGTGAAGGTGTCAGTCTGACAACAAGGGGTATAAAGTGTGGCTGCAAAGGATGACACGCAAATTCATGAAGCGTTACCACATTTTGATCTGCACGTGTGTGTCTCCCGAGCTGGTAAAGATGGGAAACCCTGCAGTAAGGACTTGCTGGCACTGCCGGGCAAGAACTCTCTGTGCTAGGAAGTTTGGGCCATTCTACAGAGCTCCAGGGTGAAGTAGGACGGGTCCTCGCGCATCCGTGCACGTCGGGTTTACCGGCGGGCGCCGCTGCTTCCTCACACAATAGTCTACCTTAAACGGTGCAAAGTCATAAAGGTGCATGGTTAGAGTATAGCGGGCTGCTCAGTATCACATGGAGAGCACACATTATAAGTCTCACGTAAATGGGATGATGGCTGATTTCCTGCTGCCACCAGGGGCTCTATAACCAAAAGTACATTTTTGCTTATAGGTGTCCTCAAGCCTGGACTGGGAGGCCCAAGTCCGGCCTCTGACCTGAAGGGCAAATGGGGCATCCCTTGCCACTGTTGGGGCATTTTTGGACTGTCCTGTTTTTAAAATTAAACATGGACACAGAATTAGCTGGCAGTTTAAATACATTGCAAGCATACATTTATGTCTTGGGGGAAAGACCTCACCCCTTGCTGTTGTGACATTTGAGATAACTTACTTCTAAAGAATGTGGCGCTCCAGCCGCACCGCTGTGAAGGTTTCAATCTGACAACAAGGGGTATAAAGTGGGGCCAGCACCTGGACTTCAATGTGCTTGCTCAGGCAGCACATATGACAAAATTGGAACGATACAGAGAAGATTAGCATGGCCCCTGCGCAAGGATTCTCCCGTTTTCTCCCCCAGCGCCCCCGCGGCGCGCCGGGGACCCCATGCGCCCCCTGCACCCACCTGGTGGATCCACACCTTCCCCTGCTCCTCTTATGTCATTCTTTGATGAAACAATTCCCTCCAACCATTTCCCCAAACATATTTTGCAAATGATGGAAAGAACAGACATTTTTGGTAATTTTAGGAAGGCCTTAAAGATGGATCGCACAACTGTCAATATATATATATAAAGTTAAATGTTAAATGTCAAGATCTTAAAGGAAATGGTCCTGTCAGGACATAAACAGATCAGTTAAAGGGCCAGTGTGTTTCTTCTGTCTAAGCATTTATATACATGTTTTTATGTTATTTTGTCAACCTGTGTACTTTTATTATATACTATATTTTATATATATATATATATATATATATATATATATATATATATATATATATATATATATATATATATATATATATATATATATATATATGTATGTATATAACTGTATTAGTAAACATTACCTAATAATAACTTTAAGAATTTGTTGTTTGTTCTTGTATGAAAGGTCATTTTTTATTAAAACATTGCTTAATTTCAAGTTGCTTTTATGGTGTATTTGTATTTTGTGTGTTTGTGTTTTCATGAGAAAATCCTGGGTTTCCTCCAAAAAATAGACAGTCTTCAGGTAATTTCACAATGTTTATTTAAAATAACATGCAAACAAAACAATAAGTCAAAAATATGTCAAAAAAAGAATATGAAAAATGCTATGCACAATATTTAAGCCAAAATAAAAATACTAATAACAGTACAACTAAAAATATGTTTAAAAAAGTATATGAATATATTGACAGTAATTACAGGAGCACGTTTGACTTCAGAGCCCTCTGTTCAGCCAGCCACAGCTCCACACTTTTCCCTGCGTACAGGGCACAGAAGTTTGTCCCGTCCAAACGACTGTGCCCATAGTCTTTTTGTGCCGGCTGGAGGCACAGCTGGCAGATTCGCAGCTTGTGGGGCTTGTGGGGCTTGTGCTTTCTCCTGGAAGGAACAGGTGAAGGACAGACAGGTGAGGAAGGGCCAGGGGAGGAAGAAGAAGAAGGGCTGGCACAGATACGCTGCCTACGATGGATGACCTTGCTGGAAGGCCCAGGGCAGGGGCTGGCGTAGGTTTTTTTGTTCCGGGTGATGTACCTCCTCGAGGAAGGCCTTGGGGAAGGAGAGGCAGGGGAGGAAGGAGAGGCAGGGGAGGAAGAGCTGGAGGAGAAACACAGCTTGCGGGACATGTGTTTTCTCCTGGAGGGGCCAGGGGAAGAGGAGCCCGGAGAGTTGCACTCCTGGGACTGGCGGACAGCCTGCCTCCCCATCCTTTTTTTAAGGTTCCATTGTGTGGTCCTGGGAACCTTCCCGGCATCCTCTGGGGTGCGCTGACCTGCGAGCCACGCCTTAGCCGTGGGTGCCCCAGGACCCAACTCCAGCTCACAGTAAAATTGCCCTTTGTAAAAGGCGTGCCCTGCGTCAAGGGTCCTAGTTTTGCCACATATGGTGCAGGGGTCCCCGGCTGGCTTTGGGACTTCCCTTTTCCTCCTCCAGGACCCTCTTGTCCCGCTTCACCCGCTTCCTCCAACGGCAGAGGGTCACTCTGTGTGGCATCCCCTTAATGGATGCCACGTCCACAGTAGCGGCCTGCCTCTGTTCCCGCCGCCACTCCAGTGGTGTCTTTGCACCAGGGCCCTCCCCAATCTGGCAGTAGACTGTGTCCCCAAACTTTGTGTGGCCAGTCTTGGCCGTCTTCTCCAACCCACAGACCTTGCAAGTTGGTCCCTTCCTCTTCCTCTTGGCTGGAGGAGCAGCGGCAGCAGCAGCAGCAGCAGCAGCGGCGGCGGCGGCAGCAGCAGCATCAGCAGCATCAGCAGCATGTCTAGCAGCTGCGGCGGCAGCAGCAGCATCCTTAGTGGCAGCAGCGGCAGCAGCAGCATCAGCGGCAACAGCAGTGGCAACAGCAGCATCAGCAGCAGCAGCGGCAGCAATAGCAGCAGCAGCAAAGCAGCCAGACACTAAACACAGGCCACAGAGAACTGTTTTAGTCTAGGTAAAATTAAATGGATGGATGCACTGGTACACACACAGATTAAAACAATTTAGCAGGATAGATACACACCTTCTGGTACAGGCTCACAGTTGTTCCTCTTCTGCGTAGCTTTCATGTTGAGTCTGTGTGATTTAAAGAGATTTTCTCCTCCATTTGTACTTTTGACAGTGAAAGGGCTGGACACACCTCCAACACACCTACAACACACCTCTCACACACCTCTTGTATAAGGTACAATAGCCCAGCAGGAGGCTGCCCTGCCCTATCAGCTTGGTGGGTCATCATGATATTCAAAAGAGCAGCCAGGACGGCTGCCGTGAGAAACAAGGACAACTTTGAAGTTTAAAGTGTGAATCATGTGGCTCTTGGGAAATAGCCCAGCAGGAGGCTGCCCTGCCCTATTGTCTTAGCTTGGTGGGCCATCATGATATTCAAAAGAGCAGCCAGGACGGCTGCCGTGAGAAACAAGGACAACTGTGAAGTTTAAAGTGTGAATCATGTGGCTCTTGGGAAATAGCCCAGCAGGAGGCTGCCCTGCCCTATTGTCTTAGCTTGGTGGGCCATCATGATATTCAAAAGAGCAGCCAGGACGGCTGCCGTAAGAAAGGAGGACAACTGTTTAAAGTGTGAAGTATGTGACTAATTAACCTAAAGGCATAAAATATCAATAAAGATGACAAAGCAGTGTGTTTTCAATTGGAAATGCAATGATTTATTAAAATAAATATATCCAAAAATAACATTTACACTATATATATATATATATATATATATATATATATATATATATATATATATATATATATATATATATATACACACACACACACACACACACACACACACACACACACACACACACACACACACACATACATACATACAAAAGTCAGGGTGGTGGCTGTGGCCCCTCTCGCTCTCTGCGCTTCAATTCTTGCAGCCACTGCTCCGGCGTGCCCCGTCAGCCTGGGCGCAAAGGTCTCCCGCTTGTAGCGGCTGTGGCCGTACTCCTTTGTCTTTGGCCCACAGCGTCTACAGTTGAATTGGGAGACCTTTTTTATCGGCTTTAGAAGACGTCCTTCTTCCAGGGCGCGCCGCTGCTGCTCTTCCTGCACTCTCTGCCTCCATGCAGTAGAGCGGGGGACGGCTCTGGCAGCGAAGGCTGGAGCAGTGGCTGCGGCGGTGCTGGTGGAGGGAGCAGGTGTGCCACTGGTGGACGGGGTGGTGTCCATTGGGGGGGCAGAGGATGCGGTAGTGTCCATATGGGGGGCAGAGGAGGAGGAGGAGGAGGAGGTGGCACTTTGTTGGGCGGCAATGATGTCATACAGCCCCGGGGCCAGCGGCCCTCTGATGGTTGCAGCCAGACCAGAGGCATCTGTGGGCAGGCGGTGCTGGAGGGGTTGGTCTGGCTGTTGGGGCTCCTGCAGCAGAGTCCGTGGGGCAGGCAGGGGCCCCGCTGCAGTCTGGGGAGCTCTGGGCCCTGGGACTGCAATGGCGATGGTGTCCCTCATCATCGCCTTGCTCCGCTGATTGTGCCTTACAAGAAATAAAAAGACAGAAAACAATACATTATTAATCATGATAAAGATGTAAAGCAAGGCAACAAACACACATCAGTGCTGTGAGCCTAAGGAAATACTGACTTACCACATCGACAGGGTCCGCTGATTGACATCAAACAGCTGGATCCGGGTGCACGCCATGAGGGCAGGACAGTTGACCACATTGTCCTGCATCTGGTTGTAGTCCCTCATGACGGCAGCCCAGCGGTTGATGCGGACCCCGGCAATGGTCTTGCCCTCGTGGTGCATCTGGCACAGCTTCAGCATGATGGCTTCCACAAGCCTGCTGATCTGGGGAGACTGTGCCGCTCCTGCCCCCTGACCCAGGACGACACTGGAGAGGGAGAGGGAGAGTGTTAGTGACTGACTCGAGCAGGCTAAAAAAAAAGGAAATGGTTAATGCAGCGACTGCTTACCGCTTCACACTGTCCACTCCTGGCGTGTGAGCGTGCCGGTTGCTGGTCTTAAATCTGCCTTTGACCAGCTTGTCCTGGTGACGGGGAAGGTCACCGCCGCCTTGTCCCGGTCAGTCAGCTTCTCCCAGAGAGCGATGATCTCTGGACTGACGCTGGGTAACAAAGGCGTGGTGACGCAGCTCCACGAGGGCGTGGGCCAGGGCCACCACGTGATGGTAACCGGGGTGACCGTCTGGCCCAATGACGTCCTGAAAGAACGCAAGTTTCAAGTTTGTCAAGTGCATACACACATGCATATTCATACACTTACAACAAGCAGTGAAATCTCCAACTGTGCTATCACATAGCTAATTGCATAATATAGAAAAAGTTCAATTTAAAACATGAATAAATAAAATAAAGATAAACTACCCAAACTCAATAACACTATTCAAACTCCTCCTGAGCTCAAATAGGCAGCTGCCAGGGTGGGGGGTGTCTTTTAGCACAACACACAGCCCATGATGCAACACTGCAAGCATCCAAGCTGACAGAATATGAAATGGTAACAGGCGACTGTGCACTCACGTCCTCCTCTTCCTCTTCCTGTTCTTGCTGCACCTCAAGCTTGTTGTCGTCAGGAGGTGGGTGGTGGGGTCCCGGGTGTGGGGGTCCCAACTGGGAGGCCGAGGCTTCTCCGGCGCCAGGCACACCGTGGAGCTCCTGGAGGAAACCGCTGTGATGCACGAGGAGACGGATCTCCTCCGGCTGCTCCTCCTCCTCATCTTCTTCGAAGCCCTCATCTGTGTCCTGCTCCTCCTCGGCCTCGTCTCTCCCATCCGGAGCGTTGGGATCACCCAGGTCTTGCAGCACAGCACCAGACTGAGAGTACAGGTACTCCACCCCCAGGAGTTCCCCTGCAGAGAGAGAGAGAGAGAGAGAGAGAGAGAGAGAGAGAGAGAGAAAAATCAGAATCACCTTTATTGGCCTGGTTTTGTAAAAGTTAAGTTTAGTTAAAAAGGGAATTTCCGGTTTTGCTGTCAAAGTACAATGCTCACTTAATATATAACAGAAAGGACAGGACGAAGAGTAAGAGAGAGAGAGAGAGAGAGAGAGAGAGAGAAAGAGAAGATGGCAGAGTGGCTGATCTCTCTGTACCTGTGTACTCCCTGGGCTGGGTGTAGTTGTCTACCAGCGTGACCCCCCTGA
Organism: Percina caprodes; assembly: GCA_013375575.1. Classification (NCBI taxonomy): domain Eukaryota; kingdom Metazoa; phylum Chordata; class Actinopteri; order Perciformes; family Percidae; genus Percina; species Percina caprodes. The sequence continues at coordinate 19,207 of JABXJD010001352.1, forward strand.
ACTTCTGGGCCAGCTGGTTGAAGCTGTGCTGCAGCTGGGCACTGTAGCAACGCAGCGCCGCTCGTTGTCCTCCCTCCACTGCCGCTCTGCCACGGTCCTCATTCCACCGCGCCAGGCCCTCCAGCAGGTACACCTGGAAGTGGACATCACTCGCAGTTGTCCCTGGGAAACACATGGGGGGAGGAGGGGGGAGGACAGAGCAAAGAGTTAGTGAAAAGCAAAACAAACAAAACAAATACCCACATGTGAATGTGATGGAAACAAGTTTACCCGCAATGAAGCGACACTGGTGCAGGTGGAAGGACTCCAGAGAAGTGGAGCCTCGAGCACACCTGAAGACGGGGAGCTTCACACCACCCTTGGTGACCTCTCCCGTCTGGGTGTACAGCTCCATCCCCTCTGGGTCCTGGATGCAGTGGATGTGGCAGCGCTGCGTGCTCCAGATCTCCTCCATGCGGGCACGGTCGATCAGCGGGACGCCCATGGTGTCCGTCAGCTCCCAGAAGGCGTCCAGCACCTCCTGGAGGAGCCGCGTTGTCTCTGCCGCGCCTCGTACGACGTCGACAATGGCGTGCGAGCTCCTGGGCGGACAACTTGATGTGGGCGTCCCTCCTCCATGGACTGCTTGGCCTCTCTAAGGCGGGCAACATCCTCAGCGTCCCACTCGAAAATGGCGAAGGAGAGCCTCGCCATGAAGAGGCCATAGAGCGGGTGGCTGTCTGTGGTGACACCCTAGCAAAGCGTCGCATCAGGTGCCACACGTCGAGCCTGACCACCAGCTCGTGCCACTCGTGGTACATGCGATGCACAGCCGATGTTCCCACGGTGACACAGCAGTCCCGGTCCACATACATGACCTTTGGAGGGGCCTTCCCGGCATCCCGGTACCGCCGCATCAGGCCGGCCGCCATGTTGGTCAGTCCGTCCCCTCACCTGCAGTGAGGACGGACACGAGCACCTGCCCGTACTGTTCCCAACATTGGTCACCCAGGCGGCCGAGCCGGCGGCAATACCTGCAAGCTTTTTGGCGATCTGCAACACACAGCCCAAACTCACACTTAGACACACAGCACACCAACATCACACAAGGTAATGTAACAATAATAATGTACTTATTATTCATGCAAGGGGAAATTACAATGTTTTTCACTCTGTTATTACACACAGGCCTGAATTACACAGGCATGCTCAGGTCCTAAACGTGCACTAATCACCTTCTTCGTGGAGTCCATCTTTAGAATATCGCCAAAAATGGACGTCACCCTGGCCTTGGTCTCGTCCAGCCTGGTCATGGCATCGCGGACGTAGACCCCGCCAAACCAGGTGAGTCCGGGCACCGTGTCCATCTTTGGAAGCGACACCTCCTCCGGTGCCGCTCCAGGTGCCCTCAGCTTGTCAAGCACGGAAAGGTACTGCATCGACCGTGCCATCCACTCCCTGGTGTGCTCCTCCACCAGAGAGGCACGGAGGCGAGCCACACCATTGCCCAAGGTGCGCTCCTTCAGCAGCCCGATAACCCTTTTGTCACAGGACAACCTGGGAGGGAAACAGAGAATACAGACACATATAGTTAACTACAGAGAACAATCACCAGAAAAAGATGCATGAGTGAATGTTGAATGACTTAAAGTGACATACTTGTATGTCAGAACAGCTGGGAATTGCTCGCGATGTGCGACGTCCAGCTGCTCCAAGATGTCCTGCGACCAGCCCGCGACCTTCTTATGACAGGAGGGGCACTGAAGGTACTCTGTGGCCATGTAGTACCACCCACTCCTGTCCAGGACCCTCCGGACGGTCCTGTACAGTCCAGCGCCCATTAGTTTTCCCCACAAGCAGGGCACTTGAGGTAGTAGGCCCACATCCTGTAGGGCATCCACAGGAAGAATGGGCGCTGGAAGAAGGCGGGGCTGTGGCGGGGGCTGCGTGTAGAGGAGCCGAGCGCCTGGCGGATACCACCACAGTTTAAGCTCTGATGTGACGGTAACCTTCCCGTCGGGTGCCCTCCGAACAGCGCCCGGCCCACCCACTCCTGCTGCTCTTCAGGCAGCGTCTGCCTCCAGCCGGCAGGAAGCAGCTGAAACACACATCACAGACACAGTTAGTGAGCTGCATGGTCAGCAGACAGACAGACACACACACACACACACACACACAATGCATACTTCTTTGCCAAAGGCAGGCTGCTTAAGAGCCACTGGTCCTGGTCTTTCCACTGGTCCAGGCTCAGTGGAGGAGAGAGAGGAAGAGGGGACAACGGCTGGTGGGGCGTCCCTGGACGTGCCTGACAACACATATCAGCGTTAGCACGGTGCATTACACACGCATTACAAAAGGTTTCACATCTAAATATATACTTACAGGGAGAATCAACCTCGGCGGCAGCTGCAAGCAGTTCCGCGTCTGATAGGTCCAAGGAGGAGGCGCCTGGTGGCAAAGAATAACAAGAGAACAACATGCACTGATGAAGCACTGATGAATGTATTGTGAGAAGGAAATCACAGGTTGCTTTGTAAACGGTGCAGTTACCTGGTTGTGGGAGGATATGTGCTGGCTCTGGTACGGTCTTGGGCTCCTTGTCCCGGCCAGCACATACATTTTCAGGGCCTCCATCCTGGACCCTTTCATCACCGTCCTCTGTCGCAGCCACTGCACAAAGCTGTGACAGAGCAGAGAAAATAAACAAAACACAAAGTCAACAGACACACACACACACACACACACACACACAGACACACACACACACACACACACGCATAATACTTGCCTTTACTCTCTTTGTCCTGCGCGTTGTATAGGGACTTGTACGTGCGGTGCGAGTGTACACCAAACCCCACCAGCGTGTTGTCCAGCCCCCCTGCAGACTGGGTGCCCTCGCACAACCTACGCCTGGCAATGGCGCTCACCATGGGTGGGTACAGCCTGGCGTAGGAGGCAAGGGCATCCTTATTCTGCATGAGAGGCGTCTTCGTGGCGTCCCCTCCCTCTCTCTCCTTGTGGTGGGACGCCAGGATGGTCACGGCGTAGCCCACATCGTTGCTGAGCAACCACTGCATAGTTTGGCCACGGTATTTTCCAAACTGCAGCTCACTCTCTGCCAGCACAGCTTGGTCCGAGCCGATGCCTTCTGTAAGGCTCTAGCCCTCGCCTCTGCTTGGACCACATCGCCCCTCTTCACCTGCCAGCCAGTGGCAGAGGCCTGCTGGCGGGATTTAGTGAGTGCCTCTGCAGCTGCAGAGGGGCGAAGGGTGAGCTCAGAGGACAAGGGCTCAAAGTGGAAAAGCGGATGAAAAGACATTTTCTGAAAGAAAAGAAGAAACAACAGTTCATTGTTATACACTTCACTGAATAATTGCACTGTTGATGCACATTATCTGTTAATAACACTGTCAACATAAATGTTAATGTCAGGATATCAGCCCATTAGTACTGTCAATGACAATGTTAATATTATGATATCAGATCATCAGGTTTCACAATAGCTGGACAGTGACCTAATGACCCCTGCCCCCAGGCATTATCACATTGTCAACGGACATCGCGGTTACACTTTCAGCACAGATTAGGTATATTTACACTCCGAATTTCAAGACGGCATTTATGTCACATATAGTCTGGATGTACATAAAGATAACACAGTTGTCCGTTTTCAATTTAATGCATTATTACGGATTTGACAGGCTTCGCTATGACGCTAACCGGCGCCCATTCATTTCAATGCAATACAACGGACATCGCGGTTACACTTTCAGCACAGATTAGGTATATTTACACTCCGAATTTCAAGACGGCATTTATGTCACATATAGTCTGGATGTACATAAAGATAACACAGTTGTCCGTTTTCAATTTAATGCATTATTACGGATTTGACAGGCTCCGCTATGACGCTAACCGCGCCCATTAATTTCAATGCAATACAACGGACATCGCGGTTATACTTTCAGCACAAATTAGGTATATTTACACTCCGAATTTCAAGACGGCATTTATGTCACATATAGTCTGAATGTACATAAAGATAACACAGTTGTCCGTTTTCAATTTAATGCATTATTACGGATTTGACAGGCTCCGCTATGACGCTAACCGCGCCCATTAATTTCAATGCAATACAACGGACATCGCGGTTATACTTTCAGCACAAATTAGGTATATTTACACTCCGAATTTCAAGACGGCATTTATGTCACATATAGTCTGAATGTACATAAAGATAACACGGTTGTCCGTTTTCAATTTAATGCATTATTACGGATTTGACAGGCTTCGCTATGACGCTAACCGGCGCCCATTAATTTCAATGCAATACAACGGACATCGCGGTTATACTTTCAGCACAAATTAGGTATATTTACACTCCGAATTTTAAGACGGCATTTATGTCACATATAGTCTGAATGTACATAAAGATAACACAGTTGTCCGTTTTCAATTTAATGCATTATTACGGATTTGACAGGCTTCGCTATGACGGAACAATAACCGCATTCAAACGGCAATGCCATGCTATCCGCGACTAGCGTTTCAATGCCTACCAAGTATTTAAAAATGTGCACTATATGAATCTGTTTTAATACAGACTGTAAGTGCTATTGTGAAGAAAAAATATATGACTTACCGTGGTATTATTAAGACAGTAATAGCCGTATAATAGCAACACTGAAGACTGACAGTACGCTGAAGTCAAAAGTCCGTGAACTTGCACTAGGAAATTCAGCCAATCACGGACCAGAATGTTTGTAGGACAAGCCAATGAAACAATGCGAGGTACTTTGCAGGGCGGGACATGGAGATAAGACAAGCCAATCGGCGGAAAATGGGCGTTACCAGCAAATAAGACAGAGATAAGACACAGGTAGGGCGAAGAAGGGCAAACCGGAAGCGCAAGGATGACACGCACAATCGTGAAGCGTTACCACATTTTGATCTAGACGTGTGTCTCCCGAGCTGGTAAAGATGGGAAACCCTGCAGTAAGGACTTGCTGGCACTGCCGGGCAAGAACTCTCTGTGCTAGGAAGTTTGGGCCATTTTACAAAGTTCAAGGGTGAAGTAGGACGGGTCCTCGCACCTCCATGCACGTCGGGTTTACCCATGGCCGCCGCTGCTTGCAATAACCGTGACCAAAGTCAAAGGAACTCTCTGCTGAGTTCAATGATACCTCACGCAATTGTCTGGCTGGCACTGCCGGGAAAGAACTCGCTGTGCTAGGAAGTTAGGGCCATTCTACAAAGCTCCAGGGTGAAGTAGGACAGGTTCTCACACTTCCGTACACGTCGGGTTTACCCACGGGCGCCGCTGCTTGCAATAACCGTGACCAAAGTCAAAGGAACTCTCTGCTGAGGTAAATGATACCTCACGTAATAGTCTACCTTAAACGGTGCAAAGTCATAAAGGTGCGTGGTTAGAGTATAGCGGGCGGCTCAGTATCACATGGAGAGCACACATTATAAGTTTCACGTAAATGGGATGATGGCTGATTTCCTGCTGCCACCAGGGGGCTCTATAACCAAAAGTGGGGAGGCCCAAGTCCGGCCTCTGACCTGAAGGGCAAATGGGGAATCCCCTTGCCACTGTTGGGGCATTTATGGACTGTCCTGTTTTTAAAATTAAACATGGACACAGAATTAGCTGGCAGTTTAAACACATTGCAAGCATACATTTATGTCTTGGGGGGGAAAGACCTCACCCTTTGCTGTTGTGACATTTGAGATTACTTACTTCTAAAGAATGTGGCGCTCCAGCCGGCACCGCTGTGAAGGTGTCAGTCTGACAACAAGGGGTATAAAGTGTGGCTGCAAAAGGATGACACGCAAATTCATGAAGCGTTACCACATTTTGATCTGCACGTGTGTGTCTCCCGAGCTGGTAAAGATGGGAAACCCTGCAGTAAGGACTTGCTGGCACTGCCGGGCAAGAACTCTCTGTGCTAGGAAGTTTGGGCCATTCTACAGAGCTCCAGGGTGAAGTAGGACGGGTCCTCGCGCATCCGTGCACGTCGGGTTTACGCGGGCGCCGCTGCTTCCTCACACAATAGTCTACCTTAAACGGTGCAAAGTCATAAAGGTGCATGGTTAGAGTATAGCGGGCTGCTCAGTATCACATGGAGAGCACACATTATAAGTCTCACGTAAATGGGATGATGGCTGATTTCCTGCTGCCACCAGGGGGCTCTATAACCAAAAGTACATTTTGCTCATAGGTGTCCTCAAGCCTGGACTGGGAGGCCCAAGTCCGGCCTCTGACCTGAAGGGCAAATGGGGCATCCCCTTGCCACTGTTGGGGCATTTTTGGACTGTCCTGTTTTTAAAATTAAACATGGACACAGAATTAGCTGGCAGTTTAAATACATTGCAAGCATACATTTATGTCTTGGGGGGGAAAGACCTCACCCCTTGCTGTTGTGACATTTGAGATAACTTACTTCTAAAGAATGTGGCGCTCCAGCCGGCACCGCTGTGAAGGTTTCAGTCAGACAACAAGGGGTATAAAGTGTGGCTGCAAAAGGATGACACGCAAATTCATGAAGCGATACCACATTTTGATCTGCACGTGTGTGTCTCCCCCGAGCTGGTAAAGATGGGAAACCCTGCAGTAAGGACTTGCTGGCACTGCCGGGCAAGAACTCTCTGTGCTAGGAAGTTTGGGCCATTCTACAGAGCTCCAGGGTGAAGTAGGACGGGTCCTCGCGCATCCGTGCACGTCGGGTTTACGGCGGGCGCCGCTGCTTCCTCACACAATAGTCTACCTTAAACGGTGCAAAGTCATAAAGGTGCATGGTTAGAGTATAGCGGGCTGCTCAGTATCACATGGAGAGCACACATTATAAGTCTCACGTAAATGGGATGATGGCTGATTTCCTGCTGCCACCAGGGGGCTCTATAACCAAAAGTACATTTTTGCTTATAGGTGTCCTCAAGCCTGGACTGGGGAGGCCCAAGTCCGGCCTCTGACCTGAAGGGCAAATGGGGCATCCCCTTGCCACTGTTGGGGCATTTTGGACTGTCCTGTTTTTAAAATTAAACATGGACACAGAATTAGCTGGCAGTTTAAATACATTGCAAGCATACATTTATGTCTTGGGGGGGAAAGACCTCACCCCTTGCTGTTGTGACATTTGAGATAACTTACTTCTAAAGAATGTGGCGCTCCAGCCGGCACCGCTGTGAAGGTTTCAATCTGACAACAAGGGGTATAAAGTGGGGCCAGCACCTGGACTTCAATGTGCTTGCTCAGGCAGCACATATGACAAAATTGGAACGATACAGAGAAGATTAGCATGGCCCCTGCGAAAGGATGACACGCACAATCGTGAAGCGTTACCACATTTTGATCTAGACGTGTGTGTCTCCCCCGAGCTGGTAAAGATGGGAAACCCTGCAGTAAGGACTTGCTGGCACTGCCGGGCAAGAACTCTCTGTGCTAGGAAGTTTGGGCCATTTTACATAGTTCAAGGGTGAAGTAGGACGGGTCCTCGCACCTCCATGCACGTCGGGTTTACCCATGGCCGCGCTGCTTGCAATAACCGTGACCAAAGTCAAAGGAACTCTCTGCTGAGTTCAATGATACCTCACGCAATTGTCTGGCTGGCACTGCCGGGAAAGAACTCGCTGTGCTAGGAAAGGGCCATTCTACAAAGCTCCAGGGTGAAGTAGGACAGGTTCTCACACTTCCGTACACGTCGGGTTTACCCACGGGCGCCGCTGCTTGCAATAACCGTGACCAAAGTCAAAGGAACTCTGCTGAGGTAAATGATACCTCACGTAATAGTCTACCTTAAACGGTGCAAAGTCATAAAGGTGCATGGTTAGAGTATAGCGGGCTGCTCAGTATCACATGGAGAGCACACATTATAAGTTTCACGTAAATGGGATGATGGCTGATTTCCTGCTGCCACCAGGGGGCTCTATAACCAAAAGTGGGGAGGCCCAAGTCCGGCCTCTGACCTGAAGGGCAAATGGGGAATCCCCTTGCCACTGTTGGGGCATTTATGGACTGTCCTGTTTTTAAAATTAAACATGGACACAGAATTAGCTGGCAGTTTAAACACATTGCAAGCATACATTTATGTCTTGGGGGGGAAAGACCTCACCCTTTGCTGTTGTGACATTTGAGATTACTTACTTCTAAAGAATGTGGCGCTCCAGCCGGCACCGCTGTGAAGGTGTCAGTCTGACAACAAGGGGTATAAAGTGTGGCTGCAAAAGGATGACACGCAAATTCATGAAGCGTTACCACATTTTGATCTGCACGTGTGTGTCTCCCGAGCTGGTAAAGATGGGAAACCCTGCAGTAAGGACTTGCTGGCACTGCCAGGCAAGAACTCTCTGTGCTAGGAAGTTTGGGCCATTCTACAGAGCTCCAGGGTGAAGTAGGACGGGTCCTCGCGCATCCGTGCACGTCGGGTTTACGGCGGGCGCCGCTGCTTCCTCACACAATAGTCTACCTTAAACGGTGCAAAGTCATAAAGGTGCATGGTTAGAGTATAGCGGGCTGCTCAGTATCACATGGAGAGCACACATTATAAGTCTCACGTAAATGGGATGATGGCTGATTTCCTGCTGCCACCAGGGGGCTCTATAACCAAAAGTACATTTTTGCTCATAGGTGTCCTCAAGCCTGGACTGGGAGGCCCAAGTCCGGCCTCTGACCTGAAGGGCAAATGGGGCATCCCTTGCCACTGTTGGGGCATTTTGGACTGTCCTGTTTTTAAAATTAAACATGGACACAGAATTAGCTGGCAGTTTAAATACATTGCAAGCATACATTTATGTCTTGGGGGAAAGACCTCACCCTTGCTGTTGTGACATTTGAGATAACTTACTTCTAAAGAATGTGGCGCTCCAGCCGGCACCGCTGTGAAGGTGTCAGTCTGACAACAAGGGGTATAAAGTGTGGCTGCAAAAGGATGACACGCAAATTCATGAAGCGATACCACATTTTGATCTGCACGTGTGTGTCTCCCGAGCTGGTAAAGATGGGAAACCCTGCAGTAAGGACTTGCTGGCACTGCCAGGCAAGAACTCTCTGTGCTAGGAAGTTTGGGCCATTCTACAGAGCTCCAGGGTGAAGTAGGACGGGTCCTCGCGCATCCGTGCACGTCGGGTTTACCGCGGGCGCCGCTGCTTCCTCACACAATAGTCTACCTTAAACGGTGCAAAGTCATAAAGGTGCATGGTTAGAGTATAGCGGGCTGCTCAGTATCACATGGAGAGCACACATTATAAGTCTCACGTAAATGGGATGATGGCTGATTTCCTGCTGCCACCAGGGGGCTCTATAACCAAAAGTGGGGAGGCCCAAGTCCGGCCTCTGACCTGAAGGGCAAATGGGGAATCCCCTTGCCACTGTTGGGGCATTTATGGACTGTCCTGTTTTTAAAATTAAACATGGACACAGAATTAGCTGGCAGTTTAAACACATTGCAAGCATACATTTATGTCTTGGGGGGGAAAGACCTCACCCTTTGCTGTTGTGACATTTGAGATTACTTACTTCTAAAGAATGTGGCGCTCCAGCCGGCACCGCTGTGAAGGTGTCAGTCTGACAACAAGGGGTATAAAGTGTGGCTGCAAAAGGATGACACGCAAATTCATGAAGCGTTACCACATTTTGATCTGCACGTGTGTGTCTCCCGAGCTGGTAAAGATGGGAAACCCTGCAGTAAGGACTTGCTGGCACTGCCAGGCAAGAACTCTCTGTGCTAGGAAGTTTGGGCCATTCTACAGAGCTCCAGGGTGAAGTAGGACGGGTCCTCGCGCATCCGTGCACGTCGGGTTTACCGCGGGCGCCGCTGCTTCCTCACACAATAGTCTACCTTAAACGGTGCAAAGTCATAAAGGTGCATGGTTAGAGTATAGCGGGCTGCTCAGTATCACATGGAGAGCACACATTATAAGTCTCACGTAAATGGGATGATGGCTGATTTCCTGCTGCCACCAGGGGGCTCTATAACCAAAAGTACATTTTGCTCATAGGTGTCCTCAAGCCTGGACTGGGAGGCCCAAGTCCGGCCTCTGACCTGAAGGGCAAATGGGGCATCCCCTTGCCACTGTTGGGGCATTTTGGACTGTCCTGTTTTTAAAATTAAACATGGACACAGAATTAGCTGGCAGTTTAAATACATTGCAAGCATACATTTATGTCTTGGGGGAAAGACCTCACCCTTGCTGTTGTGACATTTGAGATAACTTACTTCTAAAGAATGTGGCGCTCCAGCCGGCACCGCTGTGAAGGTGTCAGTCTGACAACAAGGGGTATAAAGTGTGGCTGCAAAAGGATGACACGCAAATTCATGAAGCGTTACCACATTTTGATCTGCACGTGTGTGTCTCCCGAGCTGGTAAAGATGGGAAACCCTGCAGTAAGGACTTGCTGGCACTGCCGGGCAAGAACTCTCTGTGCTAGGAAGTTTGGGCCATTCTACAGAGCTCCAGGGTGAAGTAGGACGGGTCCTCGCGCATCCGTGCACGTCGGGTTTACCGCGGCGCCGCTGCTTCCTCACACAATAGTCTACCTTAAACGGTGCAAAGTCATAAAGGTGCATGGTTAGAGTATAGCGGGCTGCTCAGTATCACATGGAGAGCACACATTATAAGTCTCACGTAAATGGGATGATGGCTGATTTCCTGCTGCCACCAGGGGGCTCTATAACCAAAAGTACATTTTTGCTCATAGGTGTCCTCAAGCCTGGACTGGGAGGCCCAAGTCCGGCCTCTGACCTGAAGGGCAAATGGGGCATCCCCTTGCCACTGTTGGGGCATTTTTGGACTGTCCTGTTTTTAAAATTAAACATGGACACAGAATTAGCTGGCAGTTTAAATACATTGCAAGCATACATTTATGTCTTGGGGGGGAAAGACCTCACCCCTTGCTGTTGTGACATTTGAGATAACTTACTTCTAAAGAATGTGGCGCTCCAGCCGGCACCGCTGTGAAGGTGTCAGTCTGACAACAAGGGGTATAAAGTGTGGCTGCAAAAGGATGACACGCAAATTCATGAAGCGATACCACATTTTGATCTGCACGTGTGTGTCTCCCGAGCTGGTAAAGATGGGAAACCCTGCAGTAAGGACTTGCTGGCACTGCCGGGCAAGAACTCTGTGCTAGGAAGTTTGGGCCATTCTACAGAGCTCCAGGGTGAAGTAGGACGGGTCCTCGCGCATCCGTGCACGCGGGTTTACCCGGGCGCCGCTGCTTCCTCACACAATAGTCTACCTTAAACGGTGCAAAGTCATAAAGGTGCATGGTTAGAGTATAGCGGGCTGCTCAGTATCACATGGAGAGCACACATTATAAGTCTCACGTAAATGGGATGATGGCTGATTTCCTGCTGCCACCAGGGGGCTCTATAACCAAAAGTACATTTTGCTTATAGGTGTCCTCAAGCCTGACTGGGAGGCCCAAGTCCGGCCTCTGACCTGAAGGGCAAATGGGGCATCCCCTTGCCACTGTTGGGGCATTTTTGGACTGTCCTGTTTTTAAAATTAAACATGGACACAGAATTAGCTGGCAGTTTAAATACATTGCAAGCATACATTTATGTCTTGGGGGGGAAAGACCTCACCCCTTGCTGTTGTGACATTTGAGATAACTTACTTCTAAAGAATGTGGCGCTCCAGCCGGCACCGCTGTGAAGGTTTCAGTCTGACAACAAGGGGTATAAAGTGGGCCAGCACCTGACTTCAATGTGCTGCTCAGGCAGCACATATGACAAAATTGATACAGAGAAGATTAGCATGGCTGCGAAAGGATGACACGCACAATCTGAAGCGTTACCACATTTTGATCTGCACGTGTGTGTCTCCCCGAGCTGGTAAAGATGGGAAACCCTGCAGTAAGGACTTGCTGGCACTGCCGGGCAAGAACTCTCTGTGCTAGGAAGTTTGGGCCATTCTACAGAGCTCCAGGGTGAAGTAGGACAGGTTCTCACACTTCCGTGCACGTCGGGTTTACCGGCGCCGCTGCTTGCAATAACCGTGACCAAAGTCAAAGGAACTCTCTGCTGAGGTAAATGATACCTCACGTAATAGTCTACCTTAAACGGTGCAAAGTCATAAAGGTGCATGGTTAGAGTATAGCGGGCTGCTCAGTATCACATGGAGAGCACACATTATAAGTTTCACGTAAATGGGATGATGGCTGATTTCCTGCTGCCACCAGGGGCTCTATAACCAAAAGTGGGGAGGCCCAAGTCCGGCCTCTGACCTGAAGGGCAAATGGGGAATCCCCTTGCCACTGTTGGGGCATTTATGGACTGTCCTGTTTTTAAAATTAAACATGGACACAGAATTAGCTGGCAGTTTAAACACATTGCAAGCATACATTTATGTCTTGGGGGGGAAAGACCTCACCCTTTGCTGTTGTGACATTTGAGATTACTTACTTCTAAAGAATGTGGCGCTCCAGCCGGCACCGCTGTGAAGGTGTCAGTCTGACAACAAGGGGTATAAAGTGTGGCTGCAAAAGGATGACACGCAAATTCATGAAGCGTTACCACATTTTGATCTGCACGTGTGTGTCTCCCGAGCTGGTAAAGATGGGAAACCCTGCAGTAAGGACTTGCTGGCACTGCCGGGCAAGAACTCTCTGTGCTAGGAAGTTTGGGCCATTCTACAGAGCTCCAGGGTGAAGTAGGACGGGTCCTCGCGCATCCGTGCACGCGGGTTTACCGCGGGCGCCGCTGCTTCCTCACACAATAGTCTACCTTAAACGGTGCAAAGTCATAAAGGTGCATGGTTAGAGTATAGCGGGCTGCTCAGTATCACATGGAGAGCACACATTATAAGTCTCACGTAAATGGGATGATGGCTGATTTCCTGCTGCCACCAGGGGCTCTATAACCAAAAGTACATTTTTGCTCATAGGTGTCCTCAAGCCTGGACTGGGAGGCCCAAGTCCGGCCTCTGACCTGAAGGGCAAATGGGGCATCCCCTTGCCACTGTTGGGGCATTTTGGACTGTCCTGTTTTTAAAATTAAACATGGACACAGAATTAGCTGGCAGTTTAAATACATTGCAAGCATACATTTATGTCTTGGGGGGGAAAGACCTCACCCCTTGCTGTTGTGACATTTGAGATAACTTACTTCTAAAGAATGTGGCGCTCCAGCCGGCACCGCTGTGAAGGTGTCAGTCTGACAACAAGGGGTATAAAGTGTGGCTGCAAAAGGATGACACGCAAATTCATGAAGCGATACCACATTTTGATCTGCACGTGTGTGTCTCCCGAGCTGGTAAAGATGGGAAACCCTGCAGTAAGGACTTGCTGGCACTGCCGGGCAAGAACTCTCTGTGCTAGGAAGTTTGGGCCATTCTACAGAGCTCCAGGGTGAAGTAGGACGGGTCCTCGCGCATCCGTGCACGTCGGGTTTACCGGCGGGCGCCGCTGCTTCCTCACACAATAGTCTACCTTAAACGGTGCAAAGTCATAAAGGTGCATGGTTAGAGTATAGCGGGCTGCTCAGTATCACATGGAGAGCACACATTATAAGTCTCACGTAAATGGGATGATGGCTGATTTCCTGCTGCCACCAGGGGCTCTATAACCAAAAGTACATTTTTGCTTATAGGTGTCCTCAAGCCTGGACTGGGGAGGCCCAAGTCCGGCCTCTGACCTGAAGGGCAAATGGGGCATCCCCTTGCCACTGTTGGGGCATTTTTGGACTGTCCTGTTTTTAAAATTAAACATGGACACAGAATTAGCTGGCAGTTTAAATACATTGCAAGCATACATTTATGTCTTGGGGGGGAAAGACCTCACCCCTTGCTGTTGTGACATTTGAGATAACTTACTTCTAAAGAATGTGGCGCTCCAGCCGGCACCGCTGTGAAGGTTTCAGTCTGACAACAAGGGGTATAAAGTGGGGCCAGCACCTGGACTTCAATGTGCTTGCTCAGGCAGCACATATGACAAAATTGGAACGATACAGAGAAGATTAGCATGGCCCCTGCGAAAGGATGACACGCACAATCGTGAAGCGTTACCACATTTTGATCTAGACGTGTGTGTCTCCCCCGAGCTGGTAAAGATGGGAAACCCTGCAGTAAGGACTTGCTGGCACTGCCGGGCAAGAACTCTCTGTGCTAGGAAGTTTGGGCCATTTTACAAAGTTCAAGGGTGAAGTAGGACGGGTCCTCGCACCTCCATGCACGTCGGGTTTACCCATGGCCGCCGCTGCTTGCAATAACCGTGACCAAAGTCAAAGGAACTCTCTGCTGAGTTCAATGATACCTCACGCAATTGTCTGGCTGGCACTGCCGGAAAGAACTCGCTGTGCTAGGAAGTTAGGGCCATTCTACAAAGCTCCAGGGTGAAGTAGGACAGGTTCTCACACTTCCGTACACGCCGGGTTTACCCACGGGCGCCGCTGCTTGCAATAACCGTGACCAAAGTCAAAGGAACTCTCTGCTGAGGTAAATGATACCTCACGTAATAGTCTACCTTAAACGGTGCAAAGTCATAAAGGTGCATGGTTAGAGTATAGCAGGCTGCTCAGTATCACATGGAGAGCACACATTATAAGTCTCACGTAAATGGGATGATGGCTGATTTCCTGCTGCCACCAGGGGGCTCTATAACCAAAAGTGGGGAGGCCCAAGTCCGGCCTCTGACCTGAAGGGCAAATGGGGAATCCCCTTGCCACTGTTGGGGCATTTATGGACTGTCCTGTTTTTAAAATTAAACATGGACACAGAATTAGCTGGCAGTTTAAACACATTGCAAGCATACATTTATGTCTTGGGGGGGAAAGACCTCACCCTTTGCTGTTGTGACATTTGAGATTACTTACTTCTAAAGAATGTGGCGCTCCAGCCGGCACCGCTGTGAAGGTGTCAGTCTGACAACAAGGGGTATAAAGTGTGGCTGCAAAAGGATGACACGCAAATTCATGAAGCGATACCACATTTTGATCTGCACGTGTGTGTCTCCCCCGAGCTGGTAAAGATGGGAAACCCTGCAGTAAGGACTTGCTGGCACTGCCGGGCAAGAACTCTCTGTGCTAGGAAGTTTGGGCCATTCTACAGAGCTCCAGGGTGAAGTAGGACGGGTCCTCGCGCATCCGTGCACGTCGGGTTTACCGGCGGGCGCCGCTGCTTCCTCACACAATAGTCTACCTTAAACGGTGCAAAGTCATAAAGGTGCATGGTTAGAGTATAGCGGGCTGCTCAGTATCACATGGAGAGCACACATTATAAGTCTCACGTAAATGGGATGATGGCTGATTTCCTGCTGCCACCAGGGGCTCTATAACCAAAAGTACATTTTTGCTTATAGGTGTCCTCAAGCCTGGACTGGGAGGCCCAAGTCCGGCCTCTGACCTGAAGGGCAAATGGGGCATCCCCTTGCCACTGTTGGGGCATTTTTGGACTGTCCTGTTTTTAAAATTAAACATGGACACAGAATTAGCTGGCAGTTTAAATACATTGCAAGCATACATTTATGTCTTGGGGGGGAAAGACCTCACCCCTTGCTGTTGTGACATTTGAGATAACTTACTTCTAAAGAATGTGGCGCTCCAGCCGGCACCGCTGTGAAGGTTTCAGTCTGACAACAAGGGGTATAAAGTGGGGCCAGCACCTGGACTTCAATGTGCTTGCTCAGGCAGCACATATGACAAAATTGGAACGATACAGAGAAGATTAGCATGGCCCCTGCGAAAGGATGACACGCACAATCGTGAAGCGTTACCACATTTTGATCTAGACGTGTGTGTCTCCCGAGCTGGTAAAGATGGGAAACCCTGCAGTAAGGACTTGCTGGCACTGCCGGGCAAGAACTCTCTGTGCTAGGAAGTTTGGGCCATTTTACAAAGTTCAAGGGTGAAGTAGGACGGGTCCTCGCACCTCCATGCACGTCGGGTTTACCCATGGCCGCCGCTGCTTGCAATAACCGTGACCAAAGTCAAAGGAACTCTCTGCTGAGTTCAATGATACCTCACGCAATTGTCTGGCTGGCACTGCCGGGAAAGAACTCGCTGTGCTAGGAAGTTAGGGCCATTCTACAAAGCTCCAGGGTGAAGTAGGACAGGTTCTCACACTTCCGTACACGTCGGGTTTACCCACGGGCGCCGCTGCTTGCAATAACCGTGACCAAAGTCAAAGGAACTCTCTGCTGAGGTAAATGATACCTCACGTAATAGTCTACCTTAAACGGTGCAAAGTCATAAAGGTGCATGGTTAGAGTATAGCGGGCGGCTCAGTATCACATGGAGAGCACACATTATAAGTTTCACGTAAATGGGATGATGGCTGATTTCCTGCTGCCACCAGGGGGCTCTATAACCAAAAGTGGGAGGCCCAAGTCCGGCCTCTGACCTGAAGGGCAAATGGGGAATCCCCTTGCCACTGTTGGGGCATTTATGGACTGTCCTGTTTTTAAAATTAAACATGGACACAGAATTAGCTGGCAGTTTAAACACATTGCAAGCATACATTTATGTCTTGGGGGGGAAAGACCTCACCCTTTGCTGTTGTGACATTTGAGATTACTTACTTCTAAAGAATGTGGCGCTCCAGCCGGCACCGCTGTGAAGGTGTCAGTCTGACAACAAGGGGTATAAAGTGTGGCTGCAAAAGGATGACACGCAAATTCATGAAGCGTTACCACATTTTGATCTGCACGTGTGTGTCTCCCGAGCTGGTAAAGATGGGAAACCCTGCAGTAAGGACTTGCTGGCACTGCCAGGCAAGAACTCTCTGTGCTAGGAAGTTTGGGCCATTCTACAGAGCTCCAGGGTGAAGTAGGACGGGTCCTCGCGCATCCGTGCACGTCGGGTTTACGGCGGGCGCCGCTGCTTCCTCACACAATAGTCTACCTTAAACGGTGCAAAGTCATAAAGGTGCATGGTTAGAGTATAGCGGGCTGCTCAGTATCACATGGAGAGCACACATTATAAGTCTCACGTAAATGGGATGATGGCTGATTTCCTGCTGCCACCAGGGGGCTCTATAACCAAAAGTGGGGAGGCCCAAGTCCGGCCTCTGACCTGAAGGGCAAATGGGGCATCCCCTTGCCACTGTTGGGGCATTTTTGGACTGTCCTGTTTTTAAAATTAAACATGGACACAGAATTAGCTGGCAGTTTAAATACATTGCAAGCATACATTTATGTCTTGGGGGGGAAAGACCTCACCCCTTGCTGTTGTGACATTTGAGATAACTTACTTCTAAAGAATGTGGCGCTCCAGCCGGCACCGCTGTGAAGGTGTCAGTCTGACAACAAGGGGTATAAAGTGTGGCTGCAAAAGGATGACACGCAAATTCATGAAGCGATACCACATTTTGATCTGCACGTGTGTGTCTCCCCCGAGCTGGTAAAGATGGGAAACCCTGCAGTAAGGACTTGCTGGCACTGCCGGGCAAGAACTCTCTGTGCTAGGAAGTTTGGGCCATTCTACAGAGCTCCAGGGTGAAGTAGGACGGGTCCTCGCGCATCCGTGCACGTCGGGTTTACCGCGGGCGCCGCTGCTTCCTCACACAATAGTCTACCTTAAACGGTGCAAAGTCATAAAGGTGCATGGTTAGAGTATAGCGGGCTGCTCAGTATCACATGGAGAGCACACATTATAAGTCTCACGTAAATGGGATGATGGCTGATTTCCTGCTGCCACCAGGGGGCTCTATAACCAAAAGTACATTTTTGCTCATAGGTGTCCTCAAGCCTGGACTGGGGAGGCCCAAGTCCGGCCTCTGACCTGAAGGGCAAATGGGGCATCCCCTTGCCACTGTTGGGGCATTTTTGGACTGTCCTGTTTTTAAAATTAAACATGGACACAGAATTAGCTGGCAGTTTAAATACATTGCAAGCATACATTTATGTCTTGGGGGGGAAAGACCTCACCCCTTGCTGTTGTGACATTTGAGATAACTTACTTCTAAAGAATGTGGCGCTCCAGCCGGCACCGCTGTGAAGGTTTCAGTCTGACAACAAGGGGTATAAAGTGGGGCCAGCACCTGACTTCAATGTGCTTGCTCAGGCAGCACATATGACAAAATTGGATACAGAGAAGATTAGCATGGCCCCTGCGAAAGGATGACACGCACAATCGTGAAGCGTTACCACATTTTGATCTGCACGTGTGTGTCTCCCCCGAGCTGGTAAAGATGGGAAACCCTGCAGTAAGGACTTGCTGGCACTGCCGGGCAAGAACTCTCTGTGCTAGGAAGTTTGGGCCATTCTACAAAGCTCCAGGGTGAAGTAGGACAGGTTCTCACACTCCGTGCACGTCGGGTTTACCCACGGGCGCCGCTGCTTGCAATAACCGTGACCAAAGTCAAAGGAACTCTCTGCTGAGGTAAATGATACCTCACGTAATAGTCTACCTTAAACGGTGCAAAGTCATAAAGGTGCATGGTTAGAGTATAGCAGGCTGCTCAGTATCACATGGAGAGCACACATTATAAGTCTCACGTAAATGGGATGATGGCTGATTTCCTGCTGCCACCAGGGGCTCTATAACCAAAAGTGGGGAGGCCCAAGTCCGGCCTCTGACCTGAAGGGCAAATGGGGAATCCCCTTGCCACTGTTGGGGCATTTATGGACTGTCCTGTTTTTAAAATTAAACATGGACACAGAATTAGCTGGCAGTTTAAACACATTGCAAGCATACATTTATGTCTTGGGGGGGAAAGACCTCACCCTTTGCTGTTGTGACATTTGAGATTACTTACTTCTAAAGAATGTGGCGCTCCAGCCGGCACCGCTGTGAAGGTGTCAGTCTGACAACAAGGGGTATAAAGTGTGGCTGCAAAAGGATGACACGCAAATTCATGAAGCGTTACCACATTTTGATCTGCACGTGTGTGTCTCCCGAGCTGGTAAAGATGGGAAACCCTGCAGTAAGGACTTGCTGGCACTGCCGGGCAAGAACTCTCTGTGCTAGGAAGTTTGGGCCATTCTACAGAGCTCCAGGGTGAAGTAGGACGGGTCCTCGCGCATCCGTGCACGTCGGGTTTACCGCGGGCGCCGCTGCTTCCTCACACAATAGTCTACCTTAAACGGTGCAAAGTCATAAAGGTGCATGGTTAGAGTATAGCGGGCTGCTCAGTATCACATGGAGAGCACACATTATAAGTCTCACGTAAATGGGATGATGGCTGATTTCCTGCTGCCACCAGGGGGCTCTATAACCAAAAGTACATTTTTGCTCATAGGTGTCCTCAAGCCTGGACTGGGAGGCCCAAGTCCGGCCTCTGACCTGAAGGGCAAATGGGGCATCCCCTGCCACTGTTGGGGCATTTTTGGACTGTCCTGTTTTTAAAATTAAACATGGACACAGAATTAGCTGGCAGTTTAAATACATTGCAAGCATACATTTATGTCTTGGGGGAAAGACCTCACCCTTGCTGTTGTGACATTTGAGATAACTTACTTCTAAAGAATGTGGCGCTCCAGCCGGCACCGCTGTGAAGGTGTCAGTCTGACAACAAGGGGTATAAAGTGTGGCTGCAAAAGGATGACACGCAAATTCATGAAGCGATACCACATTTTGATCTGCACGTGTGTGTCTCCCGAGCTGGTAAAGATGGGAAACCCTGCAGTAAGGACTTGCTGGCACTGCCGGGCAAGAACTCTCTGTGCTAGGAAGTTTGGGCCATTCTACAGAGCTCCAGGGTGAAGTAGGACGGGTCCTCGCGCATCCGTGCACGTCGGGTTTACCGCGGGCGCCGCTGCTTCCTCACACAATAGTCTACCTTAAACGGTGCAAAGTCATAAAGGTGCATGGTTAGAGTATAGCGGGCTGCTCAGTATCACATGGAGAGCACACATTATAAGTCTCACGTAAATGGGATGATGGCTGATTTCCTGCTGCCACCAGGGGCTCTATAACCAAAAGTACATTTTTGCTCATAGGTGTCCTCAAGCCTGGACTGGGAGGCCCAAGTCCGGCCTCTGACCTGAAGGGCAAATGGGGCATCCCCTTGCCACTGTTGGGGCATTTTTGGACTGTCCTGTTTTTAAAATTAAACATGGACACAGAATTAGCTGGCAGTTTAAATACATTGCAAGCATACATTTATGTCTTGGGGGGGAAAGACCTCACCCCTTGCTGTTGTGACATTTGAGATAACTTACTTCTAAAGAATGTGGCGCTCCAGCCGGCACCGCTGTGAAGGTTTCAGTCTGACAACAAGGGGTATAAAGTGGGGCCAGCACCTGACTTCAATGTGCTTGCTCAGGCAGCACATATGACAAAATTGGAACGATACAGAGAAGATTAGCATGGCCCCTGCGAAAGGATGACACGCACAATCGTGAAGCGTTACCACATTTTGATCTAGACGTGTGTGTCTCCCGAGCTGGTAAAGATGGGAAACCCTGCAGTAAGGACTTGCTGGCACTGCCGGGCAAGAACTCTCTGTGCTAGGAAGTTTGGGCCATTTTACAAAGTTCAAGGGTGAAGTAGGACGGGTCCTCGCACCTCCATGCACGTCGGGTTTACCCATGGCCGCCGCTGCTTGCAATAACCGTGACCAAAGTCAAAGGAACTCTCTGCTGAGTTCAATGATACCTCACGCAATTGTCTGGCTGGCACTGCCGGGAAAGAACTCGCTGTGCTAGGAAGTTAGGGCCATTCTACAAAGCTCCAGGGTGAAGTAGGACAGGTTCTCACACTTCCGTACACGTCGGGTTTACCCACGGGCGCCGCTGCTTGCAATAACCGTGACCAAAGTCAAAGGAACTCTCTGCTGAGGTAAATGATACCTCACGTAATAGTCTACCTTAAACGGTGCAAAGTCATAAAGGTGCGTGGTTAGAGTATAGCGGGCGGCTCAGTATCACATGGAGAGCACACATTATAAGTTTCACGTAAATGGGATGATGGCTGATTTCCTGCTGCCACCAGGGGCTCTATAACCAAAAGTGGGGAGGCCCAAGTCCGGCCTCTGACCTGAAGGGCAAATGGGGAATCCCCTTGCCACTGTTGGGGCATTTATGGACTGTCCTGTTTTTAAAATTAAACATGGACACAGAATTAGCTGGCAGTTTAAACACATTGCAAGCATACATTTATGTCTTGGGGGGGAAAGACCTCACCCTTTGCTGTTGTGACATTTGAGATTACTTACTTCTAAAGAATGTGGCGCTCCAGCCGGCACCGCTGTGAAGGTGTCAGTCTGACAACAAGGGGTATAAAGTGTGGCTGCAAAAGGATGACACGCAAATTCATGAAGCGATACCACATTTTGATCTGCACGTGTGTGTCTCCCGAGCTGGTAAAGATGGGAAACCCTGCAGTAAGGACTTGCTGGCACTGCCGGGCAAGAACTCTCTGTGCTAGGAAGTTTGGGCCATTCTACAGAGCTCCAGGGTGAAGTAGGACGGGTCCTCGCGCATCCGTGCACGTCGGGTTTACCGCGGGCGCCGCTGCTTCCTCACACAATAGTCTACCTTAAACGGTGCAAAGTCATAAAGGTGCATGGTTAGAGTATAGCGGGCTGCTCAGTATCACATGGAGAGCACACATTATAAGTCTCACGTAAATGGGATGATGGCTGATTTCCTGCTGCCACCAGGGGGCTCTATAACCAAAAGTACATTTTTGCTTATAGGTGTCCTCAAGCCTGGACTGGGAGGCCCAAGTCCGGCCTCTGACCTGAAGGGCAAATGGGGCATCCCCTTGCCACTGTTGGGGCATTTTTGGACTGTCCTGTTTTTAAAATTAAACATGGACACAGAATTAGCTGGCAGTTTAAATACATTGCAAGCATACATTTATGTCTTGGGGGGGAAAGACCTCACCCCTTGCTGTTGTGACATTTGAGATAACTTACTTCTAAAGAATGTGGCGCTCCAGCCGGCACCGCTGTGAAGGTTTCAGTCTGACAACAAGGGGTATAAAGTGGGGCCAGCACCTGACTTCAATGTGCTTGCTCAGGCAGCACATATGACAAAATTGGAACGATACAGAGAAGATTAGCATGGCCCCTGCGAAAGGATGACACGCACAATCGTGAAGCGTTACCACATTTTGATCTGCACGTGTGTCTCCCGAGCTGGTAAAGATGGGAAACCCTGCAGTAAGGACTTGCTGGCACTGCCGGGCAAGAACTCTCTGTGCTAGGAAGTTTGGGCCATTTTACAAAGTTCAAGGGTGAAGTAGGACGGGTCCTCGCACCTCCATGCACGTCGGGTTTACCCATGGCCGCCGCTGCTTGCAATAACCGTGACCAAAGTCAAAGGAACTCTCTGCTGAGTTCAATGATACCTCACGCAATTGTCTGGCTGGCACTGCCGAAAGAACTCGCTGTGCTAGGAAGTTAGGGCCATTCTACAAAGCTCCAGGGTGAAGTAGGACAGGTTCTCACACTTCCGTACACGTCGGGTTTACCCACGGGCGCCGCTGCTTGCAATAACCGTGACCAAAGTCAAAGGAACTCTCTGCTGAGGTAAATGATACCTCACGTAATAGTCTACCTTAAACGGTGCAAAGTCATAAAGGTGCGTGGTTAGAGTATAGCGGGCGGCTCAGTATCACATGGAGAGCACACATTATAAGTTTCACGTAAATGGGATGATGGCTGATTTCCTGCTGCCACCAGGGGGCTCTATAACCAAAAGTGGGAGGCCCAAGTCCGGCCTCTGACCTGAAGGGCAAATGGGGAATCCCCTTGCCACTGTTGGGGCATTTATGGACTGTCCTGTTTTTAAAATTAAACATGGACACAGAATTAGCTGGCAGTTTAAACACATTGCAAGCATACATTTATGTCTTGGGGGGGAAAGACCTCACCCTTTGCTGTTGTGACATTTGAGATTACTTACTTCTAAAGAATGTGGCGCTCCAGCCGGCACCGCTGTGAAGGTGTCAGTCTGACAACAAGGGGTATAAAGTGTGGCTGCAAAAGGATGACACGCAAATTCATGAAGCGTTACCACATTTTGATCTGCACGTGTGTGTCTCCGAGCTGGTAAAGATGGGAAACCCTGCAGTAAGGACTTGCTGGCACTGCCAGGCAAGAACTCTCTGTGCTAGGAAGTTTGGGCCATTCTACAGAGCTCCAGGGTGAAGTAGGACGGGTCCTCGCGCATCCGTGCACGTCGGGTTTACCGGCGGGCGCCGCTGCTTCCTCACACAATAGTCTACCTTAAACGGTGCAAAGTCATAAAGGTGCATGGTTAGAGTATAGCGGGCTGCTCAGTATCACATGGAGAGCACACATTATAAGTCTCACGTAAATGGGATGATGGCTGATTTCCTGCTGCCACCAGGGGGCTCTATAACCAAAAGTACATTTTTGCTCATAGGTGTCCTCAAGCCTGGACTGGGGAGGCCCAAGTCCGGCCTCTGACCTGAAGGGCAAATGGGGCATCCCCTTGCCACTGTTGGGGCATTTTTGGACTGTCCTGTTTTTAAAATTAAACATGGACACAGAATTAGCTGGCAGTTTAAATACATTGCAAGCATACATTTATGTCTTGGGGGGGAAAGACCTCACCCCTTGCTGTTGTGACATTTGAGATAACTTACTTCTAAAGAATGTGGCGCTCCAGCCGGCACCGCTGTGAAGGTGTCAGTCTGACAACAAGGGGTATAAAGTGTGGCTGCAAAAGGATGACACGCAAATTCATGAAGCGATACCACATTTTGATCTGCACGTGTGTGTCTCCCCCGAGCTGGTAAAGATGGGAAACCCTGCAGTAAGGACTTGCTGGCACTGCCAGGCAAGAACTCTCTGTGCTAGGAAGTTTGGGCCATTCTACAGAGCTCCAGGGTGAAGTAGGACGGGTCCTCGCGCATCCGTGCACGTCGGGTTTACCGGCGGGCGCCGCTGCTTCCTCACACAATAGTCTACCTTAAACGGTGCAAAGTCATAAAGGTGCATGGTTAGAGTATAGCGGGCTGCTCAGTATCACATGGAGAGCACACATTATAAGTCTCACGTAAATGGGATGATGGCTGATTTCCTGCTGCCACCAGGGGGCTCTATAACCAAAAGTACATTTTTGCTCATAGGTGTCCTCAAGCCTGGACTGGGAGGCCCAAGTCCGGCCTCTGACCTGAAGGGCAAATGGGGCATCCCCTTGCCACTGTTGGGGCATTTTTGGACTGTCCTGTTTTTAAAATTAAACATGGACACAGAATTAGCTGGCAGTTTAAATACATTGCAAGCATACATTTATGTCTTGGGGGGGAAAGACCTCACCCCTTGCTGTTGTGACATTTGAGATAACTTACTTCTAAAGAATGTGGCGCTCCAGCCGGCACCGCTGTGAAGGTTTCAATCTGACAACAAGGGGTATAAAGTGGGGCCAGCACCTGGACTTCAATGTGCTTGCTCAGGCAGCACATATGACAAAATTGGAACGATACAGAGAAGATTAGCATGGCCCCTGCGAAAAGCTTATGGCACGTTCTTCTCTGTTTTCCTGCGGGAGGGGGAGCAAGCAAGTAGTGGGCTTTTTTGAAGTTTTGAGGTTGGTGGTTCGAACCCCGCCTGCGGCAGATAAAGAAGGAGACAATACATCAATGTTATAGACACGCTACCCTTATACAAGCTTCATCTGAGTTAGTATACATCATCTCAACTCTAACTTTTGTAAGTTTTAATGTTGCAATAAGTAGTATGACTTATTATGTCATGTTTTATGTTGTGTTTGATTACAGGAGACTGGATGACAGGAGACTGGATGAGGGGCCCTGGCTAATTATTTAAACCAAAATTGGTCAAGGTGGTGGAGAAAGACATGTCATCCTAAAATGCTTTTGATACAAACAATAAAAGGTTACACATGCTGCTCGTAAACAAGCTTAATCTGACTGTGTATATATCATACAAATACTTTAAAGTAAAGGTTAGAAGACATGTTGTGCATTATAAAGGATCATAAATAAAAACTCCAAAACAAAGTGCAGTTTCTGATTTTTATTTTACACTTTGATGTGACAGATGTACAGAGATCTCAGCAGTATATTATTAGGGTATATATAATTATTAGTATATATATATATTTATTAGTATATATATATAATTATTAGTATATATATTCTGTTATATAATAATATAATACAATATATATAATATATACAATCAATACAAATAATAAAACAGAATCAAATAAAAGAGAAAACTAAAAAATAATAAAATTAAAACATTTAAACAGGCCCTTGCCCCCCTGGGTCACTGTTCATTTTCCTCCTCATCTCCTCCCGCCACTCCTCCACAGACTTCCCGCCGACAGTGGCGCAGTACGCCACACCTCCCACCCGAGTGTGGCCAGTCTCCAGCCTTTTGGGCTGGCCACACTTGCTGCAGACGTACTGCGCCGACTGCCGACGGGATTTGCTCCGGGCGGCGGCCCCTGCCCTGCAGTGGCAGCTTGACCGCCTTCCTCTTCCTGTATTCTGTTGTCCTGGGAATACGCGTTGCAGGAAGAGGAAGGCCCGGGAGCAGTACTGGAGGAGTGGAGGAGGTTGAGTGTTGTTGGAGGAGGAGGATGAGGAGGAGGAGGAGGAGGAGGAGGAGGGCCCGGGAGAAGAAGGCGTAGGTGTACGCCTCCAGATGGGCCTGGATGTTCCCACCTGGAGCGCAGCAGGAGGAGGAGGAGGCGGAGGAGGAGGAGGAGGAGGAGGAGGAAGAGAAAGTGTGGAGGAGGAGGGCTGCTCCTCGGGGACGTTGAAGGGAAAGGGCTGTCCTTGTCCCACCTGGACACAGGACAGCCCTTTGCCGGAGGGAGGCTCGCCAGCCAGTGCTGCCACAGGCATGACGCCACTTGCCTGCAGCAGCACAGCCTTCTCCTCCTCTTTCTGGCGCCGAGAGAACCTGGAAACAAAAATATTCTGCTTTTAGACTCTTGAGCTTTAATCAATAGATAAATGACAGTTGAGATTACAACACATCAACACTGCTTTATGTGAAACTCTTACCACTGGGACAGGGTCCTCTGATTAAGCTCAAAGAGCTGGATGTCCGTCTGAGCCATCAGCCTCGGGCTGGCCAGCACTGCCGCTCTGATGGCCACGTAGTCCGAGAGGACCAGGGCCCACCTGTCCCGACGGATCCCCCCGGACCGCGTGCCCTTTGGATGGAGCTGGCAGAGCTGGCTGCAAATGGCCTCCACCAGGCGACTGGCGCTGGGCCAATTTGCAGGGCCCGAGTTCGGTCCGAGAAGGCTGCTGAAAGAGTCAATGAGAGCACAGAGTGGGTTATTACACAGCATGTTGTAGTTAGAGAAATAATATAATAATAATAATTGCAAAGAGTCTCACCGTTGGAGACTCTCCTTTCCAGGGCAGGAGGTGTTTTTCCCCTTCGCAGCCTTGAACCGCCCCTTAGGCTGCCTCTCCCGGTATCTGGGAGGGTAGACCACTCTCCTCTTGTCGTGCTCTGGCAATCGATGCCAGAGCACAATGAGCCTGTCTACCCTCCTGTCTGACAGCCCCAGAAGGCTCCGTGCTTCCAGCAGGGCCTGGGCCAGCCTCAGGACATGCTGGTATCCTGGCTGACCATCAGGACCCTGCATCTCCTCCTGACAAGAAACACAAGAAAGGGAAATCACTGTGAGTAAAGAGAGCACTGGGAAATATATATCAAATAATATATTTGTGTTGTATATAACAAATAAATGTAAAAAAAAATCTATATATAAATATATACTGGGAATATATTGTCTGAAATAAACTGATTCAGTTTCAATGTAGTTATTATTAATATTATTATTATTAACACAGTCATCAACATCAGTCGGTAGTCAGTCAGTGAACTTACCTCAGACTCTGAGGAGGAAGCAGGACCTTCTGGGGCCTCGGAAGAGGCACGGTGGTGAGGGGCGGGACCGGATGGCTCAGACGGGGGTGCGTCAGCTGGATCCCCTGACCGAGCTGCTGCCACTGTGTTGCTGGAGAGGGTATCGGGCTCGAAGAGAGTTGGGTCCTCAACCTCCTCCCCGATACCCTCATCCTCGTCCTCCCCAAGGGACTCGATGGCAGCAGCCTCGTCCGGAGTGTCAGGGTCCAAGCTGACAACCTCAAGCACTCTGCCAGTCTGCTGGTACAGGTACTCAACTCCAATGAGCTCCCTGTCGTACAGCAGAAACACAAAGCAAAGGATTTGTTAGTGCTCCTTTTTCTCATAGATATCATGTTTGAATAAATTTTTTGAGATCACACATACCTGTGTACTCAGCAGGCTTGGTGAAGTCCTTAACCATAGGAAGGCCAAGCACCCGTTGGCTCTTCAGGTTAAGGACGTGCTTGAGGTGGCCACTGTAGGAGTGCAGAGGTCCCACCTTTTCCTCAGCTGCGACCGGGGTGCAGCTGCTGCTGCGGTCCTCATTCCACCTCACCAGTCCATCGACCAGGAACGCCTGGAAGTGCAAAGCACTGGCGCGCGTCCCTGAGGAGGCAGGTTATTGATAACAGATTAATCAGAGTTTTATGTTAATATAGATTGTTTTGAGCACAAGCTGTGAGAAACATGCAAGTACCTGGGATGAACCGGTTGAGGTGGAGGTGGAAGGACTCCAGTGACGTGGAGCCCCTCGCGCAGCGATATACCGGCAGGCTGACTCCGCCCTTTGTCAGCCTGCCGGTCTGGGTGTACAGCTGCACGCCCGGTGGGTCCTGGATGCAGCTGAGGTGGGGCCTCTGCGTTCTCCAAATTTCCTGGATGCGGAGAGCATCCAGCAACGGGATGTCCAGGATGTTGCGCCCGGCTGGTCCGCCGAAGGTCTCTAGGAGGTCCTGGATGAGGAGTGTCGACTCCTCGGCTCCACGCGTCCGTCTGCGACAGTGGAGCCTCCACTCCTCCCTGGTGATCCTCCTGATGACTTCGGCGTCAGTCAGGCCAACCATCCCGTGCTGCCCCTCCAGCTGCGACCGCTTAGCCTCCGTGAGACGGCGGGCATCTCCCGAGTCCACCTCGAAGATGCAGTGAGACAGCTGCCCCATGAAGGGGGCGTACAGCTCGTGGGTCTCTGTGGTGACACCTGATGCGGCGCCGCATCAGGTGCCAGATGTCCAGTCTCACCACGAGCTGTCCCCACTCCTGTGACAGAAGAAAAAAAAGTGGTTTAATTTTCATAAGCGTAACATATACACACACAAAAAAAAATCATCTAAATTCATCTCACACTTATATATGTTTTATTGTAAAATGTGAGATAAAGAAAGCTATTATTAACAATGCTATTAACTGTCTCAGTTTCACACCTGAAACAAGGCAGCTGTCTTCGACACGCCGTCTCGGCTGCAGCAGTCACGATCCACGTAGATCAGCTGGGGGGGTGGTACCTCGGCGAGTCGGTACCGCCTCATCAACCCGGCCGCCATGGGGGACAGGCCCTCTGTGCCCTCGGAGCAGGTGAGGACACTGATGAGGACCTGCCCGTGCTCGTTACCTACGTTGGTAACCCAGGCGGCCGTGTCTGCAGCGGTACCTGCGAGCTTTTTCGTCACCTTAAGGAGAGAGATTCTACATGTTATTGTGAGTCCATGAACACACAGCAGCTGTAAGAAAAAATGGTCACAAACTTCACTTGCCTTCTTAGTGGAATCCATCTTTAAGATGGATCCGAAGGTTGACGTGATCCTGGCCTTGTACTCCTCCAGCCGCGCCAGGATGTCATGGCTGTAGACTGTTAACAGCCAGACGGCGGAGGAGAGGGGGCATCTCGGGTGGTGGTGAGAACTGCCCCCTCACCGCGCACAAGGCCAGGAACTGCTCGCACACGCCGAGGCGCGATGGCTCTCCGCATCCAGGCATCTGAGTGTGCCTCCCGCAGGGTGTTGCACAGCCGAGAAGCACTGTTGCCCAAAGTGCGTGACCTCAGCTGTGCGACCACCCTAAGGTCACAGGACAGCCTGCAGCAACAACACAAACATTATATACAGCAAAAGAAATATACATCATACAATATGTAAAACACAAACTGATATTTCTTACTTGTACGTAAGTACAGCTGGGAATTGGCAGCTGTAGGTGGGGGACAGCTGCCTAATAATGCCCTGTGACCACCCTCCGACCTTCTTCTTACACCGACGGCACTCTAGGTACTCAGTGGCCATGAGATACCAGCCGTCGATGTCCAGGACCCTCCGGATGGTCCTGTACAGCCCAGCCTTTGTCATGGTACCTGTGCACAAAGGCTGGGGGCATGTCAGCTGCTGCTGCCAGATCCTGTGTGGCATCCACAGGAACAGCCGACATGCAAAGAAGGGGTCGGGGACGCGGGAGGCTGGGTGTAGATCGGCCGGGTCTGGGGAGGGTACCACCACACGTTCAACTCCTTAACGAGCTGGGACCTCCCTTGCTGCTCCTGGTAAACAGCACCCGGCCGATCCACTGCTGCTGCTCCGCAGTGAGAGCTGCCCGCCAGGACGCAGGCAACAGCTGGAGAGGTAACAACACAAGCACACAGGACACTTTAATATCTAAAGGAAAACATTGTATGTGTAAGGGCAGTTTTTGTGTGTTTTGTTCTGTGTTTTGACAGACAGACTTACCTCAGCACTGCCAGCAGGAGGTGGGGAGGGAGGACAGCTGGCTCCGTCAACTCCTGCACTCCAGGTGGCGGGGACTGGCAGCTCCAGGACGTGGCGGGGGACTGGCAGCTCCAGGACGTGGCGGGGGACTGGCAGCTCCAGGACGTGGCGGGGGAGCTGCTGTCTCTGCCGTATGCTCCACGGCTGCTGGAGGTTGCAGGGGCCAGTCCTGGTCCTGTGAGGCCTCCAGCAGCTCCTCGTCCGTGGGCTCGTCCACGGCAGAGACACCAGCTCCCTTCTGTGCTGTTGCTGCTGCTGCTGCTGCAGCTGATGAGGGGGGAGGAGGTGGAGGCTGCAGGAGCGAGAGAGGGGCCTGTACGTCTGAGGCTTTAAGAGAAATAAAACGTTTCAGTAACATGAAAAAATTGTTGTTCATTTTAAAATGTATAGACAGTACATTACATATTATATTATTATTGTATAATGCATATATATTTATTCTATATAAAGAACTTCATGCCCACATTCAGCCAAGCTGCATACAAAAACTACTTCTAAAGGTGAGTAAGCGGGGATGAGACAAATGGGTTATAACAGATTACAAAGGTTGAGTGAGGCAGACAGCAGTTAGATTACACAGGTAACTAAAGCATGAAGAAGAAAATGTTACTCTACGCATACAATGATTAGAGATGTTATGACAAGTGATTGGCCAGCTGCATGTCGGTTAGTGAATTGAAATGTCACCAGTACACCAACCTGTTTTTGATTTAACACAAACCTACCTGTCGTTTCCTCTCCTCCTCTGATTATGGAAACAGTTATAAGCATAATAAATACAACGGTTAACAACTAATTCAAGCTTCATTGACATAAACGATGTGCCAAATTGTAAAATATTACTTACACTTCTCCAAGTCAACTACCGCCTTGACCAGCTCTTCATCCGAGGGCTCCCGGTGGAAGCGGAGGAAGAGCTGGTCTAAAGGGCCGGAAGGAAGAGGCTGTAACCACACAGAGAACAGAACATTATAAAGTGATCACAGGGAATACAACAGTATAAACGCTTAACTCTGAATTTAATTCAAGCTGGACTTGCCTGGAAATGCAGGCTTAGGGACCAACTTTTTCAGTTTGGCCTGCATTTCCACCGCAGACAGAGAACGCCGCCCGGAGACAAAGGCCGCAAGCGTAGATCCAAGAGGTCTATAACACAAACACACAACAACATCTATAATGAGACAACATTACAAACACATCCAGGTACATCATACAGACAGCGTTACAGTGAAACACTTACTGTGAGACACTCTTGGCTCTCAGGCTTGCGGCCGAGACAGAGGCTTGGCTGCTGCTGCTGCTGCTGCTGCCGGTGGTGGTGGTGGTGGTGGATGCAGCAGCTGTGGTGGATGCAGCAGCAGCCCTGGCTCTCTGCTCTCTGTCTCTCTTCCGGACGTAGTGGACGGCGTTCTCCATCTGCGTGCCGAGCTGGCGCCTTCCTCCGGAGGTAGTTGACAAATCTGTACAAAACAGACAGTTTGTCACATGAAATCTTCTCACCGGTGCTCAGTACAGCAGCTATACATATAATCCCAATGTTTTTAACAATTTACCGGATCTTTTTGGAGTCCCCAGACTCGTACAGGCTCTGCAGGGTCTCAAATTTGAAGTCCCGAAGCCAACAAGTGCCTGTCCCTCCTGCCCGGGCTGGAGGGACTTCACCCGCGCCTCCTCGAACGCCTGGTGGAACCTGACTGCTTCCACAAAGTCAGGATACGCCGAGGAGTAGCGGGTGAAGGCGTCCTGTATGTTCACAAAGGGATAAAATGAAAATAAAATAAAATGTCATCAGATCATCACTCTGTCCATTGTTTTGTGTAAGTCAGACACCAGTACTCCACCTTGTTGGCCATCAGCGGGGACTGAGACCCTGTCCTCTCTCGCTCCTTCTTGTGGGAGGCCACAAGATTGACGCTGTAGCCCACGTCATTCTCCAGCAGCCAGTGGAAGGTCTTCCCCTGGTATTTACCAAACTGGACCTTCCACCGGCTCAGGATGAGGGTGGCATTGGTGGTGTCGCCACCCTCGGAGTTGACGTGGGCCCAGGCCTCCGCATCCACCTCCTGCGGCTGCTTGGCCCTGTAGGGGCCTGGCTGCCAGGGGCCGGGGGCAAGGGCTTGGGCCTCGGCCGAAGCCTTCAACAGAAGGGTCCCGTTAGGGGCCCTTCTAAATGTTGGATTCTCCATCTACATAAATATATAAATAAATAAACATTAACACAATGTCTGGCAGTAGATACTTCTACATAAAAACAAATCAAAATGATTACAAAGAAATGGCAGGTGGTACTTACAGGTAAATTCTTTTTTTAAGATGTCTTAATCTACAACACACAGTAACAGAGGATAACACAGTTAGCACACACTGTTTTATGTAAGATTAGCCTGACAATCAAGACAGTAACTAATAACTAACAGTAATTAATAATATTAAAAAGCGTCACTGTATTCTGTACATGACAATGCATTTTCTGTACAGTAATTCCGAAGCGGACCGGAGTTACACTGACGGCGGACATGTACAGTACGGCACTTTTTATTAAAAAAACACACTCGGATATTCCCCAAAGAGCCGTAAAAACACAGCGTTAAGTCAGTGGGACTAACGACTGACAGAAATAATATTTTATACAGCGTTATGCACTCATTTAGACACGTTTTTGTGTACAATAAGCCGAAGCGGACCGGAGTTACACTGGCGGCGGACATGTACAGTACGGCACTTTTGCAAGCAACAAACACACGGATATTCCCGTAAAAACACGGCGTTAAGTCAGTGGGACTAACGACAGACATAAATACTACTTTATACAGCGTTATGCACTCATTTAGACACGTTTTTTGTGTACAATAAGCCCGAAGCGGACCGGAGTTACACTGGCGGCGGACATGCTAACATGTACAGTACGGCACTTTAGCTAGCAACAAACACTCGGATATTCCCCAAAGAGCCGTAAAAACACAGCGTTAAGTCAGTGGGACTAAAGGCAGACAGAAATAATATTTTATACAGCGTTATGCACTCATTTAGACACGTTTTTTGTGTACAATAAGTCCGAAGCGGACCGGAGTTACACTGGCGGCGGACATGTACAGTACACGGCACTTTTGCAAGCAACAAACACACGGATATTCCCGTAAAAACACGGCGTTAAGTCTGTGGGACTAACGACAGACATAAATACTACTTTATACAGCGTTATGCACTCATTTTTAATAAAAATATGAAGAACGGTCTACTTACTCAAGCGTTGCTGTCAATAGCGAAGGCTGAATGACAGCGCTAAGCGAGAGAATCCAAGATGGCGGTAGTTGGAACAAAATGAGCCATCTGATTGGAGGGCTAAAAACATGTCTCGTGTGATTAGTCAAGAACTTGGAAATCGGAACAAGTTGGAACAGACGGACCCTTCTGTGATTGGTTGAAGTTGGAACAAAATGGAACATTGGAACAGAGAAGTTTCACCCCACGGAGGCGAAAGGATGACACGCACAATCGTGAAGCGTTACCACATTTTGATCTGCACGTGTGTGTCTCCCCCGAGCTGGTAAAGATGGGAAACCCTGCAGTAAGGACTTGCTGGCACTGCCGGGAAAGAACTCGCTGTGCTAGGAAGTTAGGGCCATTCTACAAAGCTCCAGGGTGAAGTAGGACAGGTTCTCACACTTCCGTACACGTCGGGTTTACCCACGGGCGCCGCTGCTTGCAATAACCGTGACCAAAGTCAAAGGAACTCTCTGCTGAGGTAAATGATACCTCACGTAATAGTCTACCTTAAACGGTGCAAAGTCATAAAGGTGCGTGGTTAGAGTATAGCGGGCGGCTCAGTATCACATGGAGAGCACACATTATAAGTTTCACGTAAATGGGATGATGGCTGATTTCCTGCTGCCACCAGGGGGCTCTATAACCAAAAGTGGGGAGGCCCAAGTCCGGCCTCTGACCTGAAGGGCAAATGGGGAATCCCCTTGCCACTGTTGGGGCATTTATGGACTGTCCTGTTTTTAAAATTAAACATGGACACAGAATTAGCTGGCAGTTTAAACACATTGCAAGCATACATTTATGTCTTGGGGGGGAAAGACCTCACCCTTTGCTGTTGTGACATTTGAGATTACTTACTTCTAAAGAATGTGGCGCTCCAGCCGGCACCGCTGTGAAGGTGTCAGTCTGACAACAAGGGGTATAAAGTGTGGCTGCAAAAGGATGACACGCAAATTCATGAAGCGTTACCACATTTTGATCTGCACGTGTGTGTCTCCCGAGCTGGTAAAGATGGGAAACCCTGCAGTAAGGACTTGCTGGCACTGCCGGGCAAGAACTCTCTGTGCTAGGAAGTTTGGGCCATTCTACAGAGCTCCAGGGTGAAGTAGGACGGGTCCTCGCGCATCCGTGCACGTCGGGTTTACCGGCGGGCGCCGCTGCTTCCTCACACAATAGTCTACCTTAAACGGTGCAAAGTCATAAAGGTGCATGGTTAGAGTATAGCGGGCTGCTCAGTATCACATGGAGAGCACACATTATAAGTCTCACGTAAATGGGATGATGGCTGATTTCCTGCTGCCACCAGGGGCTCTATAACCAAAAGTACATTTTTGCTCATAGGTGTCCTCAAGCCTGGACTGGGGAGGCCCAAGTCCGGCCTCTGACCTGAAGGGCAAATGGGGCATCCCCTTGCCACTGTTGGGGCATTTTTGGACTGTCCTGTTTTTAAAATTAAACATGGACACAGAATTAGCTGGCAGTTTAAATACATTGCAAGCATACATTTATGTCTTGGGGGGGAAAGACCTCACCCCTTGCTGTTGTGACATTTGAGATAACTTACTTCTAAAGAATGTGGCGCTCCAGCCGGCACCGCTGTGAAGGTTTCAGTCTGACAACAAGGGGTATAAAGTGTGGCTGCAAAGGATGACACGCAAATTCACGAAGCGATACCACATTTTGATCTGCACGTGTGTGTCTCCCCCGAGCTGGTAAAGATGGGAAACCCTGCAGTAAGGACTTGCTGGCACTGCCGGGAAAGAACTCTCTGTGCTAGGAAGTTAGGGCCATTCTACAAAGCTCCAGGGTGAAGTAGGACAGGTTCTCACACTTCCGTGCACGTCGGGTTTACCCACGGCGCCGCTGCTTGCAATAACCGTGACCAAAGTCAAAGGAACTCTCTGCTGAGGTAAATGATACCTCACGTAATAGTCTACCTTAAACGGTGCAAAGTCATAAAGGTGCATGGTTAGAGTATAGCGGGCTGCTCAGTATCACATGGAGAGCACACATTATAAGTTTCACGTAAATGGGATGATGGCTGATTTCCTGCTGCCACCAGGGGCTCTATAACCAAAAGTGGGGAGGCCCAAGTCCGGCCTCTGACCTGAAGGGCAAATGGGGAATCCCCTTGCCACTGTTGGGGCATTTATGGACTGTCCTGTTTTTAAAATTAAACATGGACACAGAATTAGCTGGCAGTTTAAACACATTGCAAGCATACATTTATGTCTTGGGGGGGAAAGACCTCACCCTTTGCTGTTGTGACATTTGAGATTACTTACTTCTAAAGAATGTGGCGCTCCAGCCGGCACCGCTGTGAAGGTGTCAGTCTGACAACAAGGGGTATAAAGTGTGGCTGCAAAAGGATGACACGCAAATTCATGAAGCGTTACCACATTTTGATCTGCACGTGTGTGTCTCCCGAGCTGGTAAAGATGGGAAACCCTGCAGTAAGGACTTGCTGGCACTGCCAGGCAAGAACTCTCTGTGCTAGGAAGTTTGGGCCATTCTACAGAGCTCCAGGGTGAAGTAGGACGGGTCCTCGCGCATCCGTGCACGTCGGGTTTACCGGCGGGCGCCGCTGCTTCCTCACACAATAGTCTACCTTAAACGGTGCAAAGTCATAAAGGTGCATGGTTAGAGTATAGCGGGCTGCTCAGTATCACATGGAGAGCACACATTATAAGTCTCACGTAAATGGGATGATGGCTGATTTCCTGCTGCCACCAGGGGGCTCTATAACCAAAAGTACATTTTTGCTCATAGGTGTCCTCAAGCCTGGACTGGGAGGCCCAAGTCCGGCCTCTGACCTGAAGGGCAAATGGGGCATCCCCTTGCCACTGTTGGGGCATTTTTGGACTGTCCTGTTTTTAAAATTAAACATGGACACAGAATTAGCTGGCAGTTTAAATACATTGCAAGCATACATTTATGTCTTGGGGGGGAAAGACCTCACCCCTTGCTGTTGTGACATTTGAGATAACTTACTTCTAAAGAATGTGGCGCTCCAGCCGGCACCGCTGTGAAGGTTTCAGTCTGACAACAAGGGGTATAAAGTGGGGCCAGCACCTGGACTTCAATGTGCTTGCTCAGGCAGCACATATGACAAAATTGGAACGATACAGAGAAGATTAGCATGGCCCCTGCGAAAGGATGACACGCACAATCGTGAAGCGTTACCACATTTTGATCTGCACGTGTGTCTCCCCGAGCTGGTAAAGATGGGAAACCCTGCAGTAAGGACTTGCTGGCACTGCCGGGAAAGAACTCTCTGTGCTAGGAAGTTAGGGCCATTCTACAAAGCTCCAGGGTGAAGTAGGACAGGTTCTCACACTTCCGTACACGTCGGGTTTACCCACGGGCGCCGCTGCTTGCAATAACCGTGACCAAAGTCAAAGGAACTCTCTGCTGAGGTAAATGATACCTCACGTAATAGTCTACCTTAAACGGTGCAAAGTCATAAAGGTGCATGGTTAGAGTATAGCGGGCTGCTCAGTATCACATGGAGAGCACACATTATAAGTCTCACGTAAATGGGATGATGGCTGATTTCCTGCTGCCACCAGGGGCTCTATAACCAAAAGTGGGGAGGCCCAAGTCCGGCCTCTGACCTGAAGGGCAAATGGGGAATCCCCTTGCCACTGTTGGGGCATTTATGGACTGTCCTGTTTTTAAAATTAAACATGGACACAGAATTAGCTGGCAGTTTAAACACATTGCAAGCATACATTTATGTCTTGGGGGGGAAAGACCTCACCCTTTGCTGTTGTGACATTTGAGATTACTTACTTCTAAAGAATGTGGCGCTCCAGCCGGCACCGCTGTGAAGGTGTCAGTCTGACAACAAGGGGTATAAAGTGTGGCTGCAAAAGGATGACACGCAAATTCATGAAGCGTTACCACATTTTGATCTGCACGTGTGTGTCTCCCGAGCTGGTAAAGATGGGAAACCCTGCAGTAAGGACTTGCTGGCACTGCCGGGCAAGAACTCTCTGTGCTAGGAAGTTTGGGCCATTCTACAGAGCTCCAGGGTGAAGTAGGACGGGTCCTCGCGCATCCGTGCACGTCGGGTTTACCGGCGGGCGCCGCTGCTTCCTCACACAATAGTCTACCTTAAACGGTGCAAAGTCATAAAGGTGCATGGTTAGAGTATAGCGGGCTGCTCAGTATCACATGGAGAGCACACATTATAAGTCTCACGTAAATGGGATGATGGCTGATTTCCTGCTGCCACCAGGGGGCTCTATAACCAAAAGTACATTTTTGCTCATAGGTGTCCTCAAGCCTGGACTGGGGAGGCCCAAGTCCGGCCTCTGACCTGAAGGGCAAATGGGGCATCCCCTTGCCACTGTTGGGGCATTTTGGACTGTCCTGTTTTTAAAATTAAACATGGACACAGAATTAGCTGGCAGTTTAAATACATTGCAAGCATACATTTATGTCTTGGGGGGGAAAGACCTCACCCCTTGCTGTTGTGACATTTGAGATAACTTACTTCTAAAGAATGTGGCGCTCCAGCCGGCACCGCTGTGAAGGTGTCAGTCTGACAACAAGGGGTATAAAGTGTGGCTGCAAAAGGATGACACGCAAATTCATGAAGCGATACCACATTTTGATCTGCACGTGTGTGTCTCCCCCGAGCTGGTAAAGATGGGAAACCCTGCAGTAAGGACTTGCTGGCACTGCCGGGCAAGAACTCTCTGTGCTAGGAAGTTTGGGCCATTCTACAGAGCTCCAGGGTGAAGTAGGACGGGTCCTCGCGCATCCGTGCACGTCGGGTTTACCGGCGCGCGCTGCTTCCTCACACAATAGTCTACCTTAAACGGTGCAAAGTCATAAAGGTGCATGGTTAGAGTATAGCGGGCTGCTCAGTATCACATGGAGAGCACACATTATAAGTCTCACGTAAATGGGATGATGGCTGATTTCCTGCTGCCACCAGGGGGCTCTATAACCAAAAGTACATTTTTGCTTATAGGTGTCCTCAAGCCTGGACTGGGGAGGCCCAAGTCCGGCCTCTGACCTGAAGGGCAAATGGGGCATCCCCTTGCCACTGTTGGGGCATTTTTGGACTGTCCTGTTTTTAAAATTAAACATGGACACAGAATTAGCTGGCAGTTTAAATACATTGCAAGCATACATTTATGTCTTGGGGGGGAAAGACCTCACCCCTTGCTGTTGTGACATTTGAGATAACTTACTTCTAAAGAATGTGGCGCTCCAGCCGGCACCGCTGTGAAGGTTTCAATCTGACAACAAGGGGTATAAAGTGGGGCCAGCACCTGGACTTCAATGTGCTTGCTCAGGCAGCACATATGACAAAATTGGAACGATACAGAGAAGATTAGCATGGCCCCTGCGAAAGGATGACACGCACAATCGTGAAGCGTTACCACATTTTGATCTAGACGTGTGTGTCCCCGAGCTGGTAAAGATGGGAAACCCTGCAGTAAGGACTTGCTGGCACTGCCGGGCAAGAACTCTCTGTGCTAGGAAGTTTGGGCCATTTTACAAAGTTCAAGGGTGAAGTAGGACGGGTCCTCGCACCTCCATGCACGTCGGGTTTACCCATGGCCGCCGCTGCTTGCAATAACCGTGACCAAAGTCAAAGGAACTCTCTGCTGAGTTCAATGATACCTCACGCAATTGTCTGGCTGGCACTGCCGAGAAAGAACTCGCTGTGCTAGGAAGTTAGGGCCATTCTACAAAGCTCCAGGGTGAAGTAGGACAGGTTCTCACACTTCCGTACACGTCGGGTTTACCACGGGCGCCGCTGCTTGCAATAACCGTGACCAAAGTCAAAGGAACTCTCTGCTGAGGTAAATGATACCTCACGTAATAGTCTACCTTAAACGGTGCAAAGTCATAAAGGTGCATGGTTAGAGTATAGCGGGCGGCTCAGTATCACATGGAGAGCACACATTATAAGTTTCACGTAAATGGGATGATGGCTG
The DNA here is from genome assembly GCA_013375575.1 of Percina caprodes. Lineage (NCBI taxonomy): Eukaryota > Metazoa > Chordata > Actinopteri > Perciformes > Percidae > Percina > Percina caprodes. The sequence goes on from JABXJD010001352.1 coordinate 57,914, forward strand.
ATTTCCTGCTGCCACCAGGGGGCTCTATAACCAAAAGTGGGGAGGCCCAAGTCCGGCCTCTGACCTGAAGGGCAAATGGGGAATCCCCTTGCCACTGTTGGGGCATTTATGGACTGTCCTGTTTTTAAAATTAAACATGGACACAGAATTAGCTGGCAGTTTAAACACATTGCAAGCATACATTTATGTCTTGGGGGGGAAAGACCTCACCCTTTGCTGTTGTGACATTTGAGATTACTTACTTCTAAAGAATGTGGCGCTCCAGCCGGCACCGCTGTGAAGGTGTCAGTCTGACAACAAGGGGTATAAAGTGTGGCTGCAAAAGGATGACACGCAAATTCATGAAGCGTTACCACATTTTGATCTGCACGTGTGTGTCTCCCGAGCTGGTAAAGATGGGAAACCCTGCAGTAAGGACTTGCTGGCACTGCCAGGCAAGAACTCTCTGTGCTAGGAAGTTTGGGCCATTCTACAGAGCTCCAGGGTGAAGTAGGACGGGTCCTCGCGCATCCGTGCACGTCGGGTTTACCGGCGGGCGCCGCTGCTTCCTCACACAATAGTCTACCTTAAACGGTGCAAAGTCATAAAGGTGCATGGTTAGAGTATAGCGGGCTGCTCAGTATCACATGGAGAGCACACATTATAAGTCTCACGTAAATGGGATGATGGCTGATTTCCTGCTGCCACCAGGGGCTCTATAACCAAAAGTACATTTTTGCTCATAGGTGTCCTCAAGCCTGGACTGGGAGGCCCAAGTCCGGCCTCTGACCTGAAGGGCAAATGGGGCATCCCCTTGCCACTGTTGGGGCATTTTGGACTGTCCTGTTTTTAAAATTAAACATGGACACAGAATTAGCTGGCAGTTTAAATACATTGCAAGCATACATTTATGTCTTGGGGGGGAAAGACCTCACCCCTTGCTGTTGTGACATTTGAGATAACTTACTTCTAAATAATGTGGCGCTCCAGCCGGCACCGCTGTGAAGGTGTCAGTCTGACAACAAGGGGTATAAAGTGTGGCTGCAAAAGGATGACACGCAAATTCATGAAGCGATACCACATTTTGATCTGCACGTGTGTGTCTCCCCCGAGCTGGTAAAGATGGGAAACCCTGCAGTAAGGACTTGCTGGCACTGCCAGGCAAGAACTCTCTGTGCTAGGAAGTTTGAGCCATTCTACAGAGCTCCAGGGTGAAGTAGGACGGGTCCTCGCGCATCCGTGCACGTCGGGTTTACCGCGGGCGCCGCTGCTTCCTCACACAATAGTCTACCTTAAACGGTGCAAAGTCATAAAGGTGCATGGTTAGAGTATAGCGGGCTGCTCAGTATCACATGGAGAGCACACATTATAAGTCTCACGTAAATGGGATGATGGCTGATTTCCTGCTGCCACCAGGGGGCTCTATAACCAAAAGTGGGAGGCCCAAGTCCGGCCTCTGACCTGAAGGGCAAATGGGGAATCCCCTTGCCACTGTTGGGGCATTTATGGACTGTCCTGTTTTTAAAATTAAACATGGACACAGAATTAGCTGGCAGTTTAAACACATTGCAAGCATACATTTATGTCTTGGGGGGGAAAGACCTCACCCTTTGCTGTTGTGACATTTGAGATTACTTACTTCTAAAGAATGTGGCGCTCCAGCCGGCACCGCTGTGAAGGTGTCAGTCTGACAACAAGGGGTATAAAGTGTGGCTGCAAAAGGATGACACGCAAATTCATGAAGCGTTACCACATTTTGATCTGCACGTGTGTGTCTCCCCCGAGCTGGTAAAGATGGGAAACCCTGCAGTAAGGACTTGCTGGCACTGCCAGGCAAGAACTCTCTGTGCTAGGAAGTTTGAGCCATTCTACAGAGCTCCAGGGTGAAGTAGGACGGGTCCTCGCGCATCCGTGCACGTCGGGTTTACCGGCGGGCGCTGCTTCCTCACACAATAGTCTACCTTAAACGGTGCAAAGTCATAAAGGTGCATGGTTAGAGTATAGCGGGCTGCTCAGTATCACATGGAGAGCACACATTATAAGTCTCACGTAAATGGGATGATGGCTGATTTCCTGCTGCCACCAGGGGGCTCTATAACCAAAAGTACATTTTTGCTCATAGGTGTCCTCAAGCCTGGACTGGGGAGGCCCAAGTCCGGCCTCTGACCTGAAGGGCAAATGGGGCATCCCCTTGCCACTGTTGGGGCATTTTGGACTGTCCTGTTTTTAAAATTAAACATGGACACAGAATTAGCTGGCAGTTTAAATACATTGCAAGCATACATTTATGTCTTGGGGGGGAAAGACCTCACCATAAATGCCCCAACAGTGGCAAGGGGATTCCCCATTTGCCCTTCAGGTCAGAGGCCGGACTTGGGCCTCCCCACTTTTGGTTATAGAGCCCCCTGGTGGCAGCAGGAAATCAGCCATCATCCAATTTACGTGAAACTTATAATGTGTGCTCTCCATGTGATACTGAGCCGCCCGCTATACTCTAACCACGCACCTTTAAGACTTTGCACCGGTTAAGGTAGACTATTACGTGAGGTATCATTTAACTCAGCAGAGAGTTCCTTTGACTTTGGTCACGGTTATTGCAAGCAGCGGTGCCCGTGGGTAAACCCAACGTGTACGGAAGTGTGAGAACCTGTCCTACTTCACCCTGGAGCTCTGTAGAATGGCCCAAACTTCCTAGCACAGAGAGTTCTTGCCCGGCAGTGCCAGCAAGTCCTTACTGCAGGGTTTCCCATCTTTACCAGCTCGGGGGAGACACACACGTGCAGATCAAAACGCGGTAACGCTTCACAATTGTGCGTGTCATCCTTGCGCCTCCGTGGGGTGAAACTTCTCTGTTCCAATGTTCCATTTTGTTCCAACTTCAACCAATCACAGAAGGGTGCGCCTGTTCCAACTTGTTCCGATTTCCAAGTTCTTGACTAATCACACGAGACATGTTTTTAGCCCTCCAATCAGATGGCTCATTTTGTTCCAACTACCGCCATCTTGGATTCTCTCGCTTAGCGCTGTCATTCAGCCTTCGCTATTGACAGCAACGCTTGAGTAAGTAGACCGTTCTTCATATTTTTATTAAAAATGAGTGCATAACGCTGTATAAAGTAGTATTTATGTCTGTCGTTAGTCCCACTGACTTAACGCTGTGTTTTTACGGGAATATCCGTGTGTTTGTTGCTTGCAAAAGTGCCGTGTACTGTACATGTCCGCCGCCAGTGTAACTCCGGTCTGCTTCGGACTTATTGTACACAAAAAACGTGTCTAAATGAGTGCATAACGCTGTATAAAATATTATTTCTGTCTGCCTTTAGTCCCACTGACTTAACGCTGTGTTTTTACGGCTCTTTGGGAATATCCGAGTGTTTGTTGCTAGCTAAAGTGCCGTACTGTACATGTTAGCATGTCCGCCGCCAGTGTAACTCCGGTCCGCTTCGGGCTTATTGTACACAAAAAACGTGTCTAAATGACTGCATAACGCTGTATAAAGTAGTATTTATGTCTGTCGTTAGTCCCACTAACTTAACGCTGTGTTTTTACGGCTCTTTGGGAATATCCGAGTGTGTTTTTAATAAAAAGTGCCGTACTGTACATGTCCGCCGTCATTGTAACTCCGGTCCGCTTCGAATTACTGTACAGAAAATGCATTGTCATGTACAGAATACAGTGACGCTTTTAATATTATTAATTACTGTTAGTTATTAGTTACTGTCTTGATTGTCAGGCTAATCTTACATAAAACAGTGTGTGCTAACTGTGTTATCCTCTGTTACTGTGTGTTGTAGATTAAGACATCTTAAAAAAATAATTTACCTGTAAGTACCACCTGCCATTTCTTTGTAATCATTTTAATTTGTTTTTATGTAGAAGTATCTACTGCCAAACATTGTGTTAATGTTTATTTATTTATTTATATATTTATGTAGATGGAGAATCCAACATTTAGAAGGGCCCCTAACGGGACCCTTCTGTTGAAGGCTTCGGCCGAGGCCCAAGCCCTTGCCCCCGGCCCCCTGGCAGCCAGGCCCCTACAGGGCCAAGCAGCCGCAGGAGGTGGATGCGGAGGCCTGGGCCCACGTCAACTCCGAGGGTGGCGACACCACCAATGCCACCCTCATCCTGAGCCGGTGGAAGGTCCAGTTTGGTAAATACCAGGGGAAGACCTTCCACTGGCTGCTGGAGAATGACGTGGGCTACAGCGTCAATCTTGTGGCCTCCCACAAGAAGGAGCGAGAGAGGACAGGGTCTCAGTCCCCGCTGATGGCCAACAAAGTGGAGTACTGGTGTCTGACTTACACAAAACAATGGACAGAGTGATGATCTGATGACATTTTATTTTATTTTCATTTTATCCCTTTGTGAACATACAGGACGCCTTCACCCGCTACTCCTCGGCGTATCCTGACTTTGTGGAAGCAGTCAGGTTCCACCAGGCGTTCGAGGAGGCGCGGGTGAAGTCCCTCCAGCCCGGGCAGGAGGGACAGGCACTTGTTGGCTTCGGGGACTTCAAATTTGAGACCCTGCCGAGCCTGTACGAGTCTGGGGACTCCAAAAAGATCCGGTAAATTGTTAAAAACATTGGGATTATATGTATAGCTGCTGTACTGAGCACCGGTGAGAAGATTTCATGTGACAAACTGTCTGTTTTGTACAGATTTGTCAACTACCTCCGGAGGAAGGCGCCAGCTCCCGGCACGCAGATGGAGAACGCCGTCCACTATGTCCGGAAGAGAGACAGAGAGCAGAGAGCCAGGGCTGCTGCTGCATCCACCACAGCTGCTGCCTCCACCACCACCACCACCGGCAGCAGCAGCAGCAGCAGCAGCCGCCAAGCCTCTGTCTCGGCCGCAAGCCTGAGAGCCAAGAGTGTCTCACAGTAAGTGTTTCACTGTAAAGCTGTCTGTATGATGTACCTGCATGTGTTTGTAATGTTGTCTCATTATAGATGTTGTTGTGTGTTTGTGTTATAGACCTCTTGGATCTACGCTTGCGGCCTTTGTCTCCGGGCGGCGTTCTCTGTCTGCGGTGGAAATGCAGGCCAAACTCAAAAAGTTGGTCCCTAAGCCTGCATTTCCAGGCAAGGCCAGCTTGAATTAAATTCAGAGTTAAGTGTTTATACTGTTGTATTCCCTGTGATCACTTTATAATGTTCTGTTGTCTTTGTGGTTACAGCCTCTTCCTTCCGGCCCTTCAGACCAGCTCTTCCCTCCGCTTCCACCGGGGAGCCCTCGGATGAAGAGCTGGTCGAGGCGGTAGTTGACTTGGAGAAGTGTAAGTAATATTTTACAATTTGGCACATTGTTTATGTCAATGAAGCTTGAATTCGTTGTTAACCTTTGTATTTATTATTCTTATAACTGTTTCCATAATCAGAGGAGGAGAGGAAACGACAGGTAGGTTTGTGTTAAATCAAAAACAGGTTGGTGTACTGGTGACATTTCAATTCACTAACCGACATGCAGCTGGCCAATCACTTGTCATAACATCTCTAATCATTGTATGTGTAGAGTAACATTTTCTTCTTCATGCTTTAGTTACCTGTGTAATCTAACTGCTGTCTGCCTCACTCAACCTTTGTAATCTGTTATAACCCATCTGTCTCATCCCCGCTTACTCACCTTTAGAAGTAGTTTTTGTATGCAGCTTGGCTGAATGTGGGCATGAAGTTCTTTATATAGAATAAATATATATGCATAATATACAATAATAATAATATAATATGTAATGTACTGTCTATACATTTTAAAATTAACACAACAATTTTTTCATGTTACTGAAACGTTTTATTTCTCTTAAAGCCTCAGACGTACAGGCCCCTCTCTCGCTCCTGCAGCCTCCACCTCCTCCCCCCTCATCAGCTGCAGCAGCAGCAGCAACAGCACAGAAGGGAGCTGGTGTCTCTGCCGTGGACGAGCCCACGGACGAGGAGCTGCTGGAGGCCTCACAGGACCAGGACTGGCCCCTGCAACCTCCAGCAGCCGTGGAGCATACGGCAGAGACAGCAGCTCCCCCGCCACGTCCTGGAGCTACCAGTCCCCCGCCACGTCCTGGAGCTGCCAGTCCCCCGCCACCTGGAGTGCAGGAGTTGACGGAGCCAGCTGTCCTCCCTCCCCCACCTCCTGCTGGCAGTGCTGAGGTAAGTCTGTCTGTCAAAACACAGAACAAAACACACAAAAACTGCCCTTACACATACAATGTTTTCCTTTAGATATTAAAGTGTCCTGTGTGCTTGTGTTGTTACCTCTCCAGCTGTTGCCTGCGTCCTGGCGGGCAGCTCTCACTGCGGAGCAGCAGCAGTGGATCGGCCGGGTGCTGTTTACCAGGAGCAGCAAGGGGAGGTCCCAGCTCGTTAAGGAGTTGAACGTGTGGTGGTACCCTCCCCAGACCCGGCCGATCTACACCCAGCCTCCCGCGTCCCCGACCCCTTCTTTGCATGTCGGCTGTTCCTGTGGATGCCACACAGGATCTGGCAGCAGCAGCTGACATGCCCCCAGCCTTTGTGCACAGGTACCATGACAAAGGCTGGGCTGTACAGGACCATCCGGAGGGTCCTGGACATCGACGGCTGGTATCTCATGGCCACTGAGTACCTAGAGTGCCGTCGGTGTAAGAAGAAGGTCGGAGGGTGGTCACAGGGCATTATTAGGCAGCTGTCCCCCACCTACAGCTGCCAATTCCCAGCTGTACTTACGTACAAGTAAGAAATATCAGTTTGTGTTTTACATATTGTATGATGTATATTTCTTTTGCTGTATATAATGTTTGTGTTGTTGCTGCAGGCTGTCCTGTGACCTTAGGGTGGTCGCACAGCTGAGGTCACGCACTTTGGGCAACAGTGCTTCTCGGCTGTGCAACACCCTGCGGGAGGCACACTCAGATGCCTGGATGCGGAGAGCCATCGCGTACCTCGGCGTGTGCGAGCAGTTCCTGGCCTTGTGCGCGGTGAGGGGGCAGTTCTCACCACCACCCGAGATGCCCCCTCTCCCCTCCGCCGTCTGGCTGTTAACAGTCTACAGCCATGACATCCTGGCGCGGCTGGAGGAGTACAAGGCCAGGATCACGTCAACCTTCGGATCCATCTTAAAGATGGATTCCACTAAGAAGGCAAGTGAAGTTTGTGACCATTTTTTCTTACAGCTGCTGTGTGTTCATGGACTCACAATAACATGTAGAATCTCTCTCCTTAAGGTGACGAAAAAGCTCGCAGGTACCGCTGCAGACACGGCCGCCTGGGTTACCAACGTAGGTAACGAGCACGGGCAGGTCCTCATCAGTGTCCTCACCTGCTCCGAGGGCACAGAGGGCCTGTCCCCCATGGCGGCCGGGTTGATGAGGCGGTACCGACTCGCCGAGGTACCACCCCCCCAGCTGATCTACGTGGATCGTGACTGCTGCAGCCGAGACGGCGTGTCGAAGACAGCTGCCTTGTTTCAGGTGTGAAACTGAGACAGTTAATAGCATTGTTAATAATAGCTTTCTTTATCTCACATTTTACAATAAAACATATATAAGTGTGAGATGAATTTAGATGATTTTTTTTTGTGTGTGTATATGTTACGCTTATGAAAATTAAACCACTTTTTTTTTTCTTCTGTCACAGGAGTGGGGACAGCTCGTGGTGAGACTGGACATCTGGCACCTGATGCGGCGCTTCGCATCAGGTGTCACCACAGAGACCCACGAGCTGTACGCCCTTCATGGGGCAGCTGTCTCACTGCATCTTCGAGGTGGACTCGGGAGATGCCCGCCGTCTCACGGAGGCTAAGCGGTCGCAGCTGGAGGGGCAGCACGGGATGGTTGGCCTGACTGACGCCGAAGTCATCAGGAGGATCACCAGGGAGGAGTGGAGGCTCCACTGTCGCAGACGGACGCGTGGAGCCGAGGAGTCGACACTCCTCATCCAGGACCTCCTAGAGACCTTCGGCGGACCAGCCGGGCGCAACATCCTGGACATCCCGTTGCTGGATGCTCTCCGCATCCAGGAAATTTGGAGAACGCAGAGGCCCCACCTCAGCTGCATCCAGGACCCACCGGGCGTGCAGCTGTACACCCAGACCGGCAGGCTGACAAAGGGCGGAGTCAGCCTGCCGGTATATCGCTGCGCGAGGGGCTCCACGTCACTGGAGTCCTTCCACCTCCACCTCAACCGGTTCATCCCAGGTACTTGCATGTTTCTCACAGCTTGTGCTCAAAACAATCTATATTAACATAAAACTCTGATTAATCTGTTATCAATAACCTGCCTCCTCAGGGACGCGCGCCAGTGCTTTGCACTTCCAGGCGTTCCTGGTCGATGGACTGGTGAGGTGGAATGAGGACCGCGCAGCAGCAGCTGCACCCCCGGTCGCAGCTGAGGAAAAGGTGGGACCTCTGCACTCCTACAGTGGCCACCTCAAGCACGTCCTTAACCTGAAGAGCCAACGGGTGCTTGGCCTTCCTATGGTTAAGGACTTCACCAAGCCTGCTGAGTACACAGGTATGTGTGATCTCAAAAAAATGTATTCAAACATGATATCTATGAGAAAAAGGAGCACTAACAAATCCTTTGCTTTGTGTTTCTGCTGTACGACAGGGAGCTCATTGGAGTTGAGTACCTGTACCAGCAGACTGGCAGAGTGCTTGAGGTTGTCAGCTTGGACCCTGACACTCCGGACGAGGCTGCTGCCATCGAGTCCCTTGGGGAGGACGAGGATGAGGGTATCGGGGAGGAGGTTGAGGACCCAACTCTCTTCGAGCCCGATACCCTCTCCAGCAACACAGTGGCAGCAGCTCGGTCAGGGGATCCAGCTGACGCACCCCCGTCTGAGCCATCCGGTCCCGCCGCCTCACCACCGTGCCTCTTCCGAGGCCCCAGAAGGTCCTGCTTCCTCCTCAGAGTCTGAGGTAAGTTCACTGACTGACTACCGACTGATGTTGATGACTGTGTTAATAATAATAATATTAATAATAACTAAATTGAAACTGAATCAGTTTATTTCAGACAATATATTCCCAGTATATATTTATATATAGATTTTTTTTTACATTTATTTGTTATATACAACACAAATATATTATTTGATATATATTTCCCAGTGCTCTCTTTACTCACAGTGATTTCCCTTTCTTGTGTTTCTTGTCAGGAGGAGATGCAGGGTCCTGATGGTCAGCCAGGATACCAGCATGTCCTGAGGCTGGCCCAGGCCCTGCTGGAAGCACGGAGCCTTCTGGGGCTGTCAGACAGGAGGGTAGACAGGCTCATTGTGCTCTGGCATCGATTGCCAGAGCACGACAAGAGGAGAGTGGTCTACCCTCCCAGATACCGGGAGAGGCAGCCTAAGGGGCGGTTCAAGGCTGCGAAGGGAAAAACACCTCCTGCCCTGGAAAGGAGAGTCTCCAACGGTGAGACTCTTTGCAATTATTATTATTATATTATTTCTCTAACTACAACATGCTGTGTAATAACCCACTCTGTGCTCTCATTGACTCTTTCAGCAGTCTTCTCGGACCGAACTCGGGCCCTGCAAATTGGCCCAGCGCCAGTCGCCTGGTGGAGGCCATTTGCAGCCAGCTCTGCCGGCTCCATCCAAAGGCACGCGGTCCGGGGATCCGTCGGGACAGGTGGGCCCTGGTCCTCTCGAACTACGTGGCCATCAGAGCGGCAGTGCTGGCCAGCCCGAGGCTGATGGCTCAGACGGACATCCAGCTCTTTGAGCTTAATCAGAGGACCCTGTCCCAGTGGTAAGAGTTTCACATAAAGCAGTGTTGACGTGTTGTAATCTCAACTGTCATTTACCTATTGATTAAAGCTCAAGAGTCTAAAAGCAGAATATTTTTGTTTCCAGGTTCTCTCGGCGCCAGAAAGAGGAGGAGAAGGCTGTGCTGCTGCAGGCAAGTGGCGTCATGCCTGTGGCAGCACTGGCTGGCGAGCCCCTCCCTCCGGCAAAAGGGCTGTCCTGTGTCCAGGTGGGACAAGGACAGCCCTTTCCCTTCAACGTCCCCGAGGAGCAGCCCTCCTCCTCCACACTGCCTTCTCTTCCTCCTCCTCCTCCTCCTCCTCCTCCTCCTGCTGCGCCTCCAGGTGGGGAACATCCAGGCCCATCTGGAGGCGTACACCTACGCCTTCTTCTCCCGGGCCCTTCCTCCTCCTCCTCCTCCTCCTCCTCCTCCAACAACACCCTCAACCTCCTCCACTCCTCCAGTACTGCTCCGGGCCTTCCTCTTCCTGCAACGCGTATTCCTAGGACTACAGAATACAGGAAGAGGAAGGCGGCCAGCTGGCGCTGCAGGGCAGGGGCCGCCGCCCGCAAATCCCGTCGGCAGTCGGCGCAGTACGTCTGCAGCAAGTGTGGCCAGCCCAAAGGCTGGAGACTGGCCACACTCAGGTGGGAGGTGTGGCGTACTGCGCTACTGTCGGCGGGAAGTCTGTGGAGGAGTGGCGGGAGGAGATGAGGAGAAAAATGAACAGTGACCCAGGGGGGCAAGGGCCTGTGTAAATGTTTTAATTTTATTTTTTTAGTTTTCTCTTTTATTTGATTCTGTTTTATTATTTGTATTGCTATTTATTATTATACAACAGAATATATATACTAATAATTATATATATACTAATAATTATATATATACTAATAATTATATATACACAAATAATATACTGCTCAGATCTCTGCACATCTGTCACATCAAAGTTATGTGTAAAATAAAAATCAGAAACTGCACTTTGTTTTGGAGGTTTTTTATTTATGATCCTTTATAATGCACAACACTTCACCCTGGAGCTCTGTAGAATGGCCCAAACTTCCTAGCACAGAGAGTTCTTTCCCGGCAGTACCAGCCACGTTTCCTGTCTTTACCAACTTGGGGGAGACACACACGTGCGGATCAAAATGTGGTAACACTTCATGCATTTGCATGTCATCCTTTTGCAGCCACACTTTATACCCCTTGTTGTCAGACTGACACCTTCACAGCGGTGCCGGCTGGAGCGCCACATTCTTTAGAAGTAAGTAATCTCAAATGTCACAACAGCAAAGGGTGAGGTCTTTCCCCCCCAAGACATAAATGTATGCTTGCAATGTGTTTAAACTGCCAGCTAATTCTGTGTCCATGTTTAATTTTAAAAACAGGACAGTCCAAAAATGCCCCAACAGTGGCAAGGGGGTGCCCCATTTGCCCTTCAGGTCAGAGGCCGGACTTGGGCCTCCCCAGTCCAGGCTTGAGGACTTGGGTCCTCGCGCATCCGTGCACGTCGGGTTTACCTGTGGGCGCCGCTGCTTCCTCACGCAATAGTCTACCTTAAAATTGAGAATTGCAGTAATGTAAAACAGAAACATGGAATTACATGAAAGTATTTATAAGTGTAGCAACAGGCTAAATAAATGAATCAATTTGGAACAAATCAAGCTGTTTATTCAACAGGTTTGAGAACCTTCAGGTTTTCACATCTAGAAATAGCTTGTTTTCACGCTGTGCACTTGCTTATGGCCATACCACCCTGAACGCGCCTGCTCTCGTCTGATCTCGGAAGCTAAGCAGCGTAGGGCCGGGCAAGTACTTGGATGGTAGACCGCCTGGGAATCCCTGGTGCTGTAAGCTTTTTCCTTCGCATAAGGTGCTGCTACTTCTTTGCTGGACTCAGAGCTAACAAAGAAACTGAATAGCGGACGCAACTTTTTTTTTGGAAGCAACATATTTATTTAGAATAGAAATAAACAATCTAACAGTGTACAACAATTCAAGTAGGAGTTCAAAATACTTGCAGTTTGACCATTCTCATTAATGTATATTTTTACAATACAATATTTTTTCAACCCACAAAATAAAAATAAAATTCTAATGAGAAAGGCCTTATAGACTGGAATTGTCTACAGTATATGACATCACAGCATTCTATAACACATCAAAAGAACTAATGGCCAATCAGCTGTGAGTTCATAATGACGTCATGAGTGAGGTCACGAAACATCCCTAGAGGAGTCTATAAATAGAATAAGAATAGTCTTTAAATTCAGCTGGACAGCTCTGGAGATCGGAGCTGAGCTGGTCAGAGCCTCTGCCAGCGGCCTCGGCAGAGACTGGGCACTGCAGGAACAGTTGGTCTGGGAGGCCTCTCTGCCCGAAGCCGATGAAGCCGCTGACCTCCAGTCAGCCACAGAGGGTCCGACTGGCTCTCCTCCGAGCTACAGAGCTACCAGCTCTGTGGGCAGGGAGTAGGAACCAGGGTTAGTGGTTTAGAAAGGTGTGTGGGTCAAACCACCAAACCAAATAACCAAACCCAAAATAACCCCTGGCCACAGGCCCCAGGACCCTGTCACTAGCTTCAGGATGCCAGAAACACAGCCTTCAACTTCAGGCTTTATTTATTTACATTAGTGCTGCACCATATGAGGAACATACTAGGGGTGAACAATGTTTATGAGCCGCAGTGCACTGCAGAAGGAGTTGCTCACATCAATGTGTTTTGTTTTTGGCCCCTTGTTAACTTCCTGTCAGTTGATGTTAACTTTTGAACGTACACATGTTTCAGCCTTTAAAGATGTATATAGCCGTTACTAGAAGAGACAGTTCGCAGAAAAAAATGAAGGCATTTGGTACAACATCTTTAAGTTAATTCTATTTTATGTATAGTGTTAAATCATAACAGAAGTTATCTCCGGACACTTTACATAAACATGTTTGTCTATTTGAGTTTACATTATAAAGAAAGATGTGACATTGAAAAACGTTTTGATTCTTCTTCAGAAGTAGTAGCATTAGAAACTAATGTAGTAATATATTTATGTATTTATAGACCACCTAATTGCGACCTTTCCGCATTTATTATTGACATCTCAAATGCTCTGGATATAATTTCTAAAGAAAGGAAAAACTGTAACACAATGGGTGACTTTAACATTGATATAGAAAATAGTTAGGGAAATATGTTAATCAAGGAATTCACTGATACTATGTATTCTTATAGTTTTAATCCTATGATTTCAGTTCCTACCAGAGTGACTACTACCTCAGCAACTCATAAAGGATAATATTTTTACTAATGTATAACACAAGAATATGAAATCTGGTGTCCTGTGCATTGATGTGGCTGATCACTGTCCCATATTTTTAATCACTCGAAACGAGAGTGAAAATTGCCCCCCTGTACTAAATATTAAATATAGACGAATTTTCACTGAAAGAAATGTGATAAATTTCAGACATTGTTTAAGTCAATTATCATGGAGTGAAATTTATCTAACAGTGGATAATCATATAAAAAAGGTTACGCAGGTTTACAACTCATGTTTCCTCTCCAAGCAGTGCCTTTGAAACACAAATTTTCCAAACTGTGGATAACTCCAGCTATCATAAAGTCATTGAAAAACAAAAATAGATTATATAAAAATACCTTCTTTGTCCTACTCCATTTAATCTGTTGCAATTTAAAAATATAGAAACAGACTAAATCATGTCATAAGAGGAGCAAAAATCCACTATTATCATGTGAAATTAGTTGAACATAAAAACAATCCATCTTCTTTGTGGAGAACCATCAATTGCATTCTTAATTAAAACATTGTAAAAAACAGTTACCAAATTAATTTAAGATTGACGATTCTGTTGTTTCAAATCCGCAGCAAATTGCCAAAAGATTTAATACTTTTTTTCCCGATGTAGGTCCAAAATTCCATTTGGTCATTTTGGACCACTAGAATACATGAATCTTCCAATGTCTGAGGAATTTAACTTCACATCTGTTGACGAGGATGAGATTAGAGATATAATTGTCAATTTAAAAGACTATTCACCAGGACATGATATGATTGACAGTAAAATACTAAAAGCGATTAACCCTGTTATTATTAAACCATTATTTTTTGTTTTAATCTTTCCCTAGTCCACGGAGTTGTGCCTGCAGAGTTAAAAATTGCTAAAATTATACCAGTTTATAAAGAAGATGACTCTGCAATTTCTAACAATTATAGACCAATTTCTGTTTTACCAGCCCTGTCCAAGGTTCTTGAAAAACTTGTTTACAAAATAATAATTCAACATCTGGACAAAAATAATATTTTATATGCACATCAGTATGGTTTTAGGAAACAACATTCTACTTACATGGCACTTGTCCATTTTTTGACTGAAATATATAAAGCAAAATATAGAAAAGAAAATACTGTGGGTGTTTTTCTGGATCTTTCAAAGGCATTTGATACCATTGATCATCTCATTCTATTAAATAAACTTTCACATTATGGTAAACGAAACAAGTCCCTGCTCTGGTTCACCAGTTATCTTTCAGACCGGTATCAAACTGTCAATTTTAATGGGACAGAATCCCCTTCCCTTCCCCTTCAGTGTGGCTTACCACAGGGTTCCATCTTGGGTCCCTTGTTATTTTTATTATATGTTAATGACCTCACTAATGTCTCAGATAAACTTTCTAAAATCTTATTTGCAGACGATACAAGTGTGTTTTACTCCCATAAAAATTCTGAAATTTGGAGGACTTCCGGTTTTGCTACAGAACGAAATGGCAGGCTGAGCGCTTAGCTCCTGATAGTCAGCGTATTTACGTCCCCCATAAACTCAATTCTAAGAAAAAGAAGCCAAATCTGTTGAGATTATGAAGGGGGCGTACAAAGGCAAAGTTAAAGGGACGCAAGATAAACCAGCAGGTAAAGATTTACACCGGGCAGAACACGCTAAGGGCGATATGCAAGAAGGAAGGTCAACATGGAGGCGTATCGACAATGACGGAGTGCACAAACGTCGATGCTATAAGTAACCAGATAAGCGACTTTAAATCGGAACTAAAACACGATTTAAAAATGCTTAAAGATGACATTAAACACAACATGAGAGAAAAATTCCATGAGTTCAAGCAAGACGTTAACCAACAGCTAGCGACATACACGCAAGCTATGCAGGAGCAAAACGAGAAAATTAGCGAGATGGAGAACCGGATCGATGACACAGAAGCATGGAGCGCTGAGGCTAACACCACTCTCCAACAAATGATGAAGGACCAACAGCAGCTGGAGGACAAATTAAATGACATGGAATCGAGAGCAAGGCGAAATAATCTGCGGATCCATGGCGTACCGGAGAGTGCGGTAGATGGAGCAGTGATAGCGTTTGTTGAAAAGCTGTTAAGAACCGAACTCCACGTTCTTTATTTCCTCCACGAGACTCCACGAGAAACCACTGTTTTTTGACCACAACTACACAGCCACCGTTCTCCAACAGCGTAAGGCATACGACGGCATCAAAAAGACATTGAAAGATAAAGGCATTCGATTCCAGACGCCCTTTAACAGGATGCGTATCCACTGGGAAAGCGGCGTGCAGGTATACAACAGTGCATGGGAGGCCGCGCAGGAGCTGCGACAGCGGGGATACAGTGTGGAGGTGCCAGAGAAGCCGAACGGTAGGAAACATCTGATGGAGCGTCTCCAACGGTCTTCGCCCTGGCAAAGAGTGGGATCACGCACAGGTGCAGACCTTGATAATAGTGCCAGGCGAGCTACAGTGCGCCTTCAGGAATTTCAAAGCAGGCGCCCGGACGAGCAGTAGGCCCAGCTTAACGTCCATAAACAGACGGTAAATAATTGTCCCGTAATATATGGTATTCACGTGCTGACTCGCGGGGGCGATGAGAGTTCAGCTCTGCTGATGGGCTCGCACTTAAGTTCAGAGACAGCCTGTAGCGGACCAACTGGAATTGGGCCCTTTTTCTGTAAAAGGTATCATCCCCCCTTCACTCAAAACTGAAGAATGTTCTTCAGACTTTGGAAGTCTTGTTCTGTGTTTGTTACAATGCTTGTTCTAATATCTTCTGGTTTCTGTGCTCCAGTTATCTTTATTTTTGGTTATAACGTTTGACCTGTGGGAACATAATGGTGTAAGATACTTTCAGTCTAACTTAGATGCATTCTATTGATGTCCTTAAATGTGAATGGGTTGGGAAACCCAATTAAAAGGTCTAAGGTAATGACCAAATTAAAAAAGGAGAACGCACATATATTTTTTCTGCAAGAAACGCATCTTTCTCAACATGAGCATGAAAAGTTAAAACGGTTTGGTTTTACAAATACCTACTATAATTCATTTTTGCAGAGTCACAGGAGAGGGCTAGCTATCCTTATTGCAAACATGCTTAAGTTTGAAGTCATTAAGGAAATAAAAGAGAACGAGGGTAGATATCTTATTGAAAAGGGACGGATTGAAGAGGATATAGTAACCTTAATTAATGTTTATGCACCTCCTAATAGTAACAATTTTTTTTTCAGATCACTAATGGATGTAATCGCACTGGAAGCAGAGGGGGTCTGTTTATGTGGAGGCGATTTTAATATAGTACTGAATCACCATCTGGATACGACTAGTTTAAACAAAAATAAAGACAAATTGTCAAAATTTGTCAAAACAGCCTGGGAAGAAATTGGATTTTGTGATGTCTGGAGGTGTACTCACCCACTTGACAGGAATTATACCCACTATTCAGCTCCACACTCTACCTACTCCAGGATAGATTATTTTTATACCAAAAGTGATTACTATAGGGTGCAGGAATGTAGAATTGGGGTAGCTGATGTCTCTGACCATAGTGCACTATATCTAACAGTTCACTTAGAAGGAAGGAGGCGGAATACGGGGTGGAGGTTAAATGTAGGGTTATTAAATAACAAAGCAGCTGTACAGCAAATTAAATCAGACATAAGAGAATATATTAAGATTACGACGGCAAATACGACAATTTAAAAATCAGATCAATGATCTGTTATATCAAGATGTAGAGAAGAAAGCTACAGTGGTGTGAAAAAGTGTTTGCCCCCTTCCTCATTTCCTGTTCCTTTGCATGTTTGTCACACTTAAGTGTTTTGGAACATCAAACCAATTTAAACAATAGTCTAGGACAACACAAGTAAACACAAAATGCAATTTGTAAATGAAGGTGTTTATTATTAAAGGTGAAAAAAAATCCAAACCATCATGGCACTGTGTGAAAAAGTGATTGCCCCCCTTGTTAAAACATACTATAACTGTGGTTGTCCACACCTGAGTTCAATTTCTCTAGCCACACCCAGGCCTGATTATTGCCACACCTGTTCACAATCAAGGCATCACTTAAATAGGAGCTGCTTGACACAGTAAGGTCCACCAGAAGATCCTTAAAAGCTACACATCATGCCGAGACCCAAAGAAATTCATGAACAATTGAGAAAGAAAGTAATTGAGATCTATCAGTCTGGAAAGGGTTATAAAGCCATTTCCAAAGCTTTGGGAATCCAGCGAACCACAGTGAGAGCCATTATCCACAAATGGCGAAGACATGGAACAGTGGTGAACCTTCCCAGGAGTGGCCGGCCGCCCAAAATTACCCCAAGAGCGCAGCGACGACTCATCCAAGAGGTCACAAAAGACCCCACAACAACGTCCAAAGAACTGCAGGCCTCACTTGCCTCAGTTAAGGTCAGCGTTCATGCCTCCACCATCAGGAAAAGACTGGGCAAAAATGGCCTGCATGGCAGAGTTCCAAGGAGAAAACCACTGCTGAGCAAAAAGAACATCAAAGCTCGTCTCAATTTCTCCACAACACATCTTGATGATCCCCAAGACTTTTGGGACAACATTCTGTGGACCGATGAGACAAAAGTGGAACTCTTTGGAAGGTGTGTGTCCAAGTATATCTGGCGTAGAAGGAACACTGCATTTCATAAAAAGAACATTATACCAACAGTAAAATATGGTGGTGGTAGTGTGATGGTCTGGGGCTGTTTTGCTGCTTCAGGACCTGGAAGACTTGCCGTGATAAAAGGAACTATGAATTCTGCTGTCTACCAAGAGATCCTGAAGGAGAATGTCCGACCATCTGTTCGTGTACTCAAGCTGAAACGAACTTGGGTTCTGCAGCAGGACAATGATCCTAAACACACCAGCAAGTCCACCACCGAATGGCTGAAGAAAAACAAAATGAAGACTTTGGAGTGGCCTAGCCAAAGTCCTGACCTGAATCCTATTGAGATGTTGTGGTATGACCTTAAAAAGGCCGTTCATGCTCAAAACCCTCTAATGTAACTGAATTAGGACAATTCTGCAAAGATGAGTGGGCCAAAATTCCTCCAGGACGCTGTAAAAGCCTCATTGCACATTATCGCAAACGCTTGGTTGCAGTTGTTGCTGCTAAGGGTGGCCCAACCAGTTATTAGGTTTAGGGGCAATCACTTTTTCACACAGGGCCATGATGGTTTGGATTTTTTAATAATAAACACCTTCATTTACAAATTGCATTTTGTGTTTACTTGTGTTGTCCTTGACTATTGTTTAAATTGGTTTGATGTTCCGAAACACTTAAGTGTGACAAACATGCAAAGGAACAGGAAATGAGGAAGGGGGCAAACACTTTTTCACACCACTGTAGATTTTACAAACAGACATATTATGAATCAGGCCCCAAGGCAGCTAAATTACTAGCCCGACGCTTGCGTAAACAACAAGTGGATAGTACCATACATAAGATATGGGATCCAGAAACAAATCATCTAAAATATCATCCAAAAGAAATAGAGGCCATTTTCCTAAATTACTACAAAAACCTATACACCGAAACCTCTAATACTAAAGTAGAAGCGATGCAACACTTTCTTAACGATCTAGATCTACCTAGTATTGGCAAGAGGCAGCATGATTGTATCATAGCAGATTTTTCACTGGGAGAGACGAATAAAGCAATAACCAACTTAAAGTCAAGCAAGACCCCGGGTAGTGATGGTTTCCCAGCAAAGTGGTATAAAACTTTTAGGGAAGAGCTAGCCCCCCTCCTGCTGAAAGCATTTAATTGGATTAAAGGGGAAGGTAAACTCCCACCATCATGGAAAGAGGCACTTAGCACAGTACTCCCTAAGGAGGGAAAAGACAGGGAATATTGTAGTAACTATAGACCTATTTCCATTCTTAATGTAGACTATAAATTGTACACGGCGATAATTGCCAAAAGACTTGAGAACCTTCTCCGGAATTAATTGACGAAGACCAAACTGGGTTTGTTAAAAATCGGCAAACACATGACAATATCAGAAGGACGCTGCATTTGATAGATAGGATAGAAAAGGAAAACAAAGCTGCAATACTACTAAGCCTTGACGCCGAAAAGGCATTTGATAGGGTTAATTGGAGTTTCCTATATCAAACTTTGCATAGATTTGGTTTTAGCGAACACTAATTAGAACACTTTATCAACAACCAACAGCAAGAATAAAAATCAACGGATCACTGTCTCCATTTTTCACATTGGAGCGAGGCACCAGACAAGGTTGTTGTCTCAGTCCCACACTATTTGTGTTTTACATTGAGCCCTGGCCCAGGCAATTCGCCAACATGATAAACTATGAGGCATTAAGATTGGACATACAGACCACCTGATTAGTTTATTTGCAGACGATATTTTGGTTCATTTGATGGACCCTGAGACCTCCATACCTATACTGATGGAAATCCTAGATGATTTTAGTTATTATGCTGGATATAAAATAAATATTACAAAGACACAACTCCTGTCATTCATCTGTAATCCTTCAAAGGAAATAAAAGATAGATACGATCTGAGATGGGACACGGAATCAATAAAGTATTTAGGAGTGAACTTAATTAAAAATCTTAACAATTTATATTAGGTAAACTATAATCCAATTAACCAAAATATTAAAAAAGATATTGAAAAATGGTCCACTCACCCATTAGACTTTAGTAGTAAGATTAAGGTAATTAAGATGAACATTTTGCCTAGATTGCTATATCTATTCCAGGCTTTACCAGGAGAGATCCCTCAACACCAATTCCAAACCTGGGATATGCTTTTTTCTAGATTTATCTGGGACGGAAAGAAGCCTAGGATAAAATATACAACACTTCAGTTGGCCAAACATAAAGGAGGAATGGCGCTCCCAAATCTCAAAGATTACTTTCATGCAGCTCAGTTCCGCCCCTTGTTTCTTTGATATAATGACAACTATTTTGCCAGATGGAAGGAAATCGAGGCATACGTTGAAGGCTATCAGATCCAGTCAGTGTTGGGAGAAAAGGGAATCCCCTCATTAGTCAAGTGTAAAATAGGCTCTATAACTTCTAATGCTTTAGAGTTCTGGTTTAACTTTGTGAGGCAGCTAAAACTAAGGAAAGAACAGAGAGTTCTTAGATGGATAGCCTTTGACACCCAGTTTAAGCCAGGAGTTAATGATGCCATATTCAAGGATTGGGCAGTGAAAGGTATTAAGGCAGTGTGTACGATAATGGACAACAAGGAATTGCAGACTTTTCAAACATTAAAAGAAAAATTCTCCCTTCAAAATCGGGACTTATTTAGGTATATACAATTTGGGGATTACTACAACAAAGAATTGAAAATGGAGAACTCGCAAGAACTCAATCCAGTTATAGGTTATATGATGAGTGCTTATGGACCAAATAGAAACTGCGTTAAAATCATTTCTATGTTCTATGAAAGAATTATGGAAAGTCGGGGCAACTCAACATTATACTTGAAAGCAAGATGGGATAAGGAACTAAAAGTAGAAATTCTTTGGATGTATGAGACACTCAACATACTTCCACAAGTTCACAACAACTGAGGGTGTTTAACTGGAAGAATTTGGTGCGTTTTTTTATTACACCTCAGATCAGCAGTAAAACATCTTCAACACACCAGCCCTGCTGGAGACAATGTGGCTGCTTAGTGGCACATCACACACATATTTTTTGGAGTTGTGAAAAGCTGAAATCATTTTGGGAGGATATACATTTAGTTTTGAGTAATGTACTTGGATATAAGGTTCCTTTCACGTGCATAGCCTTATACCTGGGTCATATTTCACCTGTAACAGTACAGAGGGACAGGTACTTAGTCAAGATACTCCTCACAGCAGCGAGGAAAGTGATAACCAGAAACTGGTATAAGCCCGATTGCCCTAAACGGCAACAATGGTTTGATGTCATACAAGAAATAAAGGCAATGGAAAGGCTGACTTTTGTGCTTGGTCTGAGAGAAGGTCTGTATACCAAAAGATGGCAGAAGTGGACACTTTACTTAAATAAAACATAAGGACATTGGTTCATAGCTCGGAATCAATGGATAAAGCATTGACTTAAAATGTATTTTTATTTCTATTTTCTTTGCCTACCACCACCTTTTCCCACAGTAGCTTCCCCGTTCTCCCTTTTTTGTTTTTGTTTTTTCATTTATTACTTACAAGCTGATGTGCCTGATCAGTTGTAACAATGCACTGAATATTCAATAAAAATTAAAGTTACAAAAAAACCAACTAATTGACTATGGGACACATCCCGGGACTTGATCAATCCCGGGAGAGCCGCCCTCAGTGGAGAGTGTCTAGTTGGTAATGGCCAAAACACTTGATGATGCTGAGGTTCACTACTGATGATGTGTCCCAAAATTTAACTGAAACCTTAAAATTTAACTGAAACTTTAAACCCCTCATAAAACGTTTTACCTTTAAAAATCTATCTTAGCCTCCTAAACTTAACCTTTTTCATAAACACTGATCTGCTTACCATCTACAAATGTAACCAATGGCTCTCCCACTCCCTGTCTTTGGAAGGAGACCATAGTTTTTTTCATTAAGCTTTGCATCTCCCCCCCTCTTTCTCTTCTCATTTTAGCTCCCTCCAAAAGGAGCATTACAAATAATATAGACACCTTAATCGGACCAATTTGGTCATTCACAACTATAGAATTACGAAACACTAAGGGCATCCTATTTGCAATACCTCTTCAATCCCCCTGACCAACCCAACACCTGCCACTATGACGCTGATAACCTCCCACCTTGAACAAATACCATAAATGGAAACAACTTACCTTAAAAAGAAACCAATGACATGTCAACTTGACTACAATGAAGAGTCTATTTCAGGCTTCCTCAATCTGTTTGAGTCCACCTGGAAAACATTCATCGTTAACACAAACCAACACGTGTTACAAACCAACCGTTCAGAAAAAACAAACCTAACCCAAACCTAACCCAGACAAACCAACCCATTATCAAATGAGGATGCAGAATACCTGATACACTGTCAGCCTGGCTGCGGTGAAGAGTTTATCCCTGTCTCTGCAGTCTATTCGTGTCTGCCAAAAAACAAAAACAAAATTAAGAGGCAATATGGTAGAGGACATTGTAGGAATTGTAAGTTTATGCTGACGTGTGCCGGCCCGTGCATTTGCCTTTGACATATACCACCCTCCAAATCCTGGAAGAACACTACTGAAAAACCATGGAAACCTGCACAAACAACCTTGCTCCAACCTCTAGAGAGAATTGGGACCAAGCATTACCAGTTGCCATAAGATGGGCCAAAAGGTACCTCAGAAGGATCACAAACCAAACAATTGCTGAAGCAAAGGAAAACATCCTTAACATACAAAACCCCAGAGAACCTCCTGCTGAACCAACCCCCCAAAAAAACATGATACAGAAAGACCCTACCCTGACTACCCCCAACAACAAACCTCAAAACCAATAGAATCCTGCTCCCTATACAAGTCCCACAACCACCTAGGTAACAAATACCTAAACTGGACACTAAGCCCAGTAAGACAGATCCTGATCATAGGGATTCAAACATCTCCAGACTGCCTCCTATTAATGACCCCCGAATTCAGGTTGACTGCTATCCAGGCACCAACCTAAGCATGCAACACACCTCCTGAAAAACAAAACCCCAACCTCAGACAATATCCAAAATATAATCCTCTCATTCGGTCTGAATAACCAGAAATTAGCAATCCTACCCACCTAAAAAAAGACCGGCATGCAATGCTACGGGCTTCCAGGGATACATTCCCGCAGGCAACAATCATGATCCTGGTGATAAACTATTCTGACAATTTGCCACAGTCCCTCAAGGACAACATTTAACATCTGAACCACTTAATCAAGGAAACTACTTGCCAGATACCAAGACTACCAAAGGAACTGTTCTCCACAGGACCTGACAGTCTCCACTGGACTACCCACACAGCCATCGAAATGTTGAGGAGTTGGAAAACTTTTGGCCTAAAGGCGTCCCCAAACGCAGGACAAGGAAGTTCTGAACCTCTCCTCAACACTAAACTTAACACATTCCCAAAAAAAGATTCCTTAAAAAAGGTCTCTCATTCACCCCATCCAACACAAACAGCAAAAGAAACACCCTAAGTGTAGACCTTACACAATACCACAGACGCCTAAAATTATTCACGTACTTTGGTCCATCACCGGCCACCAACAATAAAACCTTCCACATACCCTTGGACTGGGAACCAGACCCTTCCAAACTACCCCAACCCCTTTTGGAACTCATACAAAAAGACCAACAATCAATTGCCAATCTTAAATTAACAAAAGATAAGTCCAATCTTACGAAAGAAGAGGAAGAAGCACTACAGGACCTGAGTAATAACCCAAACATAGTCATAAAACCAGCTGACAAAGGTAGTGCCATTGTAATAATGGGCCGCACAAACTATGTTAAATATGTTAAATTATTGCTGATAAGAAAACTATTTCCATGACAGCATCAGCGAGATCAGTGGTGTTGTCATGGTAACTAACAAACTATATACAGAACAAGTTTTGCAACAATGAATACAACAATGCGGTTGAAATTATGAAGTAAAATGTAATGAACAAGAGTTTTTATACTCAATAATATAACTCTTTTTTTAACTTAATTTTTTTATGATCAGTGTGATAATTTTTTTTGTGTGTCTGTGAGTGGGTAAAAGATACACAGAGAGAGAGAAAGAAAGAGAGGAAGAAACCCTAAATGTTAAGGGAAAAGACCCGCGGACCTGACTGACTGAGGGAGAGCTGTTCACTTCTTCGTGTTCTGACAGTGTGTGAGTGAGCAGAGCACAACAACAGAAGAGCGCTGGGACTAGCCTATCACAGAATAGTGTAGGGGAGGGGCGCTGGGACTAGCCTATCACAGAATAGTGTAGGGGAGGGGCGCTGGGACTAGCCTATCAGAGAACGCAGACACAGTCAATGAGGAGTTTTATTCAATCCGAGTACAGATATTGACTCGCATTACTTGTACTCGGCAAAAGTGCTTTATCCGTACCGGATACTCGTACCGGTATCCGGCTCATCCCTACCAACCACTGAATAATCCCATAAAAGAAGAAACAGCGAGCCAAATATCCCTTATTCTTGAGACCCTTAGAAAAAAACACTACCTAACCAAAAAAATGCACCTACCTCAGGGGACAGGCCCCCTACAGGCCAAGACTGTTTTATAGCCTGCCCAAAATACACAAACCACAAAATAGCTGGATAGACAATATCCCACAAGGTAGACCCATCGTTTCAGACTGTGGCAGCAAAAGCTACGGCAAAGCTGAATATTTGGACTCATTTCTGACTCCATTATCCAACAAGCACCCAAGTTACCTCAAAGACACCACAGATTTTGTCCAAAAAAATCAAGCAAACAGTCATAAAAGAACCAAGTAAACTTTTCACCATGGATGTCAAAAGCCTGTACACAAACATCGACATCCCCAAGGGCATGGAAATAAAAAATAAATGGCTCAAAAAATACCCTGCACCTAACAGACAGGACAAAGAGATCCTACATCTATTACACTTAAGCCTAACTAGGAACAATTTCGAGTTCAACGGAAAATACTACAGTGGTGTGAAAAAGTGTTTGCCCCCTTCCTCATTTCCTGTTCCTTTGCATGTTTGTCACACTTAAGTGTTTGAACATCAAACCAATTTAAACAATAGTCAAGGACAACACAAGTAAACACAAAATGCAATTTGTAAATGAAGGTGTTTATTATTAAAGGTGAAAAAAATCCAAACCATCATGGCCCTGTGTGAAAAAGTGATTGCCCCCTAAACCTAATAACTGGTTGGGCCACCCTTAGCAGCAACAACTGCAACCAAGCGTTTGCGATAATGTGCAATGAGGCTTTTACAGCGTCCTGGAGGAATTTTGGCCCACTCATCTTTGCAGAATTGTCCTAATTCAGTTACATTAGAGGGTTTTCGAGCATGAACGGCCTTTTTAAGGTCATACCACAACATCTCAATAGGATTCAGGTCAGGACTTTGGCTAGGCCACTCCAAAGTCTTCATTTTGTTTTTCTTCAGCCATTTGGTGGTGGACTTGCTGGTGTGTTTAGGATCATTGTCCTGCTGCAGAACCCAAGTTCGTTTCAGCTTGAGTACACGAACAGATGGTCGGACATTCTCCTTCAGGATCTCTTGGTAGACAGCAGAATTCATAGTTCCTTTTATCACGGCAAGTCTTCCAGGTCCTGAAGCAGCAAAACAGCCCCAGACCATCACACTACCACCACCATATTTTACTGTTGGTATAATGTTCTTTTTATGAAATGCAGTGTTCCTTCTACGCCAGATATACTTGGACACACACCTTCCAAAGAGTTCCACTTTTGTCTCATCGGTCCACAGAATGTTGTCCCAAAAGTCTTGGGGATCATCAAGATGTGTTGTGGAGAAATTGAGACGAGCTTTGATGTTCTTTTTGCTCAGCAGTGGTTTTCTCCTTGGAACTCTGCCATGCAGGCCATTTTTGCCCAGTCTTTTCCTGATGGTGGAGGCATGAACGCTGACCTTAACTGAGGCAAGTGAGGCCTGCAGTTCTTTGGACGTTGTTGTGGGGTCTTTTGCGACCTCTTGGATCGTGGGGTAATTTTGGGCGGCCGGCCACTCCTGGGAAGGTTCACCACTGTTCCATGTCTTCGCCATTTGTGGATAATGGCTCTCACTGTGGTTCGCTGGATTCCCAAAGCTTTGGAAATGGTTTTATAACCCTTTCCAGACTGATAGATCTCAATTACTTTCTTTCTCAATTGTTCCTGAATTTCTGTGGGTCTCGGCATGATGTGTAGCTTTTAAGGATCTTCTGGTGGACCTTACTGTGTCAAGCAGCTCCTATTTAAGTGATGCCTTGATTGTGAACAGGTGTGGCAATAATCAGGCCTGGGTGTGGCTAGAGAAATTGAACTCAGGTGTGGACAACCACAGTTATAGTATGTTTTAACAAGGGGGGCAATCACTTTTTCACACAGGGCCATGATGGTTTGGATTTTTTCACCTTTAATAATAAACACCTTCATTTACAAATTGCATTTTGTGTTTACTTGTGTTGTCCTTGATTATTGTTTAAATTGGTTTGATGTTCCGAAACACTTAAGTGAGACAAACATGCAAAGGAACAGGAAATGAGGAAGGGGGCAAACACTTTTTCACACCACTGTATAAACAGTATTTTTAAATATACCTAAACGGGCTGCCACACAATGAAATTCTTGCATATGATCCTGCCAAACGTTGTCGACGTTCAAGCGAGGGGGAAAATCAAACACAAAGACCTACACAAAACAGTAGTTGTTCATTACAAAAGCAGTTATTTTCATATCAATTCAAAATATCTTTCATCACATTTTTCTACAACAGCGTATACAGCCTAAATATGGTACCAAACCTATAACAATGATAACAAATACAATTTTAAAATAAAATTACCTTAGACCAGCGACTGCAGACTGCACAGGAGCAAGTTAAGTCTGCTCGGCCTCTTCAATGGTCTTGCTGCTTGATAAGTTGTTGCTAGGGGCTATGAGACAGACTGCGTCGGGTGTCCGAGGGAGAGTAGCATTCATCACCTCGGTCTTCAAGTCAGTCGCACAGGCCCCTGGGGTTGACATGACACCGAAGGAGAGCCCTCCTTCTGGCATCAGGACTAGTCCGTCTGCGAGGCTTCGCAGGTGAGAGTCACCGACAAGTAGCACAAACTGAAACAACAGAAGAGCCTTTTAGAATTAAAATCATCATCCTTATAACTCAGAGTAAAACTTTTGTTCAAAACTATAATTTTCTACAACTACACCTTCTTGTCCGGAGACTCGGCTGGAATGACCAACTTGCGTTGCCTCCCAGTGAAGGGAGATTTTGGCCATTCCTGCACTTTATGGCGATAACCTGTACCACCGCCTATTTACAAACCAACAAAAACATAATGTGATGAAACATAATTAACATATGACAAGCATAAATTATGTAAGCACAACAATCAACACCTTACTACTAGAAAAACTATAAAATTAATAAAAATAGTTCACAATTGTGCAACAATAATATACACTTTACACGTATAAATAAAAAAATTGTATGAAAAATTGCTTGGCTACGTACGTGCAAAACTGGCATTGGAAGCCCGCTGGTTGCCAAGAACCACCGTCCGCCGCTCTGCCATTCTCCATTGGGCTGCCAGTGAGCGCGGTAATTCTTGCCACGCGGCATCTAAGTATGTAGACACAATTTATTAATAATGACATTACAAGATCCTCAAATAATTTAGAACATCTATGCACCAAATCATGTCAGAACATAAATGTACTCAAATTTGATGCAACAAGCATCACAAAAAGAAAAGAAAAAACACATTCCTGCTGCTTTTTTTTTTTTTTAGATTAAATACTTTGCATCTACTATAGATAGGCTTTGCCTATTCAAGCTACACAACTATATCTCTTTTTGTTGGTGCAATTAAATTAAATCATTAAATTGTTTATATTTATCACCTCCATATGTTATAAACACAGCATGACATTTATATAAATACAGCATGCAAAAAGCATCGTAATTAATTACAACATTAACAGATAAAGTGTGAAGTATCACACCACATTGTTAAGCTACATTTGAGTCAAATAGTTAATGAATACTTTATTCATTTTTTTAAAGAATAACAACCAGTGTTCAAAGATCACTCACTTACACTCATTATATCAATATCATGTTGTTTCATTACTACTATAAGGTCTTCATAATATAGTAACGTTACTGAAATAATACAAATGTTTATGTCTTCCCTTAGTTAGCAATTTCATACATTATAACTCATGAACACAGAATTGCTTGTCTGTCAATGCACTGGTGTGGACATCAGCTACTCTACTGCTAAAACATAATTTTTTTGAAACTACTGATTTCTACCAACTTCTGATCTGTGGCGGAGGAAGCCAAGAAGAGCTGATACACTAAATGTTGAGCTTGACCTTGCCATAAGTTATGGTAAATGTTCACAGTAATGTTCGAATAAAAGAAGCGGTAAATTCCGCGCTACGTGGGTCTGGGGCATCCCCAACAGTGCACATTAAATAAAATGCCATACCGTTGAGCCTTTTTCACGTCTAAAAAACACACAACTAACCTTAAAGCTGAATAAAATTAACCTCCTTTTTTACAGGTGGAAATATGTCCGCTTACCTATGTTCATTTGCTTGCATTATCACATACTGTTACATAAACAGTTCATCATTTATGCTTAACTTATTTGCTGGCCAGCTAACCCTACCCCAGGGTTTTAGCGCGGGGCTAATAGAGCTAACATGGCTAACGTAGGTAAGTAGCTAGGTATAACGTTAAAACAGCCTTATAGCTAGCTACCTACCTACGTTAGCCACGTTAGCTCTATTAGCTCCGCTGATAAACTCTGGGTAATGTTAGCTAGCCAAGAAATGATAGTAGCCTTAGCTAACTAACTTGACGTTAGCTACATAACAACAAGAGGTAACACACTCCGTTTCAGTCCGAGCTCAGTTGACTTTATTTGCTGAGCAAATTATAAATATACGTTAGCTACATACAATCATGTTGTGTTGCAAAGAAAATACGTTAGCATGCTAACAACGTCAATCAGCTGGCAAACAACTTACTGTTAGTGCGGGCAAGAAGTCCTTCAATGTGGAAAAATGTGAAAATTGTGCTGATATCTCTCTCTCTTTCTCTCCATCTCTCCTAATCTCCGTATCTCTCAGTGTAATTTTGGAACCTTATTCTCTCCCTGAGTATGCCAAAGCAATCAGTTTGAAAATAAAGCATTGTTTAACGGAAACCACGGGCATTTATACTACGCGCCTCACCTTTCAAATATTCAATTCAACCAATCACGGAGGGGTGTGAGCATTATTTACCCTGACAGAAAACCACATAGAACATTACTTAATTATTAATTTAGTTTTTATTAATATGAATTTAGTTTTTATTAATGGCCACAAAAATTTAATTACTCCATTCTTTCATTTGGATTGTGGAGCGAACAGAAGTAAGTCAGGTTGTCTAGATATTACATTTTTAACAAATGTTATTTTTTTTTCTTTGTGGTGTTAAACATATGACTCAGCATTTGCTGGTGTAGTTGCAGACTTTCAGAAAGACCATTATAGACAGCCTATAGGCCTATATAGATATGTTTTATACATCAAGGTTAATTTAGCTAGCTAATCCAAAAAGCACATGGTAGGTTAGCATAATTGCTTTGAAAGTAGACAATTTAGTGACTAACTTGGATGCTCTCTCAGGGCTCTCAGTCACTGAGCTTGTAGATCATTTCAACTGTAAAATTACAAATGTTATTGATGCCATTGCTCCCACTAAGGTCAAAGTTGTCTCTGGTAAGAAAAAGTCTCCATGGAGAAATATCCCACTGGTGAGAGCAGAAAAAAGAGAGTGTCGGAAAGCTGAACGAAGGTGGCGAAAAACAAATCTCCTGGTCCATTATAACACCTATAAAGAGAGACTTCGCATTTATAATTTGGAACTGAGGAATGCAAGGCGGTCCTTCTTCTCTGATATTATCTCTAGAAGCAATAATAATTCACGTGCTTTGTTTGCTACTGTCAATAACAAACCCTCCAGTACCAGTAGCATCTGAACCTTTATCTACCAAGGCCTGCAATGACTTTGCCTCCTTCTTCAAAGAAAAAATTCAAAAGATTAGACAAACAGTCAGTGCCTCCATATCAAGTCCAGGATGTGTGTTCTCACAGTGTTCAAGCAGAACTAGTTCCAATATGACTGAGTTTCATGCGATCAACCATAAAAATCTGGAGGACATTATACAACATCTGAAAACCTCCTCCTGTTGCCTTGATATTCTACCAACGGGTGTTTTCAAAAATGTCTCGAATTGTTTGTCTTATGATCTTCTACAGATTGTGAACACATCTCTTCTTTCAGGAATCTTTCCACAGGCCCTGTAAACTGCAGTAATCAAGCCACTCTTAAAAAAGAACAATCTAGACACATCCCTAATGGTGCAACTATAGGCCGATCAAAACCTTCCATTCTTAAGTAAAATCATTGAAAAAGCAGTTTTTCAACAACTCAATTATTTCTTGTCACTAAACAACAGCTTTGATACCTTTCAGTCGGGTTTCCGACCACACCACAGCACTGAGACGGCTCGTTAAGGTCTTTAATGACATCCACCTTAACACAGATAATGGCAAAATTTCAGTCTTAGTATTACTTGATCTCAGTGCTGCATTTGACACGGTCGACCACGACATATTACTAGACCGATTGAAAAACTGGGTTGTCCTTTCTGGCTCAGTACTAAACTGGTTTGAATCCTACTTACAGAATAGGGATTACTTTGTGTCAATAGGTAATTATACATCTGAGCTCACAAATATGACGTGTGGAGTTCCCAAGGCTCCATTCTGGGGCCTCTTCTGTTTAACATCTACATGCTTCCACTGGCTCAGATTATGGAAAACAACAAAATAAGTTACCATAGTTATGCGGATGACACACAAATTTACATAACCTTATCGCCAGGGGACTATAGTCCAATACAAAAACTGACTAAGTGTATTGAAGAAATTAACGGCTGGATGTGCCAGAACTTTCTGAAATTAAATGAGGGAAAAACTGAGCAAAAGAGGAACGATTAAAAGTCTGCACTCAGCTTCAAACAACAATGTTAAAAACAACAGACAAAGCCAGAAATCTTGGTGTAATCATGGACTCTGACCTGAATTTTAACAGCCACATTAAGACAATTACAAAGTCAGCCTATTATCACCTTAAGAATATATCAAGGGTTAAAGGACTTATGTGTCAACAGGATTTGGAAAAACTTGTCCATGCTTTCATCTTCAGTAGACATGACTACTGTAACGGGGTCTTTACAGGTCTCCCTAAAAAATCAATTAGACAGCTGCAGCTGATTCAGAACGCTGCTGCTCGAGTCCTCACTAAGACCAAGAGACTGGATCACATCACTCCAGTTCTGAAGTCTTGACACTGGCTTCCTGTGCCCCAAAGAATTGATTTCAAAGTTCTTTTGCTAGTTTATAAATCACTAAACGGTTTAGGGCCAAAATACATTTCTGATCTGCTAGTACACTATGACCCCCCCAGACCTCTAAGGTCATCTGGGGCAGGTCTACTGTCTGTTCCTAGAGTCAGAACTAAACAGGGAGAAGCAGCGTTCAGTTTCTATGCTCCTCATATCTGGAATAAACTCCCAGAAACCTGCAGGTCTGCTGCTACTCTCAGTTCTTTTAAATCAATGCTGAAGACCTTTCTTTTCGATGTTGCCTTTCTTTAAATGATGTTCATTTCTTTACTGTTTAATCTTTTATACTGCACTGTAACTTTTATTCTTGTGTTTTAACTGTTTTTATTTTTTAACTGTTTCTTCTGTGTTTTATCGGTTTTATTTTCTTTTAACTGATTTTGTGTAAAGCACTTTGAATTGCCCTGTTGCTGAAATGTGCTATACAAATAAAGCTGCCTTGCCTTGCCTTGCCTTCTGTAATTTGGAATCATCCAGAACATATTATTTATTCATGATGTGGTCAAACTGCAAGTTTTTTGTTTTTGTGAACAACTTTTTATTTTCTTCTTTCATCAATTCAGACACGTCCTTCCGACTACACATTTGACTTATCACCATCAAAAACAATATACACATTTAACATTAGACAACACCTAAAAGAAAATATAAAAAAATATATTAATATATATATTAATAATATATATATATACATATACATATACATACATACATATACATACATACATACACATACATATACACATACATACATATACACACATACACATATACATATACACACATACACATATACACATACATACATACATATACACATACATACATACATATACATACACATAATAAAAAATTAAAATAAATAAGTAAAAATAAAAAATTAAAATACAAACACAATTGCGACCCCCGCCCACCCACCCAATCCCTCCTACCCTGGATCTCTAACAAATTTTACCGGCCATGGCACACCTCAGAACCAACCAATGTGAATACAGATATTAAGTTACAGCAAATACCTAACCTTATCAACCATTGACTGCCACGCTAAGATAGTGTCGGGTCCTGCACTGTGCATTCTTGCCACTGACAGCTCCATCTCAACCACGTCTATGTAAGTGTTAATCCATTGAGACTTAGTAATTGCATGTGGGGGTTTCCACCGTAGAGCTAGCATTTTTTTGGCCGCAGTGCTGCCTGTTAAGAGCATACGCTTTTTCCAACATGTCATCTTTAGTGAGGAGGTGTCATTCAAAAGCAGCACAGCAGGAGAACACGGTACAATATCATCCACAACAGTAGATAAACTGGCACAAACTTCCCCCCAAAAAAGCTTCACATCCTTACATTCCCAGTACATATGCATGTATGAACCTATACAACCATCTGAACAGAGGGTACAGATTGGAGAAGTTAAACATTTCATGAGAAAGCTTTTCCTGGGAGTGAGGTAGGTCCTATAGATGTGGTTGAAATGGATCTTCTGGTGGTTCGGGTTCTTAGAAGCAAGGCCAATCGAGGACCAAATGGTATCCCAGTCCAGTGAGTCACTTTCGTTGTAACGTTGTAGGTCATTGGTCCACACACATAAAATGGGGAGAGTTTTATAAGAGGCATCCCGAACAAAAGAATATATTCGGGAGACCACCCCTCTGTTTTGACTGCTACTGTATAAAATGGAGTGCAAAGGGTGGATAGTAGGACGAGAACCCCATGGTACTCCATATGCTTTCATAGATGAACCATAATTGAAAATACAAAAATAAAGATGTTCCAGGCAATTGATAAGACCGTCTCAGATCATTAAAATCACGGAGCCCATTTTCATTATATACATCGGCCAGAACATGTATTTTGAACTGCTACTTGAATTGTTGAACACTGTTAGATTGTTTATTTCTCTTCTAAATAAAGACGTGGCTTCCAAAAAAAAAGGTTGCGTCCGCTATACAGTTTCCTTGTTAGCTCTGAGTCCAGCAAAGAAGTAGCAGCACCTTATGCGAAGGAAAAAGCTTACAGCACCAGGGATTCCCAGGCGGTCTACCATCCAAGTACTTACCCGGCCCTACCCTGCTTGGCTTCCAAGATCAGACGAGAGCAGGCGCATTCAGGGTGGTATGGCCGTAAGCAAGTGCACACCGTGAAAACAAGCTATTTCTAGACGTGAAAACCTGAAGGTTCAGAAACCTGTTGAATAAACAGCTTGGGGTTGAGGAATACTGAACTACATGTAATCACACTATTAGTTCACGTATACATTTTGCAGTAGCTTGCTAGTAGTTCAACTACATTCACCTTGGAATCAAGGAGTTGACTTGCTTTTTGCTCTTTTTGCACTATAATTAACACTTCTGAATTTTACGAGATCTTTGATTTGTTTTGTATAAATACTTTCATGTAATTCCATGTTTCTGTTTTCATTACTGCAATTAATCCTCAATTTTCTTACCTCTGTCTTTACTGAGGCTTGGGTTACTTGTCGTCTTCTGTAATTTGGAATCATCCAGAACATATTATTTCTTTATGATGTGGTCAAACTGCAAGTATTTTGAACTCCTACTTGAATTGTTGAACACTGTTAGATTGTTTATTTCTCTTCTAAATAAAGATTTTACTTCCAAAAAAAAAGTAGCGTCCGCTATACAGTTTCCTTGTTAGCTCTGAGTCCAGCTCAAGCTCAGGGGAGACACTCACGTGCAGATCAAAATGTGGTAACGCTTCATGAATTTGCCTGTCATCCTTTTGCAGCCACACTTCATACCCCTTGTTGTCAGACTGACACCTTCACAGCGGTGCGGCTGGAGCGCCACATTCTTTAGAAGTAAGTAATCTCAAATGTCACAACAGCAAAGGGTGAGGTCTTTCCCGAAGACATTCAATTCAATTTTATTTATAGTATCAATTCATAACAAACGTTATCTCGAACACTTTCCAGATAGGTAGGTGAGACCACCTCCAGAATTTACAAGGACAACAGTTCTAGTAGTTTCCTCCAGAGCAAGCAACAGTGCGACAGTGGCGAGGAAAAACTTCCTTTTAGGAAGAAACCTCGGACAGACCCAGGCTCTTGGTAGCCGGTGTCTGGCGACAGTTGAGGTTAGAATGAAGAGTGGCAATAACAGTCACAAAAAATAGTGGTTTGTAGTAGTTCTTTGTAGTAGTTCATGGGATAGCAGGGGACTGTGAGGCATTACAAGGCACAGCAGGATGTAGCAGGGCACAGCAGAGCGTAGCAGGATGACACAGCATCGCAGGACATGTAGCGGACCATGGCGACAGCTGCTACCATGATTTTGGAGCCTCCTGATCCAAGGAAACATGCTGGGCAAAAAGAACATAAGGACTCGGGGAATGACTCCCCAGAGCTAGGTTAGTAACAAGCATTTCTGGGACATGGATGCACACAAATGGAAAGATAGAAAGATAGAGGAGAGGAGCCCAGTGTGTCAAAGAAGTCCCCCAGCAGTCTAAAACTATTACAGCATAACTAAGAGAGACAGGGTAAAGAGAGGCCAACCGGATCCCATCCCTCTCTCTAGAGGAGGTGGATGAGAGAGAGCGAGATCCATCCCTCTGTCTAGAGGAGGTGGATGAGAGAGAGATCCATCCCTCTGTCTAGAGGAGGTGGATGAGAGAGAGAGAGAGAGAGAGATATCCATCCCTTTGTCTAAAGGAGATGGGGGAGAAGATCCATCCCCTCTGTCTAGAGGAGGTGGACAAGAGAGGAGAGAGAGAGAGAGAGAGAAAGAGAGAGACATAACCATCCCTCTGTCTAGGAGGTGGACGGATGGATCCATAGAAAGAAAGCTGAAGAAGAGAGAGAGAGAGATCCATCCCTCTGTCTGAGAGACCACAGGGTGGACCGAGAGAGAGAGAGAGAGAATTCAATTTTATGTTGTCAGA
>JABXJD010000286.1:0-67500 GCA_013375575.1 Percina caprodes
ATCAGCTATCAAGCTAACTGAAATAAAACCATGCTAATGGTTAATTAGTCCACAGATAAATTAAAGGGGGGTGATCACCAGACGCCTCCTGATACAATATCATCACGATACTTATGCCACGATACGATATTATTGCGATTTAACCATATTGCAATATTTTGCCATATATTACAATTTATAACCTTTTCTCCAACTTCTAATTTTCCCAATTTCAAATGACGTCCCCAAAGGAAACTTAATCAACATCTGCTATTGCCACTGAGATTGATTTTTCCCCACTCCTAACATAAATACTGCATTTGTATATTTATGTCAAACAATTAGACTGGTACATATTCCAAAGAGAAATGTTGTCTCCCACAAGGTTACATCAGCATATGAAAACACAAATCAGTAAGTGTAATAACATAAAACTATTGTATATCCTGCACTTACTGCTATTGCACTTCTGGTTAGCCATAAACTGCATTTCGTTGCCTTGTACCTGTACCTGTGTAATGACAATAAAGTTGAATCTAATCTATTCTAATAAAAACAGTTCTGTTTGCACACTTGTGTTAACTAAATGCAGAGTGTGGAACCGAATGAATTCCCATTCATATGCTCAAACTATGATGTCAGCATACTATACATCATGCTGACTCCATGTCACCTCATTCAGGAAGTTACATCATCATTGATCACGATGGGCGAGAAGCAAAGTTCACTAAGAGTGTCAAGGCGGAGCAGACGCCCTCCTAACAGCTCTCATACAGGACTGCAGCAGGACTTCACACATCTGGTCAGGATGATCAGAACTCCACAGGACGAAATCGGTAATTAAAAATACTCTGATGTCTGTATGTAAATCTACTATATGTCTATGTGGCAGGATGTTGTCTACATTTGTGTTTGATGTTAATCTTTCAGAGGAAATGGAGGAAGAAGAAGCAGCTGACTATGTTAATGCTCCAGCACGCACTGGGAAGAAAATGGCAGCTCGTCCAGGTACATTTCACACATTTAATATTGTTAAACATGAGGTTTATTAATAATGATAGTCTAACTGACTTCTTATTTCTCTCTCAGGCCAGAGGTCTCGCTGCTTCTCTCAGTCTTTTCTACCCATAGCAGTGTGTTGGCTGATACTGTTGGTCATCATGGGCCTCCGTATCTACTGTGAGTACCACTGTCTCAACTTGTTGTTATTTAAAGGACAAGTTCACATTTTATCAAGTCTGTCTGATGGCCAGATGTTCATAGAAACAGTTTTTGCTCGGTGTAATCCTTCCTCCTCTTCATACTGCCTCTGTGCAAATGTGGCAAGGCTCCCCAATAAGGAGGAAATTAGAATAAAGGAACTGACAACGTCATCCTAGAAAATACTATGTGAACATTGTTTATTGGAGAAAATAGAGAGAAAGGCACACAGATATGATATAAGAGATTGATATATCTTAAAATAGCCTTGATAGAAATGATAAAACATCTTTTAATATAAGAATTAGTATGAACAGGAGGAATGATCAGGGCAATAAAACTCCTCACTATTGTTAGATAGATCTGAAACATGTGATTTCTATCATTATGTGTGTCACCATCACTATGACAACAAAGCTAATTTTTCTATTTTGCAGTTACCAATCACAACCTCAACAACAGTGTCTCCAAAAAAACGATCACAGACCTGACCGCATTAAACCAGGAGCTGGAGACACGAAACCAGGAGCTGGAGACAGGAAACCAGGAGCTGGAGACGGAGAGGAAGAACTTAACAGGACCGATACAAAACATCAGTCGAGCTCAGTGGAGCATCGATGAATACTGCCCCAAAGTACAGAACGGTATGTTAAGATCACAATAATGAGATCCAATAATAACCAATAATAATAATAATAATCAGTAGTGCAGTAATGTGTATTGGTTGGTCTCTGTAGTTTCAGAGAGACGGTGTAGAGCTTGTCAGGAGGGATGGGGACTCATCAGGTCCAGCTGCTATCTGTATAATGACGTTGGTCCTCCTAATCTGAAAACCTGGGAAGAAGCTCGAGAAGACTGCAGAGCACGGAGTTCAGATTTGCTTGTTCTACATGATGAAGATGAACAGGTAATGAGGAAGCTGTGGGAGTTTTAACGACACAATTCTGAAATAAAATGTATTTTCTCTAAGTCTGAACACACTGTGAGTCTGTAGATCAGCGTGTTTATTAAAGTATAGTCTTTAAATCTCTGATAAATGTTTCTCTCTTGTCAGGATGAACTCCGTTTTGACAGCAGGAACAAGTACGGATCCTGGATTGGTCTGAGAGCTGAAGGAGGGAGATGGAAGTGGATCGATGGAAGTGATCTGACTGAAAGGTAAGAGACACATTCCTGAACACTTTGAATCTTAAATCTATCAGCCTTGATCTAAACATCATCTTCTTCCCTCAGTGTCAGCAGATGGATACATGAACCACATCCTCCCTGACGGTCGGTGTGTAGGTTATGTGGGTAGATGGGCATCAGTGAGCTGTGCTGAGAGAAGACCATGGATCTGCCAAAAGAAGTCTTTATCTGTTTAACCACTGCAGTCAGACTTGAGAAGGTTACTGGATGCTCTGCATGATAATATCAACTGGCTTCATAAATATCTAACTGAGAAGACCTCTACTTCACAAAATAAATGTTTTGTATGTATGTGTAAGGGTTCTATTTTGTTAGAAGAGAAAAGAAAAAGTTCCACGTTGTTTGTGTGTCTGGAAAAAATGATGCTCAGATGTAATGTATAGGTGAATTAGATAATGGATGATATACAACCTGATCTCACAGAAATCCATGAAATGAACAAACTCAAAATATGTGGCAGTTTCACAGAATCGCCGAACATCCCGTGATGGTACCACGGAAGATTCCCATGAACAAAATACGGACCCTTAAGTTAAGGAAAAGGTCAATGGGTTGGGTTTAGGAAAAGAAGAACCGGACAGCCGTATACAGCGGAAGGGTTGGGTTTAGATAAAGAAGAAGGACTGTTGGGTTTAGATAAAAAAGAGGACGGTTGGGTTTAGGAGAAGAAGAAGAAAGGGACGGTCGGGTTTAGGAGAAAAAGAAAGTGACGGTCGGGTTTAGGAGAAGAAGAACGGGATGGTTGGGTTTAGGAGAACGGTTGGGTTTAGGAGAAGAAGAAGGACGGTTGGGTTTAGGAGAAGAAGAACGGGACGGTTGGGTTTAGGAGAAGAAGAACGGTTGGGGTTTAGGAGAAGAAGAACGGGACGGTTGGGTTTAAGAGAAGAAGAACGGGACGGTTGGGTTTAGGAGAAGAAGAACAGGACGGTTGGGTTTAAGAGAAGAAGAACGGGACGGTTAGGTTTAGGAGAAGAAGAACAGGACGGTTGGGTTTAAGAGAAGAAGAACGGACGGTTAGGTTTAGGAGAAGAAGAAGAACGGACGGTTGGGTTTAGGAGAAGAAGAACAGGACGGTTGGGTTTAAGAGAAGAACGGGACGGTTGGGTTTAGGAGAAGAAGAACAGGACGGTTGGGTTTAAGAGAAGAAGAACGGGGCGGTTAGGTTTAGGAGAAGAAGAAGAACGGGACGGTTGGGTTTAGGAGAAGAAGAACAGGACGGTTGGGTTTAAGAGAAGAAGAACGGGACGGTTAGGTTTAGGAGAAGAAGAACAGGACGGTTGGGTTTAGGAGAAGAAGAACGGGACGGTTGGGTTTAAGAGAAGAAGAACGGACGGTTGGGTTTAGGAGAAGAAGAACA
The DNA here is from genome assembly GCA_013375575.1 of Percina caprodes. NCBI lineage: Eukaryota > Metazoa > Chordata > Actinopteri > Perciformes > Percidae > Percina > Percina caprodes. Next base: position 3,725 of record JABXJD010000286.1, read on the forward strand.
GGACGGTTGGGTTTAAGAGAAGAAGAACGGGACGGTTAGGTTTAGGAGAAGAAGAACAGGACGGTTGGGTTTAGGAGAAGAAGAAGGACGGTTGGGTTTAAGAGAAGAAGAAGGGGTTTAGGGTTGGAGAAGAACAGGGCGGTTGGGTTTAGGAGAAGAAGAACGGACGGTTGGGTTTAGGAGAAGAAGAAGGGACGGTTAGGTTTAGGAGAAGAAGAAGGACGGTTAGGTTTAGGAGAAGAAGAACAGGACGGTTGGGTTTAGGAGAAGAAGAACAGGACGGTTGGGTTTAGGAGAAGAAGAACGGGACGGTTGGGTTTAAGAGAAGAAGAACAGGACGGTTAGGTTTAGGAGAAGAAGAACAGGACGGTTGGGTTTAGGAGAAGAAGAACAGGACGGTTGGGTTTAGGAGAAGAAGAACAGGACGGTTGGGTTTAAGAGAAGAAGAACAGGGGACGGTTGGGTTTAGGAGAAGAAGAACGGGACGGTTAGGTTTAGGAGAAGAAGCGGGACGGTTGGGTTTAGGAATCGTGACATCGGGACACAATCCGGTCTCTTGGGTGAACGTCCTGTGTTGTTTGACCCCCCAACCAACCTCTATATGCGGATTTTCGGGCCTTCACACTACTTGCCACTCTTAATGCTACGCTATCTTCTCATTGACTTTGCAGTGTTTTCCGTGCTTTTCCACGGTATAGTATGTGCCACCACCACGTAGTGCGCTGGTAACAGTTTGTGATCATTTGCACATGAGCAGGGTGCAGGTGCACATATATAGAGGATTACTCCTCAAAGCAGCGGCTGCAGGTTCAACTCCTGTAAAAACTCAAGAGCCAAAATGGAGGCACAGCATCCCTTGTTTTTCACAAAATGGCCCCAGAGCTATTTTCTTTAGCATTTGATTGAAATAATATTAATATGTAGAGTTTTCTTCTATTTATGTGTTTAGAAAAAAACGTGATGTTTTATTACATATTGAATAAAAACGCGACACATTGTCTTTATTGTCTTTCTCTTATATATTGAAGGAACGACATCATTCAGGAAGTTACAACATCGTTGAACAGGACGTGCCAGAAGCAGAGAGAGAAAAAACAAGCACAGCATGAGTTCACTGAAGACCGTCACAGCGGTCCAGGCGCTCCCATACAGGACTGGAGCAGGATTTTAAAGATCATTTTTGTGGGCTTTTCCCTTTGTTTGACAGTGATAGACAGGAAAGGTGGTAGAGAGACGGGGGATGACCCGTAGCAAAAGGGCCGCAGGTTGGACCCGAACCCTGGCCGTTGCAAAGGACCCAGCCTGCATGGGGCGCACGCCCTTACCGGGTGAGCCAGAGGGCGCCCCCTGCAGCATGGATATTAAACGTGTTCAGGATAAAGAGAAGAAACAATGGAGACTCTTAAAACAGTCTGGGTGTTTTGCAACGTGTGAGAGGTTTCTGATTGGGTGTTGCATCTTTTTTTCTCTGATGAAGACACCCAGCAGACGGACAGGAAGTCAAGTGTTGACTAACCGTAGAAGCACGGATCAAACACAAGAGATCATTAACACACGCTCGTCTCTAAATGTAAAATCACAGCGTCTGATCCGCCGTCACTTCACAGAAGCTCCCACCAGCGAACGCACCCCGCCTCCTTATATGCTGCAACATGTTCAACGAGACGCGGCCTCGCTGAACGCAGCGTTTGATGATGATGCAACGTGATGGACGGCTGAATTTAATGATTTAAAAGAAATACTTGCCAGCATAAAGTCTGCTGGGATGAAGAGAGAGAGAGAGAGAGAGAGAGGGAGAGAGGGAAAGAGAGAGAGAGAGAGACAGGGAGGGAGGGAGAGAGAGAGAGAAAGGGAGAGGGAAGTTAAGGAGAAAACAAGACTTGACCAGGAAACAGGTGTTCATGTCCTGGGAGTACTGAGTACTTCTTAATACAATCACAGACTGGAATTTGTCAACTTTTACTCAATACTATTTCAAAACCCTTATGTTGTCCTCCCGGATCAAAAACTGACAAAAATTTGACATTTTTGTCCCTTTTTCAGATTTTTTTAGTTTTCAGTAACACCACCTTACTAGTTTTACACTACATTTGTTACAGTGGGGGGTGAGGTGCAGAAAGCAGCAGGGAACTACAGAACGACTTTTATTGATAACAAAAACGGAGCGCAAAAGACAAAAAATCCAATAGTTCCACAAACCAAAAACAGGCACAAGGGAAGGCGATAATAAAACAGGGAAACTTCACAGGAAAGGCAAGAACACGGGCAATAAAACGCAGACTGGGGAAACTCACACGAAGGAGGAACTCGACGTCGGACAGCAACGGCACAAAACGATCAAGCGCTAGACAAAAGGAACACAGAGGTTAAGTACGAGAGGTGACGACATAACAGGGAACAGGTGAGACATCAGGTGAATCACATTAGGGCGGAGCAGGACAATCAGACCGACAAACGTAAAGCTGGACAAGATGAGACAGAACAGGAAATCAGACTATCAACATAAAACAGGAAACAGACACTCACCAGGGAACACGAGACAGGACCAGCCACACAAAACCAGGGACAAACTAGGACAAAAACACAAGGAGGCCAAAAAAAAAGGAAAAATAATCCCATCAAAAACCCCAAACCATAACAACAATTCATGGTCAATAACCCTCATTTATATAGAATTATACCTAATATTTGAGTTAAAAAAGCAGAAATTATGAATTATTTTGACTAATAGTTAAGATCAGAGGAATGAAAGTGATCAGTTGTATTTGCAAAGAGCGTTGGAAGGAATCCAATCCATTTTTTGTGGTAATTTGGGTAAAAACAAACTCATATTTCAGATATAGACATTTTTTAACGGGGTCAGATTTGACCCGAGGACACCGGGAGGGTTAAAGGAACACACCTGATCGCCGGAGGTGAAGATGGATGAAGACGTTGATGACATCATGGCTTTTTTTTCAGGCTACCGTAGCTGTGATACGTACTTTGAACTGCGTGGTGAGAGAGCTGTTTGCAGTGTACGATCTCAACACTAGACGGGAGAAATTCCCACGCATTGGACCTTTAAGTTTCAATTTCAATTTTCAATTTTCAATTTTCAATTTTCAATTTTCAATTTTATTTATAGTATCAATTCATAATTCAGTTATCTCGAGACACTTTACAGATAGAGTAGGTCTAGACCAGATAGAGTAGGTCTAGACCAGATAGAGCAGGTCTAGACCACACTCCAGAATTTACAAGGACCCAACAGTTCTAGTAGTTCCCTCCAGAGCAAGCAACAGTGGGACAGTGGAGAGGAAAACTTCCTTTTAGGGAGAAACCTGGACAGACCCAGATCCAGACTCAGACCCAGGCCCAGACCCAGACCCAGACCCAGACCCAGACCCAGACCCAGGCTCTTGGTAGGCGGTGTCTGACGACCGGTTGGGGTTAGAATGAAGAGCGGCAATAACAGTCACAAAAACTAGTAGTTTGTAGTAGTTCTTTGTAGTAGTTCATGGCGTAGCAGGACACTGTGCTGCATTACAAGTGTGCTCGGAAATCTCGGATGTTTTCCATCAACAATCTGATGGGAAGCAGCAACTGTGAAATACAAAGTCTACCTGTGTTGGTGTGAACACGCCCTTATAGGGTCATTTTTCTGGAGGACGGACTGGTTTTGATGATTGCTTGCAGCTGTTTCTACTCTGCTTGATTCCTCTCAGTAGTTAATCTTCCTCTTAAATCTTCTCCATTCAGCCTTTTCTTTTTAATAAACCTAACACCTATCCTTGGTAAATTAAATGCTGCACACTACTTTACAGATTGTTCTGTCCGTAAGTTTCTCTTTAATATTGAACCATAAACCAGCTCGGACGTTCTTGAATTTGGATTATAGCGACTTTACTGCTTCATCCTCATCCCACGAGCATAATCGCATTAAAGAACTCGCCCTCTGCGGTGTTGTTTCCATAATGTGCATGGGGCTTAAACGTGCCCTATTGTTCTGAGGCAGCCAGGTGGAAAAGCAGCGGACTTTCTTCCACATTACGAAGACGCTGGAGGTGTCGGAGGGTGATGGAGCCACCAGGCCACCGGCCCGCCTGACGTGATGGGAGAGACAGGCAGGACACGGGCTCTGGGCCTCGTTACTCGAGCTCCATTAAGCTTCATGCTCAAATTATCCCCTAATACCTGTTGTCACGGCCATGCACGGACTGTGAGCATTTATCCGGGCCACTGGGGCTTAAAAACAAATACGTCCACAGATGTACACGTTACAGGAATCAGTGTTACCGCCCCGCAGCTCTTAAACACACAAACACATACATTTACACATTATCTGTACGCGTGGATGAAGCTCAGAAAAGCCTGAAAGCTCTGAGCAATAAAATATAATCCGAGTAGATCTTGAACATGAACCATCCACCGTCAAGTGTCTGCGTCAACATGAACCAACAAGTTCTCCAAACCATACAACGATATCATTTGTTCCTTTCCTTTAATGCAACCCACAAGACAATTTCATAAATTAGCAGTAGCAGGAAACACAACGTTAGATCTTAACCAGAGCACACAGCGCCCCAGCTTTGAATGTAAATGTCAGGGTTTTTAACACGGAAATGTTGTGAAAGGGCAGTTTGGTGAAGTTTAGACACAAAAACTACTTAGTTAAGTTTAGAAAAAGATGGTTTAGGTTTAAATCAGATGTTACTTCTCTCCCTGCAGGTTCCGCATGTGATGCTAACAAAACCTTGCCTTTCAGTAGAAGTAAAAGCAAAGTAAAATACCTAAAACAAAACATAAGTGAAAGTAAAATTACAGATTTTAACCCTCATGTTGCCTCATGTTGTCCTCATGTTGCCTTCATGTTGTCCTCATGTTGTCCTCATGTTGTCCTCATGTTGTCCTCATGTTGTCTTCCTGTTGTCCTCATGTTGTCCTCATGTTGTCCTCATGTTGTCTTCCTGTTGTCCTCATGTTGTCCTCATGTTGTCCCCATGTTGTCCTCATGTTGTCCTCATGTTGTCCTCATGTTGTCTTCATGTTGTCCTCATGTTGTCCTCATGTTGTCCTCATGTTGTCTTCATGTTGTCCTCATGTTGTCCTCATGTTGTCCTCATGTTGTCCTCATGTTGTCTTCATGTTGTCCTCATGTTGTCCCCATGTTGTCCTCATGTTGTCCTCATGTTGTCCTCATGTTGTCCTCATGTTGTCTTCATGTTGTCCTCATGTTGGCCTCATGTTGCCCTCATGTTGTCCCCATGTTGTCCCCATGTTGTCCTCATGTTGTCCTCATGTTGTCCTCATGTTGTCCTATATCAATGTTCTTTTTAATTCCCCAAAATAACATGATTGATTCCACACAACGCTCTTTGCCAAGTACAAATCTCTACTTTCATTAATTTTGGGGCGTCTTATTCAATTTTATAGCAAGAAAAGTTGTAAAAAGTGTTGATTTTTCACGGGAATTTTGACGGGAAGACAACACGAGGGTTAACTACTTTAAAAAGTCAAAGCAAACAAAGGAAAGACTCAATTACATTAATTGCGTTTTAATCCCGACCTCGATCTTTTTCATAAACTTAACTAGTTGTTTTGGAGCCTAATGCAAAATGCTTGTATTAACCGTAATATCGGTCAAAATGAGCCTGCTTTTGGCTAAAAACTACTAACTGACGCTGATAAGACCGAGCTGTGATGGAGGTCTGTGGCCAGCATAGCGGTGTGTGTGTGTGTGTGTGTGTGTGTGTGTGTGTGTGTGTGTATGTGTGTGTGTGTGTGAAACAGAGAGATTTTTGTATTTGCAAAGAACAGAGCAGTAGAGAGTGTGTGTACATTCACAAGAGAGTTAGAGGCAGTTTGAGAGCTTGTGTGTGTGTTGGAAGTATTACGTTATGCAGTTTCAAGAGTGTGTGTGTGTGTATCTACACGAGATAAAGAAATCAACAGCTTGTACGTGTGTATGTGTGTGTGTGTGTGTGTGTGTGTGCTTGTACTTGCTACATACTGAGGACAGGGTTTTAACCAAAAAAAGTGAGGTCGTTTTTAGGTGTGTGTGTAGACGTGGTGGTGTATATATTTGTTTCTGTCTCTTATTCTTATTCATGTTTAATATGTCTGTGTGTCTGTTTGTTTATGCAAATCCTACCTGAGTGTAACTTACTGTGGGAATAAACGCTTTGCTGATTCTGATTATGTGGTGGAAGTATCTGATTTCAAGGTTTTTGGGCTGAAGTGTGGGGGATGGGCGCTGGTGTGTTCAGGGACCCATGGGTGTAAGTGTCCCCCAGTCTGCCTGCTGTGTTCATGCCTGCTGCAGAGATGAAAGACTGAGCTCTAAAAGAGACTGGCTGATTGTCTCTCTCACACACACACACACACACACACACACACACACACACACACACAAAGCTTTCTAATGAACCATTCGTACATATAGCTACAAAAACTTATGTGTGCTCTGCCAACTATGCTGCAACTGTCCAACTGTGTGGATACATGCAGCCTAAAAACAGAAGTACGTCCCCTTTTAACGCAGAAGGCGGCTCAGGTTCTGGCTCAGGTTCTGGCTCAGGTTCTGGCTCAGGTTCTGGCTCAGGTTCTGGTTCAGGCGCTACCCATCTCTCGTCTATAGACTACTGCAGCTACCTCCTGCCTGCATGTGCCCTACAGCCCCTGCAACTCATTCAGAACTTAACACTTCGACTGGTCTTCAACCTCCCCGAGTTCTCTTGCTCTACACCGCTCCTTCGCTTCCTTCACTGGTTACCAGTTGCTTTCTGCATCAAATTCAAGACACTAGTACCTGCATACAGGGCCACGAACGGCTCAGCCCCAGATTACAACCAGGACATCAAACCCTACACCCCAGCCCCCCCACTCTGCTGTGCATCAACCAACCTGCTTGCTGCCCCTTCACATGGAAGTCCTCCTTAATGGCTCCTAAATGGTGGAATGAACGCCCTATTGACATCAGGATGACCGAAAGCCTACGCAGGCTATAATCACATATATATATATATATATATATATATATATATATATATATATATATATATATATATATATATATATATATATATATGTGTGTGAAGCTAATGTACTTGCACTTACTACTTGCTTTCTCAAGGTTGAAAGCATTTAATTGGAAGTCACTTTGGACAAACGCGTCAGCTAAATGACATGTAATGTAATTTGTATGTATTCCAGGTATTTATTATTCAAGCTGGGGAGCGGAGTTCACATCCTGGGGAAAACTGGGGAAAGACTTTCACCCAGTCTGTTTTTTTATTTTGAGATTATTTGTATGGCTTTTATTGCCTTTATTGATAGGACAGATTAAAACAGGAAAGGAGGGGAATCATAATCATTTTCCTGAAATGAACTAGTCGTCTTGGTGTCTAAACTTAACTGTCGTCTGCACCCGGCTCACAGTCATCTTTCCTGGTTAAAGGTTTTCAGTTAAGTTTAGGCCAAAACGATTAACTAAGGCACAAAACGATTAACTAAGATTAGAAAAAAGATTATGATTTTAATTTAAGTTAATTTTAAGTAATCAGGATATGATCACCCATTTCCTGGGTGAAAGTCTTGTGTTTTCCCCTTAACCCTCATGTTGTCCTCAAGTTGTCTTCATGTTGTCCTCATGTTGTCCTTATGTTGTCCTCATGTTGTCCTCAAGTTGTCTTCATGTTGTCCTCATGTTGTCCTCATGTTGTCCTCATGTTGTCTTCATGTTGTCCTCATGTTGTCTTCATGTTGTCTTCATGTTGCCCTCATGTTGTCCTCATGTTGTCCTCATGTTGTCCTCATGTTGTCTTCATGTTGTCCTCATGTTGTCTTCATGTTGTCCTCATGTTGTCCTCATGTTGTCTTCATGTTGTCTTCATGTTGCCCTCATGTTGTCCTCATGTTGTCCTCATGTTGTCCTCATGTTGTCTTCATGTTGCCCTCATGTTGTCCTCATGTTGTCTTCATGTTGTCCTCATGTTGTCCTCATGTTGTCCCCATGTTGTCTTCATGTTGTCCTCATGTTGTCCTCATGTTGTCTTCATGTTGCCCTCATGTTGTCCTCATGTTGTCCTCATGTTGTCTTCATGGTGTCCTCATGTTGTCCTCATGTTGTCTTCATGTTGTCCTCATGTTGTCCTCATGTTGTCCTCATGTTGTCTTCATGTTGTCCTCATGTTGTCCTCATGTTGTCCCCATGTTGTCTTCATGTTGCCCTCACGTTGTCTTCATGTTGTCCTCCTGTTGTCCTCATGTTGTCCCCATGTTGTCTTCATGTTGCCCTCACGTTGTCCTCACGTTGTCCTCACGTTGTCTTCATGTTGTCTTCATGTTGTCCTCATGTTGTCTTCATGTTGCCCTCACGTTGTCCTCACATTGTCTTCACGTTGTCCTCATGTTGTCCTCATGTTGCCCTCATGTTGTCCTCATGTTGTCCCCATGTTGTCCTCATGTTGTCCTCATGTTGTCCTCATGTTGTCCTATATCAATGTTCTTTTTAATTCCCCAAAATAAGATGATTGATTCCACACAACGCTCTTTGCCAAGTACAAATCTCTACTTTCATTAATTTTGGGGCGTCTTATTCAATTTTATAGCATTTGAAACCAAATTGAAGTGTTTTTGAAATAGTATTGAGAGTAAAAGTTGACATATTCCAGTCTGTGATTATCATCAACATCCATTCCTTTAATTTTAGTCTCAATAATTCCTAATTTCTGCTTTTCTAACTCAAACATTAGGTAGAATTTCCTATAAATTAGCTTTATTTAGCATAAATTCCAAAAATAACTGTAAAACTAAAGTTAATAAGTTAGTGTTAGTGCCTCCATTGCTGCCACATGGCTGTGTCTGCATGTAAGTCTGCAACTCTTTAAACAATAACTGGAATTGAGTTTGCGCAACTGTTGCATCCGTTTCTGTCTTGCAACCAAATCAATAATGCTATTCTCCTGAGGACTGAAGAAAATAGTGTGACAAAAAAAAAAAATCCCACTTGGGACTCTTTCATGTAGCAGAAGACCACTTCGGAGGCGAGTGATTAGGGGGTCCAGCACCACAAATCACCTGACTGACTGCTGTGTGGTTGGCCCGGCAGCATTGGGCTGACAGGGTGGGGGAGAGAAGCGGGAGCCTCCATAAAAATGGGTCGCAGAGGGTAAAACCGCCTGAGGGCAGCTTGGCTGACACCCCACATCTAAATCAGCACGTAGTGCACCGGTGCACGACAAAGAACTACAGGGAAAATGCAAGAGAGGGGGCACTGCATGCATTATGTGTTTTAATATTCAGCCTTTGCAGAGTGGATGAGATCAGCGGCGTGGAGCCGAGCCATTTGGCTTCCCTTCAAAGCAACGGACGCATGAAGGGTGTCAAGCCGCTCGGTTTATACGGGGCGGAGCAGCTCTTTGGTTCGCAGATGAAACCTCGGCTTCAGCTCGGTTAATACGTCATCATTTCATTTAATTACTTCAGAGGACTACAAACGCTTTTTATTCAATGTTTTTAACTTTTTCTTACGTTTTTGTCCCTTTTTTTCAACATTTTTTTCAATGTTTCTCACTTAATTAATGATAGTAGAGATTTGTACTTACAAAGAGCGTTGTGTGGAATCAATCATGTTATTTTGGGGAATTAAAAAGAACATTGATATAGGACAACATGAGGACAACATGAGGACAACATGAGGACAACATGAGGGCAACATGAAGACAACATGAGGGCAATATGAGGACAACATGGGGACAACATGAAGACAACATGAAGACAACATGAGGGCAACATGAAGACAACATGAGGGCAATATGAGGACAACATGAAGACAACATGAGGGCAATATGAGGACAACATGAGGACAACATGAGGACAACATGAGGGCAACATGAAGACAACATGAGGGCAATATGAGGACAACATGGGGACAACATGAAGACAACATGAAGACAACATGAGGGCAACATGAGGACAACATGAAGACAACATGAGGGCAATATGAGGACAACATGAAGACAACATGAGGGCAATATGAGGACAACATGAAGACAACATGAGGACAACATGGGGACAACATGAAGATAACATGAGGGCAATATGAGGACAACATGAGGACAACATGAGGACAACATGAGGACAACATGAGGGCAACATGAAGACAACATGAGGGCAATATGAGGACAACATGGGGACAACATGAAGACAACATGAAGACAACATGAGGGCAACATGAGGACAACATGAAGACAACATGAGGGCAATATGAGGACAACATGAAGACAACATGAGGGCAATATGAGGACAACATGAGGACAACATGAGGACAACATGAGGACAACATGAGGGCAACATGAAGACAACATGAGGGCAATATGAGGACAACATGGGGACAACATGAAGACAACATGAAGACAACATGAGGGCAACATGAGGACAACATGAAGACAACATGAGGGCAATATGAGGACAACATGAAGACAACATGAGGGCAATATGAGGACAACATGAAGACAACATGAGGACAACATGGGGACAACATGAAGATAACATGAGAACAACATGAGGACAACATGAGGGCAACATGGGGACAACATGAAGACAACATGGGGACAACATGAGGGCAACATGAGGACAACATGAGGGCAACATGGGGACAACATGAAGACAACATGGGGACAACATGAGGGCAACATGGGAACAACATGAAGACAACATGTAGACAACATGAGGACAACATGAGAACAACATGAAGACAACATGGGGACAACATGAGGGCAACATGAGAGCAACATGAGGACAACATGAGAACAACATGAAGACAACATGGGGACAACATGAGGGCAACATGAGGGCAACATGAGGGCAACATGAGGACAACATGAGGACAACATGAGGGCAACATGGGGACAACATGAAGACAACATGGGAACAACATGAAGACAACATGAAGACAACATGAGGACAACATGAAGACAACATGAGGGCAATATGAGGACAACATGAAGACAACATGAGGGCAACATGAGGGCAACATGAGGGCAACATGGGGACAACATGAAGACAACATAGGGACAACATGAGGACAACATGAAGACAACATGAGGGCAACATGAGGACAACATGAGGACAACATGAGGACAACATGAAGACAACATGAGGACAACATGAGGACAACATAAGGGAATAATTGCTAACAAAGGCTACTGCACCAAATATTAACATTGATTTTCTCAGGTGTTCAAATACTTATTTGCAGCTGTATCATACAAATAAATAGTTAAAAATCATATATTGTGATTTCTGGATTTTATTTTTTAGATGATGTCCCTCACAGTGGACGTGCACCTACGAGGACATCAGACCCTCCAGGATCTCTAAGTGGGAGAACTTGCTAAATAGCAGCGTGTTCAAATACTTATTTTCCTCACTGTAACTCCCTGTGACAGAGACACACAACCCTCACAGAGACACACAACCCTCATAGAGACACACAACCCTCACAGAAACACACAACCCTCACAGAGACACACAACCCTCAGAGAGACACACAACCCTCACAGAGACACACAACCCTCACAGAGACACACAACCCTCACAGAGACACACAACCATCATAGACTCACACAACCCTCACAGAGACACACAACCATCATAGACTCACACAACCCTCACAGAGACACACAACCCTCACAGAGACACACAACCATCATAGACTCACACAACCCTCACAGAGACACACAACCCTCATAGAGACACACAACCCTCACAGAGACACACAACCCTCACAGAGACACACAACCCTCATAGAGACACACAACCCTCACAGAGACACACAACCCTCACAGAGACACACAACACTCACAGAGACACACAACCCTCACAGAGACACACAACCCTCATAGAGACACACAACCCTCACAGAGACACACAACCCTCACAGAGACACACAACCCTCATAGACTCACACAACCCTCACAGAGACACACAACCCTCATAGAGACACACAACCCTCACAGAGACACACAACCCTCATAGAGACACACAACCCTCACAGAGACACACAACCCTCATAGAGACACACAACCCTCACAGAGACACACAACCCTCACAGAGACACACAACCATCATAGACTCACACAACCCTCACAGAGACACACAACCCTCATAGAGACACACAACCCTCACAGAGACACACAACCCTCACAGAGACACACAACCCTCACAGAGACACACAACCCTCATAGAGACACACAACCCTCACAGAGACACACAACCCTCATAGAGACACACAACCCTCACAGAGACACACAACCCTCACAGAGACACACAACCCTCACAGAGATACAGAGACACACAACCCTCACAGAGACACACAACCCTCACAGAGACACACAACCCTCATAGAGACACACAACCCTCATAGAGACACACAAATAACAACAGGTCAAGGGTTCTGCTCACAGAGGCACACCAACAACGCAAACAACCAGTCACACACAGCGTCAAGGCAAGTGACGGAGGTGTGTGTGTGTGTGTGTGTAGGTGTGTGTGTGTGTTTGTGTGTGTGTGTGTAAAATGAGGTCAGATGTAGTGTTTCCAACACACTCCCCTCTTTCTTTCCCTAACCTTTAGAGAATCCTGCCGACACTCAGATTAACTCACTGAGGGTAAATCCTGGACGACAGCTCTCACACAGACACACACACACACACACACACACACACACACACACACACAGACACACACACACACACACAGACACACACTCGATTTCTTTCTTTCAATTTCTTTCTTCTCATTCCAGACATACACACACTCCTGAGACTGCATAAAATAATACCTCAAACACACACACACACCACACACACACACACACACACACACACACACACACACACACACACACACACACACAAGCTCTCAATCTGTCTTTAACTTTCTCTCACACGCACACACACTCTACTGCTTGTGTATGTTACTTTTGCAAATGGGCATGCACAATCTCTCTCTGGCACACACACACACACACACACTCACACACACACACACACACACACACACACACACACACACACACACACACACACACACACACACACAGCCCTGTCCTGAACTTGTGGGATCTGTGGGTAAAAAGCTGACTTGATGTGACGGGGGTTTGCTAACTCGGCAGAACCGAGGCTGGATGTGAACCTGCAGCAGCTGTCAGATCTCTGTCAGAAACCGTCGCAAGCTCATCTTCTTCTTCCTCCTCTTCTTCCTCCTCTTCTCTTCCTCCCCCACACCACACACACACACACACTCCCTGCACGCTGCAGTTTGTCAACCCCCCCCCCCCTTAAAACATCCAGCGATCTCCGCTGAGCTTCAGTCATGTACCGGCTGTTTTTGGCGGCACCACGTGGAAGCAGGAAGTCACATTTAGCATTTTATGTCCTGTTCAATAAAGACTTTATTAGCAGCAACGTATAACTACACAGAAAACCGGGAAAATAACAGAAGACGTACCGGCAGCTCATTACCGGGACTTTCTACCGTAATAACAGAACATTTCCTGTTATTTAATGGTGTTCCTACAGTAATGCAGGTCACATTTGTACCGCTTTGCACACATTTCCTCTCTCCTCCTCTCTCCTCTTCCTCCCTCTTCCTCCTCCTCCTCCTCTCTTCTCCTCCTCCTTTCCCTCCTCCTTGTCCTCTTCCTCCCTCTTCCTCCTCCTCCTCCTTCTCCTCTCTTCTCCTTTTCCTCCCTCCTCCTCCTCTCTCCTCCTCCTCCTCCTCTCTTCTCTTCGTCCTCTTCCTCCCTCTTCCTCCTCCTCCTTCTCCTCCTCTCTCCTCCTCCTTTCCTCCTCCTCGTCCTTCCTCCCTCTACCTCCTCCTCCTTCTCCTCTCTTCTCCTTTTCCTCCCTCCTCCTCCTCTGTCCTCCTCCTCCTCCTCTCTTCTCCTCCTCCTTCTCCTCTCTCCTCCTCTCTTCTCCTCCTCTCCTCCTCCTCCTCTCTTCTTCTCCTCCTCGTCCTCTTCCTCCTTCTTCCTCCTCGTCCTTCTCCTCCTCTCTTCTCCTCTTCCTCCTCCCTCCTCCTTCTCCTCTCTCCTCCTCCTCCTCCTCCTTCTCCTCTCTTCTCCTTTTCCTCCCTCCTCCTCCTCCTCGTCCTCTTCCTCCCTCTTCCTCCTCCTCTCTTTTCCTCTTCCTCCCTCCTCCTCCTTCTCCTCCTCTCCTCCTCCTCCTCTCTTCTCCTCCTCCTCGTCCTCTTCCTCCTTCTTCCTCCTCGTCCTCCTCCTCTCTTCTCCTCTTCCTCCTCTCTTCTCCTCTTCCTCCTCCCTCCTCCTTCTCCTCTCTCCTCCTCCTCCTCCTCCTCTCTTCTCCTCCTCCTTTCCCTCCTCCTCGCCCTCTTCCTCCCTCCTCCTTGCTCCTCATCTCTCCTCCTCCTCTCTCTCCTCCTCTCTCTCCTCCTCCTCCTCTTCTTCCTCTTCCTCCTCCTGATGAGATTATGGTACGGTGTGTCTGCTGCCTCTCGTCATCATTAACCTGGATTTTGGATTTTGGTATTGGAGCGTCAGGATTTTCCGCTCAGATTCACACACACACACACACACACACACACACACACACACACACACACACACACACACACATTTATATGGCCATATATTTACACGCATATCAAGGGTTAATGTGATACTCTGGATTTTTCTCCTTAAAAATGTGCCTGTAAGAGAGGAACCTTAATATGCTAACACACACACACACACACACACACACACATATATGCAGGATGCTTAAAACCGATTTTTTAACTCACAAGTGCACATATCAAACACACACTGGCACACACAAAGGCACAAAGTGACTTACACACACACACACACACACACACACACACACACACACACACACTGTGTGTAGTGGCTATAATCTCAGGAAAAGGGGAGCAGGCAGAGACGCTAAAGCAGCAGCAGACAAGGATTTACAGCATCATCTTCCTCCCCTTTCTCACTTCATCTGACTCCTACACACACACACACACACACACACACACACACACACACACACACACACACACACACACACACACACACACACACCCTCTGTCAGGTATTCTGGTACCAATCACTTAACACTCTTTAAAATTTTCCTCAAAGCAACAGTCTGACATTTTCTGAACTCGTGTTATTCCCCAGAGTCCGATGAGAAAAAAATATATACAGTAGGCTATATATATATATATATATATATATATATATATATATATATATATATATATATATATATATATATATATATCAGTTTCGTCTCCGTGTGACCAAGCAGGACTGTTATGTTAACTTAGCACCAAGGAATCTGGAGGGAAACTGTTCTTCAAAAGGGAAAAAGTGTATAAATAACTCAAAAACCCAAGAGTTTTAGACTACAGGGAGTTCGCTGGCAGCCAGGACATGAGTGCAAATCCCTTAAATCTCTGCGATTGGATGTTTCTTATTATAAAAAAAAAAGCTAAATATAAAACTATTATCTTCTCAACTTTTCAACCATGTTATGTCGTAACTGTGGAGATCCTGCAGGGACGGCAGGTTAGTCCCTATGATGCGCTCTGCTGTCTTACCCCCACCCCCCCCACCCGTAGTGTCCTACGGTCTAGGGCGGTACAGCCGGCGTACCACGCGGTGACACATCCGGTCTGGATCCTCTCAACACTGCATCTATAGAAGCTGGAGAGCATCCTTGCGTCCATGCCGCCGGAGGAAGACAGTCGTTTCCTGGCCTCCTTTACCACAGATCCTGCAGACGATGAACACGTTCTAACAAATGAACAGGACTTGAGGAACGAGGGCGCCCGGGATATCTCAGACCTTAACTTTCCTATACCTAAACTACTGTGATTTCTACTGTAATACTTAGACTACTGTGATGTTGTCATGGTGACAAGGTTGTAATGTAACTTCACAGCATTCTACTGTAAAATCATATACAGCAGTGTTACTGTGAAATCTAAAGGGAATAACTGGAGATTTAACAGTCATTATTTACAGTGTGTATCTTTCTTTAAGTTATATAAGACAAAGAGCTTCTAATATCACCCAAGGAGCCCCCGTATCCTCTGAGCTGCAGACACACACACACACACACACACACACACACACACACACACACACACACACACACAGTGGGAATTAACACCTTTAAAAGAAGAAGACTTGAGACATTAGCAGCTAATGACTCAAAAATATCTTAAAAGCAGAACAACAAATCCAACACACACTAAACTTCCCCTTCACAAGTTATTCTTAGATCACCGCTGCCCAAAGACGTAGGTTTGGTTTCAACATTACAATTCTGGGGCAACAATATAAGTTGCGTATGTCTTTTATTGGGTAAAGGGCATTTGTATTATTCTGTATTGATCCAAACCTTCCAACCAAAGTGTTTCTGGATGGTTTTTATGAATTATGTACAAATTTATTCAAGAATGAGACCTTGTTAAAGCTCCAAAGTTGAAATCTACATAAAAAACAAGAAATCATATCTTTACTTTAACCCACATGTTGTCCTCATGTTGTCCTCATGTTGTCTTCATGTTGTCCTCATGTTGTCCTCATGTTGTCTTCATGTTGTCTTCATGTTGTCTTCATGTTGTCCTCATGTTGTCTTCATGTTGTCTTCATGTTGTCTTCATGTTGCCCTCATGTTGTCCTCATGTTGTCCTCATGTTGTCTTCATGTTGTCTTCATGTCGCCCTCATGTTGTCCTCATGTTGTCTTCATGTTGTCTTCATGTTGTCTTCATGTTGTCCCCATGTTGTCTTCATGTTGCCCTCATGTTGTCCTCATGTTGTCTTCATGTTGTCCCCATGTTGTCTTCATGTTGTCCTCATGTTGTCCCCATGTTGTCCTCATGTTTTCCTCATGTTGTCCCCATGTTGTCCCCATGTTGTCCTCATGTTGTCCTCATGTTGTCCTCATGTTGTCCTCATGTTGTCCTATATCAATGTCCTTATTAATTCCCCAAAATAACATGATTGATTCCACACAACGCTCTTTGTCAAGTACAAATCTCTACTTTCATTAATTTTGGGGCGTCTTATTCAATTTTATAGCATTTGAAACCAAATTGAAGTGTTTTTGAAATAGTATTGAGAGTAAAAGTTGACATATTCCAGTCTGTGATTATCATCAACATCCATTCCTTTAATTTTAGTCTCAATAATTCCTAATTTCTGCTTTTCTAACTCAAACATTAGGTAGAATTTCCTATAAATGAGGTTTATTGACCATGAATTTCAAAAATAACTGTAAAACTAAAGTTAATAAGTTAGTGTTACGTAGTGTTAAACGTCAAAGTGTAAAAAGCATCAAAAGTGTTGATTTCCAGCATCCTGAACTGTTATTTGTTCCTCTTTTGGGAGTTGGATGTCTTTCATATTTTCTGAGGGGACAAATTGACCTCTTCTACATATACGGGACATTGGACGTGAGTGCAGTACTTAGAGTAAATGTACTTAGTTACATTCCACCGCTGCCTCAGGACACCTTTTGTTGGAAGTCTTTCCACTGTGATGGTTTCACCTTTAAGGTTGCACCCGGTTTTATTCTCTTGTTTTTGTGTCTGTTGTTTTTTTTTCTATCTGCTACTCACACATCCTGATTAACGATGATGTAACTTCCTGAATGATGTTGGTTGTCACGATGTAAGAAAAAGACGATAACAACAATGTCTCTCAGAGTTTTTATTCGATGTGATACAACATCACTTTTTTCTAGATAGATGAATAGAAAACACTCTACATATTATTAACACTATACATAGGCCAAACAGGAAGTGATTCCAACCACCTTCAGGCTGAACAGGAAGTGATTCCAGCCGCCTTCAGGCTGAACAGGAAGTGATTCCAGCCGCCTTCAGGCTGAACAGGAAGTGATTCCAGCCGCCTTCAGGCTGAACAGGAAGTGATAAGTGATTGCAGCCGCCACTTCCTCTCTCTTCTCCTCACTTTCTCTCCTCCCCACTTCCTCTCTCTTCTCCTCACTTTCTCTCCTCCCCACTTCCTCTCTCTTCTGCTCACTTCCTCTTCCTACTGCTCACTTTCTCTCTTCTCCTCACTTCCTGTCTTCTCCTCACTTCCTGTCTTCTCCTCACTTCCTGTCTTCTCCTCACTTCCTCCTTTCTCTTCCTCTTTAGTTTTTATTCAATGTAATAAAACAGGACTTTTCTTCTAGCTAGAGTAGATAAAACTCTACATATTAATATGCTTTACAGTAAATGCTGAAGAACAACGCGTGATGCTGTGCCTCCATTTTGGCTCATGAGCAGCAACAATATAAGCTGTGACACAGGAAACAGGAAGCTGAGCAGTCTGTCTGCACCTCATCAATCTGCTAATATACAGATTATAAGTATCTCATCTCTAACGAAGCAGAACAACAACACATTCAGAGTCATTAACCCTCGTGTTGTCTCCCGTCGAAATGCCACTTTTAGCTTTTCTGGGTCCAAATTTAAAATTAAAACCTAAAGACACTTTTACTGTTTTCCCCGGTGATTGTGTCACTTTTCCCAAAGTTCTTTGTCAATATTTTGGATTTTTCTGATTATTTTCTGCGCTTTTTTGGGATGTTTATTTGATGTTTTTTTGGACATTTTTGTCACTTTTTTCAACACTCTTTTATGAAAAAAAATCTTCAAATGCCATAAATTTCTTTTTTAATTTCATGGCATTTGAAGATTTCTTTTTTTAACACCCAAATGAATTTATTATTTACTCGTGAAGAACCATTCATGTTATTTTTTTGGACAATTTGTTTGAAAGAAACCCAGATTTCTGATATAGAAACTGTTGAAAATGGATCAAATCTGCCCCGAGGACACCAGGAGGGTTAATAATAATAATAATAATAATAATAATAATAATAATAATAATAATAATAATAATAATAATGAACAGGGTAGTTCCCCTTCTGGCCCCACATTGTCTTTCTCTCAGATTGTCAGTAGCCTACTCATATTAACCATTATCTAACTCATCTATACAACACATCTGAGTGTCTGTTTTTCCAGAGACACCAAAAAATGAGTAATTAATTTGCATTTTCTTCATGAAAACCCTTTAAAGTGTGAAGTAGAAGTGTTCCCGGTTTGATATTCTCATGCCGAGCATCCAGTGACCTTCTCCAGTCTGACTGCAGGGTTAAAAAGATAACGCCTTCTTTTTGCAGATCCATCCTTTTCTCTCGCCACAGCTCTCTGATGCATATTTGTACCGGACATAAACGGCACACTGACCGGGGGGGGCAGGGGGGGGGAGTTGGTGTTGGATCCTGTCGCTGAGGGAAGAACATGGAGCTCAGGTCAAGGCTGATAGATCGTATGATATCAAGACGACAACAACACAAATAAAAGGGAAATAATACAAAATATAGATTGTGCATAAACTACAAAGAACTACTACAAACTACTAGTTTTGTGACTGTTATTGCCACTCTTCATTCTAACCCCAACCGGTGGTCAGACACCGCCTACCAAGAGCCTGGGTTTAGGTCTGGGTCTGGGTCTGGGTCTGTCCCAGGTTTCTGCCTAAAAGGAAGTTTTTCCTCTCCACTGTCGCACTGTTGCTTGCTCTGGAGGAAACTACTAGAACTGTTGGGTCCTTGTAAATTATGGAGTGTGGTCTAGACCTGCTCTATCTGGTCTAGACCTACTCTATCTGGTCTAGACCTGCTCTATCTGTAAAGTGTCTCCAGATAACTCTTGTTATGAATTGATACTATAAATAAAATTTAATTTAATTGAATTGCAGGTGAGATTAAGAAAACCGCTCGGGGCTTATAGAAGGAGACTCATCTAAGGAAGAGAGGAATAATATAGATAATGAACAAGTGTCCTAAACAAAAAGCAACTGAATTAAAAATAAATAAAAATAAATTACAATAACTTAGAAAAAATTCCCAAAAATAACTGTAAAACTAAAGGTAATAAGTTAGTGTTACGTAGAGTTGAAAACGTCAAAAGGGACAAACACTGGAAAAAAGCATCAAAAGTGTTGAAAAAGGTATAAAAATGTGAGAAAAAGTTAATAACATCAACAAAGTGTTGATTTTCTATTTTGACGGGAAGACGACACAAAGGTTAAATATAAAATGGTAATAATAATAATAAAGTTGGGTTAATCAGACATGTCTTAAGCCTCTTTTTCTGATTCAGAGGGTCTCTCACCTTTCAGTCAGATCTCTTCCATCGATCCACTTCCAGGTCCCTCCTTCAGCTCTCAGACCGACCCAGGACCCGTAGATGTACCTTCGGACAGAACTCAGTACGTTCTGCCAACAGAGAAACACTTCAGATGTTGGAATAAACAGATTCAGTGTGCTCAGACCCACAAACATATATATTTTATGTGTATAGATGTATGTGTATAGATATATGTGTATAGATTCATGTGTGTAGATATATGTGTATAGATGTATGTGTATAAATGTATATGTATAGATTCATGTGTATAGATGCATGTGTGTAGATATATGTGTATAGATGTATGTGTATAGATGTATGTGTATAGATGTATGTGTATAGATGTATGTGTATAGATGTATGTGTATAGATGCATGTGTATAGATGCATGTGTATAGATGCATGTGTATAGATGCATGTGTTTAGATTCATGTGTATAGATATGTGTATAGATGCATGTGTATAGATATATGTGTATAGATGTATGTGTATAGATGTATGTGTATAGATGTATGTGTATAGATATATGTGTATAGATGTATGTGTATAGATGTATGTGTATAGATATATGTGTATAGATGTATGTGTATAGATGTATATGTATAGATGCATGTGTTTAGATTCATGTGTATAGATATGTGTATAGATGTATGTGTATAGATATATGTGTATAGATGTATGTGTATAGATGTATGTGTATAGATGTATGTGTATAGATGTATGAGTATAGATGTATGTGTGTAGATGAATGTGTATAGATGTATGTGTATAGATGTATGTGTATAGATGTTTGTGTATAGATGTATGTGTATAGATGTATGTGTGTAGATGTATGTGTATAGATGTATGTGTATAGATGTTTGTGTATAGATGTATGTGTATAGATGTATGTGTATAGATGTTTGTGTATAGATGTATGTGTATAGATGTATGTGTATAGATATATGTGTATAGATGTATGTGTATAGATGTTTGTGTATAGATGTATGTGTATAGATGTATGTGTGTAGATGAATGTGTATAGATGTATGTGTATAGATTTAACCCTGTACGCAGATTTTCTTCCAGACTGTGGAACCATTGGCGAACATGTCTCTATATATTAGTCCCTGAACATTGTGGACGGCTCTGTATTTTGTATTTTTGTGTGTTTTTATTGTGATATGAATATGGATCCCCCAGTTTTCTTATTACCTGGTCATCTTCATTGTGTACAACAACCAAATCTGAACTCTGTCCTCTGCAGTCTTCTCGAGCTTCCTCCCAGGTTTTCCCGTTAGACGGATGAATCAGATAGCAGCCGGACCCGAAGAGTTCCCAGCCCTGCTGACACGCTCTACACCGTCTCTCTGGACCCACAGAGACCAACCAATACACATCACTGCTCTGGGATATGAATATAATAAGCAGTAGAATGGGTTATTATTACTGTGAGATCTCCTGAACATACCTTTGTTTTCTTTGTGGCAGTAGACATCAAGAGTCCACTTAACTTGACTGACGTTGAGTTGGTTCCAGGTTGTCTCCATGGTTTTTGTTTGTCCTATCACGGTGTCCCTCCATGTCTCCAGGTCCTGGTTGACGGATGTCAGGTTTGTGATCTGGTTTTCTAAGACGCTGATTTTGTCGTTGATGCGATTGGAAACTGCAAAAATAAAGATCAAAGTGGTAATTAATCCAGTAAATTATTATTATTACTTTAGGGTTTCACATTATAATAATCATAATAGAATGGATTTAATTTTTTTTAAATATATCTTAAAACTATAGTCAGGTGTTCATATGAACATCAAAACTGAGTTTTCTTTCTTCCTCCTCCTTCTCTCCATCTGTATGCAACCTCATTCCATTAATGCATGTTACTAACTCGACTTCTTACCTTTCCCGGAGTCTTCTGCTCTCTCGCCCCTCCCCCTCTCTCTCTGTCTCTCTCTTTCTCTCACCCCGAACCGTTCGAGGCAGAAGTCCCCCCCCATCCTGAGCCATGGTTCTGGTCCAGGTTTCTGTCTCTTAAAGGAAGTGTCTCCTTGCCTCTGTGTCCTAGTGCTTGCTCTTGGTGGGAACTGTTGGGTTTCTGTAAATAACATCCCAGAGTCCGGTCTAGACCTGCTCTTTATGGAAAGACCTGGGAGATAAATAACATCCCAGAGTCTGGTCTAGACCTGCTCTTTATGGAAAGACCTGGGAGATAAATAACACCCCAGAGTCCTGGTCTAGACCTGCTCTTTATGGAAAGACCTGGGAGATAAATAACATCCCAGAGTCCGGTCTAGACCTGCACTTTATGGAAAGACCTGGGAGATAAATAACATCCCAGAGTCCGGTCTAGACCTGCTCTTTATGGAAAGACCTGGGAAATAAATAACATCCCAGAGTCCGGTCTAGACCTGCTCTTTATGGAAAGACCTGGGAGATAAATAACATCCCAGAGTCTGGTCTAGACCTGCTCTTTATGGAAAGACTTGGGAGATAAATAACATCCCAGAGTCCGGTCTAGACCTGCACTTTATGGAAAGACCTGGGAGATAAATAACATCCCAGAGTCCGGTCTAGGACTGCTCTTTATGGAAAGAGCTGGGAGATAAATAACATCCCAGAGTCCGGTCTAGACCTGCTCTTTATGGAAAGACCTGGGAGATAAATAACACCCCAGAGTCCTGGTCTAGACCTGCTCTTTATGGAAAGACCTGGGAGATAAATAACATCCCAGTGTCTGGTCTAGACCTGCTCTTTATGGAAAGACTTGGGAGATAAATAACATCCCAGAGTCCGGTCTAGACCTGCACTTTATGGAAAGACCTGGGAGATAAATAACATCCCAGAGTCTGGTCTAGACCTGCTCTTTATGGAAAGACCTGGGAGATAAATAACACCCCAGAGTCCTGGTCTAGACCTGCTCTTTATGGAAAGACCTGGGAGATAAATAGCATCCCAGAGTCCGGTCTAGACCTGCTCTTTATGGAAAGACCTGGGAGATAAATAACACCCCAGAGTCCTGGTCTAGACCTGCTCTTTATGGAAAGACCTGGGAGATAAATAACATCCCAGAGTCCGGTCTAGACCTCCTCTTTATGGAAAGACCTGGGAGATAAATAACATCCCAGAGTCCATTCTAGACCTGCTCTTTATGGAAAGACCTGGGAGATAAATAACAACCCAGAGTCCTGGTCTAGACCTGCTCTTTATGGAAAGCGCAATGATATAACTGTTGTTGTGATTTAGCGCTATATAAATAAAATTGAATTGAATTGATACACACTGGATTTCTCTAACTCAGACTGCTGAAGCCTCACATTAGCTTCAGATGAACTTTGGAATATGTCTTAGAGCAAAAACTGTTTCTATGAACATCTGGCCATCAGACAGACTTGATAAAATGTGAACTTGTCCTTTAAATAACAACAACAAGTTGAGACAGTGGTACTCACAGTAGATACGGAGGCCCATGATGACCAACAGTATCAGCCAACACACTGCTATGGGTAGAAAAGACTGAGAGAAGCAGCGAGACCTCTGGCCTGAGAGAGAAATAAGAAGTCAGTTGTTATTGATGTTGATTTAACAGTCAAAGATGCTTTTAAGTCTTTTAAGCTGAACTTTGAAACATTCACATTTTCAAGCTTCAAACAATCACATTTTTTAACATCATAATTGATCAGTTCAATAAAGTTTATTTACCCAACTTCTGAATGAAAAAGATTAACTTCTACTTTTAATTTGACTTTAATCAGAATCAGAAATACTTTATTGATCCCCGAAGGGAAACTCTGTTGTTAGCACAGTAGTTGGTAGTACTCAGTGTGAATGCAACAAATATTTGGAGTTTTGATGTAAAGGATTATGAGTTTGATGAAGTAAATAAAAAAGTATGAAATACTGAGTTTACTATGTCAACTTATGCTGATTTAACAGTCAAACATGCTTTGAGATGTATATATATATATATATATATATATATATATATATATATATATATATATATATATATACACACACACACACACACACACACACACACACACACACACACACACACATACTATATATATATTTTCAAGCTTCAAACATACACAGTTTTTAACCATTCTGTTGTCCTCAGGTCAAATCTGACCCTTTAAAAAATGTCTATATCTGAAATATGAGTTCTTTTTTAACCAAATTACCAAAAAAAATGGATTGGATTCCTTCCAACTCTCTTTGTAAATACAACTGATCCCTTTCATTCAACTGATCTTGACTATTTGTCAAAATAATTCATAATTTCTGCTTTGTTAATTCAAATATTAGGTACAATTATATGAGAGTTATTGACCATGAATTCCAAAATGTAGTAAAACTAGTAAGGTGGTGGTAGTGAAAACTAAAAAAAAGTCAGAAAAAGGGACAAAAATGTCAAATTTTCTCAGTTTTTGACTCGGGAGGACAACACCAGGGTCAAAATATGATCGATAAATACAGTAAATCTCATGTTTAACAATATTAAATGTGTGAAATGTACCTGGACGAGCTGCCATTTTCTTCCCAGTGCGTGCTGGAGCATTAACATAGTTAGCTGCTGCTGTTTCCTCCATTTCCTCTGAAAGATTAACATCAAACACAAATGTAGACAACATCCTGCCACATAGACATATAGTAGATTTACATACAGACATCAGAGTATTTTTAATTACCGATTTGGTCCTGTGGAGTTCTGATCATCCTGACCAGATGTGTGAAGTCCTGCTGCAGTCCTGTATGAGAGCTGTTAGGAGGGCGTCTGCTCCGCTGCCACCGTCTTTACTACACTTCTGCTTTGAGGATGAGACTGTTTTCTTCTAATTCAGCAGCCAATAATAACGTGTTCTTGTGAAGAGGAAGTAGGATTATAGAGTGTGCCTTACTTTCCAAAGTGTGTTAATACATAAAACCACAAGTGGAAGAAAGTCAGTGTCATAGTGTCCACAGAAAGTCAGAAATATACAGACTATACAGAATATACAGGCTGCCTAAATAATTACACTGATTACAAAAATGTTTGATTATAACACGGCTGTAAATTTGGCTTTTGCTGCCAATGTGTTGTCATATTTAACCCTCATGTTGTCCTCATGTTGTCCTCATGTTGTCCTCATGTTGTCTTCATGTTGCCCTCATGTTGTCCTCGGGTCAAATTGACCTGTTTTCCAATGTCAATGTTCTTTTTAATTCCCCAAAATAACATGATTGATTCCACACAATGCTCTTTGCCAAGTACAAATCTCTACTTTCATTAATTTTGGGGTGTCTTATTCAATTTTATAGCATTTGAAACCAAATATAAGTGTTTTTGAAATAGTATTGAGAGTAAAAGTTGACATATTCCAGTCTGTGATTATCATCAACATCCATTCCTTTAATTTTAGTCTCAATAATTCCTCATTTCTGCTTTTCTAACTCAAACATTAGGTATAATTTCCTATAAATTAGCTTTTGACCATAAATTCCAAAAATAACTGTTAAACTAAAGTTAATAAGTTAGTGTTACGTAGTGTTGAAAACGTCAAAATTGACAAACATTGGAAAAAGGGACAAAAACATGAGAAAAAGATAAAAACATTGATAAAAAGAACTAAAAGTGTAGATTTTCATTTTGATGGGAAGACAACACAAGGGTTAAAAAGCATCATGCATTATGAAAAATCATATGAACCAACTTAAATTCCCCAGAAAATATCTTTAGTTGTTGGTTCTGCTTTTAAGATGAGACAGATATTGTGTGGTTAGCGGCTGATGTTGCAAGTCTTCTCCTTTAATGGTGTTAACCACACTGTGTGTGTCTGCAGCATTAACCCACGCTGCTGCCGTCAACATATCACCAACCCACTCAAACGTCTATCATAATCATATAGACTGGCACGGCTTTCCTGTTTGGGCAAGAGTGTATGGCTGCAGCCTGGAGCGTCCCATGTTATTCCGACCCGTCTCATGCCGTCTTGACATGGCTCCAGGCTGCCGCCATACCCGTCTCTGTTTGGGCCACTTGTACTATGACTTGAAGTTTTCTGGCACATTTATGTTCAGAAAGGTTAACCCTTGTGTTTTCCTCGGGTCAAACTGACCCGTTTCAAAGTGTTTTATTTCAGAAATATGGATTTCTTTCAACCAAACTGCCCAAAAAGAACATGGATGATTCCATACAACGTTCTTCAGGTAACATTAATGATTACTTTCAGTTAATTTTTTGGGTGTTTTATTTAATCTTATAGCATTTGAATTATTTTTTTTAAT
The DNA here is from genome assembly GCA_013375575.1 of Percina caprodes. Lineage (NCBI taxonomy): Eukaryota > Metazoa > Chordata > Actinopteri > Perciformes > Percidae > Percina > Percina caprodes. The sequence continues at coordinate 30,178 of JABXJD010000286.1, forward strand.
GGTTTCAAAACAGTATCGGGACTAAACTTTGACATCTACCCATCTGAGATCCACTCAACATCCTCCGATCTTAACTATTAGTCAAAATAATTCATAATTTCTGCCTTTTTAACTAAAAACGTATGTATAATTTGATAAATGAGGTTTGTTGACCATGAATTCCAAGAATAAGTGTAAAACCTGTTATTAAACCAGCTCAGGACCCCCAAGTATACTGAACTCCTGGTTTTTGGACTCCACAAATATAGTTACACACACACACACACACACACACACACACACACACACACACACACACACACACACACACACACACACACACACACACACACACACACACACACACACACACACACACACACACACACACACACACACACACACACACACACACCTGAGTCAGAGAGAGCTGCTGCTTTACTTTAATCAATGACCCAGGTGAGGTTAATTAGTTCACACAGGTGTTCTCTGTCAGTCTGGCTCACTAGCAGTGGTTGCATGTGACATGCATTAACTTAAGAACAGTTTTGAGGTACACTCTAAAATGTGACACATTACATCAATATATATATATATATAGATATAGATATATATATAGATATTGATATAGATATATATATATATAGATATATATATATATATATATATATATATAGTACCAGTCAAAAGTTTGGACACCCCCATTTTGATTCAATGTTTTTTATTTTGTTATTTTCTACATTGTGGATTAATATGTAATACATCAAACTAAGAAAAAACTCCAATGGAGTTGTGTAGTAAAGGAAAAAGTCAACCACAAACCACAATATGTTTTATATTTTAGATTCTTCAAAGTAGCCACCTATTGCTTTGATGACAGCTTTGCACTCTTCGCTCAATCAGCTTCATGAGGTAGTCACCACGAATGGTTTTCAGTTAACAGCTGTGCATTGTCAGAGTTAATTAGTGGAGTTTCTTGACTTTTTAATGTGTTTGAGACCATCAGTTGTGTTGTGCAGAGCTAGGGTTGATACACAGCGAGGACCAGTAAAAAGCCCTATTCAACTACTGTTTTAATTCAGATTATGGCAAGAAATACTAAACTAAGTAAAGAGAAAAGAAAAAATCTATCATTCCTTTACACATGTCAAAGTGCAGTCGCGATAACCATCAAAAGCTATGATGAAACTGCTCTCAGGAGAGGAAGATCAAGAGTTACCTGTGCTGCAGAGGATAAATTCATTAGAGTTACAAGCCTCAGAAACTGCGAATTAACAGCACCTCAAATAAGAGCCCACATAAATGCTTTACAGGGCATGCTATTAATAGGGCAGACGCCTTTTTTTCACGCAACTTGCATCGACTAGTTCAATCTTTATAGATGTCACTAAAGCCTTAGATATGGTCAATCGTTATATGCTTCTTGACGAATTACATGTGATAGGCTTTTCTAAACACTCTCTTGTGTGTTGCAATAGCAGCAATCGGCGCAATGACTATTATTGCCCATACTTATTATTATTATTCCGCCTGTTTTTTGTCCCACTACTAGTCCCGGAGAGTTGCCAACACGCGCACACAAAATACATCAAAACGTGTGTAAGGATCGGGAATGGTGTGCTATGACTTTTCAACGAGATTTGCCGCACGGTTTTCACGAAATCTCAAAAAAACGGCGGAAATGTGTCATAGACTTGAATGGGAAATGTTTGGGAAATCCCTCAACATCACTCAAAACGCCCCCTCTTTGGGGCCATGCCGTATGGCCATACTTTAACCTAGAAACATAATTAAAAGTTTAAACCAAAGACAAGACTTTGGCGTTTATTGGCCTGAATGGGCGTTCAGATATCAAGCACGGTTTCTCGAAAATCACAGTTTACGTATCGTCCCGTTTTCAGACCGTCTCAGATTTTCCAATGTGTGTGTATGTGGTGGATGGTGAGAGCTAGAGTGGAGGACAGAGTGGGGAGATTAAAAAAATCATCTTGGTTCTTTCTCTATAACTTGCTCCAACGCCAACAATTCTAACTTGTCAAGGACAATTCATACATCAAAATGTAGGTATTCTTGTCTAGTGTCAGCTAGTCATCTTATTTATGCGATATGAATTATACTTTGCCTGTTAAACATTGTCCACATTTCTGAGCAAAATGCAGAGCGAAGCACTTTTTTTAAATCGCTGATATGCCCACATTTTTAAGTTTATCCACATGGATTTTATACCAATACGTTCACAATGGCCTTCTGGTGCTCATGAGGAGGTTATTCTATTGATATCTTGTATCCTTTTGGTGATATGATCATTTTAAAACAGACAGAATGAAAAAAGAAATTTTAGCTGTGTTTCCCTGTGTGTGTAACAAGCATAGTGTGGTCCCTGTGTGCGTGTGTGTGTGTGCGTGTGTGTGTGTGTGTGTGTGTGTGTGTGTGTGTGTGTGTGCGTGCGTTTGATGTGCACCAAGTAGTAGGCACACTGTTAAAATTTCTGCGGAATTTTCTAGTTATTATTCCGCCTGTTTTTTGTCCTGCTACTAGTCTCGAAGCGTTGCCAACACGCGCACACAAAATACATCGAAACGTGTGTAAGGATCGGGAATGGTGTGCTATGACTTTTCAACGAGATTTGCCGCGCGGTTTTCACGAAATCGCCAAAAAAACGGCAAAAATGTCTCATTGACTTGAATGGGAAATGTTTGGGAAATCCCTCAACATCGCTCCAAACGCCCCCTCTTTGGGGCCGTGCTGTATCGCCAAACTTTAACCTAGAAACATAATTAAAAGGTTAAACTGAAGACAAGACTTTGGCGTTTATTGGGCTGAATGGGCGTTCAGATATCAAGCACGGTTTCTCCAAAATTACAGTTTACGTATCGTCCCGTTTTCAGACCGTCTCAGATTTTCCAATGTGTGTGTATGTGGTGGATGGTGAGAGCTAGAGTGGAGGACAGAGTGGGGAGATTCAAAAAAATCATCTTGGTTCTTTCTCTATAACTTGCTCCCACGTCAACAATTCTAACTTGTCAAGGACAATTCATACATCAAAACGTAGATATTTTTGTCTAGTGTCAGCTAGTCATCTGATTTATGCGATATGAATTATACTTTGCCTGTTAAACATCGTCCACATTTCTGAGCAAAACGCAGAGCGAAGCACTTTTTTAAATCGCTGATATGCCCACATTTTTAACTTTATCCGCATAAATTCTATATCAATACGTTCACAAAGGCCTTCTGGTGCTTTAGTGGTTATTTTATTGATATCTTGTATCCTTTTGGTAATATGATCATTTGTTTGAGAGCTTGTTCAGTGTCTGAATAACTGGTGACACAGCTGACAGGTACAGCAGGTGATCCGGTCGTTAACTGATTACAGATCAAAGCAATGACATCACAGAGATTGACCTATTGCTCTTATTAACCAAGGCAACCATACTCTATGTCTGTCTGTTGACATTTATCTGTCTCTCTCTCTCAGACACACACACACACACACACACACATACACACAGAGACAAAGACACACACACACACACACACACACACACACACGGACTAACTGACCAACTGACTCAACTCCTAACTGACTTCAACACCAGTTTCATCTAAGACAGACTTGGAGAGGAGGAGGAGAGGAAGGAGAAGAAGAAGTGTGAGTTGGTTTAGCGCTAGCTACGTCATAGCTGTTTTACGTCTTAAATAGGTTTTAAAAAGTTATATCTCTGAAAGTATAGGACACTTTTATTATTTTTTTATTACATTTTATTGCTATTCAGATGTGCACCAAGTAGGAGGCACACTGTTACAATTTCTGTGGAATTCTCTAGTTTACGAATATTGTATTGCTCTATAAACTCTTTCACTCAACTGATTAGGTTAAGAATTGTGTCACAGTTCATATTTCCTATATTAGACTCTGCGGATTTTGTCCATCAAAACACATCAGAATCAAATCTGAAAGCCTTAAATGTTTTCAATAATACATGCAGATATCTGCTGAGATGTGCTTTTACTCCTCACCACTGTGTAATGTATGACTCACTGAACTTATTATCACCAATATTAATTAATTAATGTGTGTACTCTGACTATCCTCCTTACCTGAGGGAATATTTCATTCCATATGGACCAGCTATAGATTGAGACACACTGAATATCCCTTCTTCACTGTGCCAAACATCAACAGAGAGAGTGGTAGACATACCTTTAAATTTAAAGCCCCTTCAGACTGGAATAGCCTGCCTGGGTCTCTAAGCTCTGTCACTTATTTCCACTTCTTCAAAACATCGCTCTTTACTTACTTGCATGCAAACTGTCAGACTTTTGTTTTATACACACAATTATTCTGGATACTTTTTGTCCTTTCCTTTAATTCATGTGTATACATGCATGGCTGTAGGTGTGTGGATGTATGTATGTATGTATGTACTGTATGTATGTGTATGTATGTACAGTATGTATGTACTGTATGCATGTATATGTATGTACAGTATGTATGTATGTATTTTTTGTATGTACTGTATGTATGTATGTATATTATATTATATATGGGCTAAATGTTGTCATGCCTCTTAATGCTGCAATATGTTTTCTACATGGATTTGTTTCCAATAAGGAGTTGGGGGGGGAGAGGTTAAATAAGGGAGAGCTTTAGCGAGTGTGCATGTACATGTGCTGTATTGTCTTTGTCTTATGTCTCGAGGACCCCTCGAAGACCAAATGCTTCACCTCAAGGGGATAAAATGTCTACAGTTTCAACACAGTTTATACTGACAATCAGTCAATCAGACTTTATTTATATGGCACTTTTCATACATGTAAATGTGGCATAAAGTGCTTCAAACACCCCCACACACACACACACATACACATGTTATACACATATAACACAATATCCCTCCCCCCATTCACCTGAAGCCAGATGTTCGAAACAGACAGACATGAATCTGAGAGCAAAAATACGCATCGGTACAATGAGAAGAGACAGACGGCCAGCAAGCGGCTCACACAAACACACACTGAAGTGACACACGCACGCACGCAAACACACACACGTGTCACATCAGGCCTCTGAAAGACACGCATGATTGCTCATCCGTGTGTGTGTCTGTGTATGTTTTTTTTAGACAAACTCCGATGTGACACGTTCAGCAGACAGAGCCAAATCAGAGAGAAATTTGTCAAATCAGCTGTGTGTATTTGTGTGTGTGTGTGTGTGTGTGTCTGCCTGCATACGTGCATATGTGTATGTGTGAGTGTGTGTGTCTGTGTGATGAACAATAATGATACAATGCACATTGAAATACACGCTATTTATATCCTCCAGGTTTGGGCCGGCATACAGTTTTTAGTTTTTCTGTATTTACTGACTTAGAGAAACGTTGGTCGATGAGACACTTTTTTTATTTGACTTTCTTGTCCCGTGTTGTCTTCTGCACCACAGTAACGTGTTTACTGTAAACTGAGCTGAACAGCGAGAGAAGGACAACTTCTATTTTCCTGCTAACGTGTCATCTAAATGAAAATCCCTTTCAATTATTCACAGTTTGACTTTTTCTAGTGAGAACCAAAATCTGAAAACAAGGGAAAGCAGTGTGTGTGTGTGTGTGTGTGTGTGTGTGTGTGTGTGTGTGTGTGTGTGTGTGTGTGTGTGTGTGTGTGTGTGTGTCTCACGTCCCTCTGCTTTGTTTCACCCCTACATTACCCATCAGCCCTATTACCCGGCGAGGGCTACACAGCCGAGCGAGAGTGAGCGCGGCCTTGTTGAACGCAGCTTTTGAAGATGATGCAACGTGACGGACGAGAGAGCGAGCCGCTGCTTTAAAAGAAATGAATCCAATGTTTTTTTTAAAAGCTACTAGAAAAACCATCCAGACCGGAGAGACAGAAGGAGGGGAATAAAAAGAGGAGACGGGTTAGAGATGTAGGACATGAGACGGAAGACATCAGACACTTTCACTTCATATCAGCTAAACACAACGTCCGTCCTGCTTGTTTAACACATGGTGAGACGACCATTTCTCCATCTTCACATGTCTGTTACAGACACCCTGTCGAGTTTACGTTGTTGGACTTTACATTTTACCTTTTTCACACCCTTTTTACAAAAAAATAAGCATATAGCTTATAGTTGATGCGGGACAACGTTCTGCATACGGATGTCTCCGTTGCCGACAGAAATCCGACGAATTTCATTCATTCATTCAAACCTTTATTTAACCAGGATAAAAAACTCCTTGAGATTAAAAATATCTTTTACAAGAGTGTCCTGGCAAGTGGTTTCAAATAGACACAGAGACACTTCCAGGTAAAGACAGAGACACAGAGACACTTCCAGGTGAAGACAGAGACACAGAGACACTTCCAGGTGAAGACAGAGACACAGAGACACTTCCAGGTGAAGACAGAGACACAGAGACACAGAGACACTTCCAGGTGAAGACAGGTGAAGACAGAGACACAGAGACACTTCCAGGTGAAGACAGGTGAAGACAGAGACACAGACACTTCCAGGTGAAGACAGAGACACAGAGACACTTCCAGGTGAAGACAGAGACACAGAGACACTTCCAGGTGAAGACAGGTGAAGACAGAGACACAGACACTTCCAGGTGAAGACAGAGACACACAGACACTTCCAGGTGAAGACAGGTGAAGACAGAGACACAGAGACACTTCCAGGTGAAGACAGAGACACAGAGACACTTCCAGGTGAAGACAGAGACACAGAGACACTTCCAAGTGAAGACAGAGACACAGAGACAATTCCAGGTGAAGACAGAGACACAGAGACACTTCCAAGTGAAGACATAGACACAGAGACACTTCCAGGTGAATACATAGACACAGAGACACTTCCAGGTAAATACATAGACACAGAGACACTTCCAGGTAAAGACAGAGACACAGAGACACTTCCAGGTAAAGACAGAGACACTTTCACTCTTCATATTCAGTGATAATGATGTAAAACTAAAGTTAATAAGTTAGTGTTACGTAGGGTTGAAAACGTAAAAACAAGTGACAAACATTGAAAAAAAGCATCAAAAGTGTTGAAAAAGGGACAAAATGTAAGACTGATGGTTCTCTACCTCTATATGTAGATATAGGAAATATTTGTACAGCGATGGAGACTTTGTACATTTTATTGAGCTGTACAATAAACCTCATTAATAATTAATAAACCTGTCTTTCCTGACGGAAATTACATAATAATGCACTGGAATAAAAACCCAAAACATGATCAAAAACCATAAATGAAATGGAAATTTTTCCGGCCGTGATAATTTGCATTTAAAAATGATCGAGCTCATCTTCATTTATCATGTGATTAATTAATTTATTGCATATTGTGATAAATTACAGGACATTACACATTTCCTCTAAACATGGCTGAAAAACTCAAGAAGAGAGACATGTGACACAGTGTTACTGAACCTACACACACACACACACACACACACACACAACACACACACACACAAACACACACACACACACACACACACACACACACACACACACACACACACACACACAGATGAAGCTCTTTATGTTTCACATAGTAATGCTGCCCTCCTGTGGCAGCAGCCGGTAAACACACACACCTTTATATTTAGATGATTTAAAACAAAAACTGTGTGTGTGTGTGTGTGTGTGTGTGTGTGTGTGTGTGTGTGTGTGTGTGTGTGTGTGTGTGTGTGTGTGTGTGTGTGTGTGTGTGTGTGTTCGGGACAGTCTGTTCTTATATTCAAGGGCTTGACTTGTTTTTAGGGTTGAGGTTGCAATAAGGAGTATTATGTTTGTTCTGATTCATTTATTGTTTGATGATGATGATTACTGATTCATGAGGATCTATCAGGGATTAATATTGACTGAGCACCTCTCTCTTCCTCCTTCTCTCCATCTGTATGCAACCTCATTCCATTAATGCATGTTACTAACTCAACTTCTTCCCTTTCCCAGAGTCTTGTGCTCTCTCGTCCTTCTCCTCTCTCCTCCTATCGCTTCCTGCAGGTGTTTCTGGCTCTGGATCTGTGGAGTCTGGATCAGTGGAGTCTGGATCTGTGGAGTCTGGATCTGTGGTTGGAGTCACCTGCTGCCTCCATGTTCCTGCTTCACACCCTCTGCTACAATTCTCCATCTCTCTCTCTCTTTGTCTGTCTGTCTCTTTCTCTCTCACCCCCAAACGGTCGAGGCAAATGCCCCCCCCCCAACCAACCCCCCCACCCTGAGCCATGGTTCTGCTCCAGGTTCTGCCTCTTAAAGGTTTCTGTCTCCTTGCTTCTGTCTCCTAGTAATTGCTCTTGGTGGGAACTGTTGGGTTTCTGTAAATAACATCCCAGAGTCCGGTCTAGACCTGATCTTTAAGGTTCAACACCAGCTTTTTCCCCACTGCTGTCAGACTGTTGAACAATGAAACCCTAAAACAGTCCAATCAATCTGACTATATATATATATATATATATATATATATATATATATATATATATATATATATATTACTAATAATCTCTTTGAAATGCACCTGAATGCACCGTATTCTCTACCGCACTACTTCACTTTAAATACGGATATTTATACTTCATACTCTTTCCCAACTGTATCTGTCTAGCATTTAGATATTTATATTTCAGTTTTTTTAGACATTATATATTTATATTTATCATTCCACATGCTCTGCACACCCATATAAGCATTTAAGCATTTATTTATTTTAATTCATATAACTAATAACTCGACTATCCCACGGTGTTTTTAGTTGTAATTTCGTACTACAGTGTACAGGAAATAAAACCAGAAACAGAAAACCAGACTATCAAAATAAAACAGGAAACAGAACATACAGACACTCCCAAGAGACCACAAGACAGAAACTAGACAAGACCAGGACTAAAACATAGACAAGACCAAAACAATAACACAATCACAAGGACGAAGTATACAACAAAACCCCAAACCATAACAGTATGCCTCGTCCACTGAGTCTGATGATGAAGACCTTCTTCAGGGAGGGGGACAACTATGTCAGGTCTAAGTGTGGTGATTGCAATCTCTATAACCCTAAACCTGAACCCTAACCCCGGCTTGAAAGCCGTGTTTAATGACCCAACCATCCAGCCTGATATATGAATCACAGGGCATCATTTTTCGGAGCAAATGGATCATGAGAACGGGACACAGTGTAGCGGTGAGTCTGGGCATTTAAAACCTTAAGATTGGCATCACCTGGTCTTTCCAGACCAGGATCGAGAACAATCCATGACGCTGTCAGGTCTCAGCTTTCCAAAGGGGGTACATGCTAGAAACTCCGCAGGGGCCCAAACTTTTGCAGACGCCATTTTTTTGTTTTCTGTTATTTTAAAAGTGTAAATGATGGAAATAAAATCTAACTTTTTGTGACATATTATACAAATGTCTCATCTGTCATTTGATGACTTTTGAAGGTTTTTCCTTCTTTTCTTGGCTTCTTTATGCACATTAATACACATTTTTACCTGGGGGGCCCAAACTTTCGAACCCCACTCATGCAGTCCTGTGTGACAGCGTCTGGTCGACTTCTGCTTCTCACACATCTGACCAATGATGATGTAACTTCCTGAATGATGTTGTCTGTTCTGACATGGAGTCAGCATGATGTAAGAATAATACAACAACAACAATGAGTCGCAGGGATTTTATTCAATGTAATAAAACAGGACGTTGCTTCTAGATATATTAAACACACTACATATTAATATGCTTTACAGTAAATGCTGAAGAACAACGCGTGATGCTGTGCCTCCATTTTGGCTCATGAGCAGCAACAATATAAGCTGTGACACAGGAAACAGGAAGCTGAGCAGTCTGTCTGCACCTCATCAATCTGCTGATATACAGATTATAAAGAACCATTTATATTCTGAAGTAAAGCTTTTCATAGTTAGATATTTATGAAGCCAGTTGATATTATCATGCAGAGCATCCAGTAACCTTCTCAAGTCTGACTGCAGTGGTTAAACAGATAAAGACTTCTTTTGGCAGATCCATGGTCTTCTCTCAGCACAGCTCATCGATATCCATCTGAACGGATGATAAATTACACACTGACCGTCAGTAGGAGGTCTGCCTTGTATCCGTCTTCTGACACTGAGGGAAGAAGATGATGTTTAGATCAAGGCTGATAGAATTAAGATTCAAAGTGTTCAGGAATGTGTCTCTTACCTTTCAGTCAGATCTCTTCCATCGATCCACTTCCATCTCCCTCCTTCAGCTCTCAGACCAATCCAGGATCCGGACCTGTACCATCTGTAAAAACTGAATGCAACCTGACAAGAGAGAAACATTTATCAGAGATTTAAAGACTATACTTTAATAAACACGCTGATCTACAGACTCACAGTGTGTTCAGACTTAGAGAAAATACATTTTATTTCAGACTTGTGTTGTAAAAACTCCCACAGCTTCCTCATTACCCATTCATCTTCATCATGTAGAACAAGCAAATCTGAACTCCGTGCTCTGCAGTCTTCTCGAGCTTCTTCCCAGGTTTTCAGATCAGGAGGATCAACGTCATTAATCAGATAGCAGCTGGACCTGTTGAGTCCCCATCCCTCCTGACAAGGTCTACACCGTCTCTCTGAAACAACAGAGACCAACCAATACACATTACTGCACTACTAATATTATTATTATTATATATATGTATAATAATATATTTAAGAATTAGATAGTGACCAACAATACACCGAGAAAAATATATAATAACATTTTTAAAAATACAAATAATGATTAAACAGAGGAAAAATGGGAGGGAGAAAAAACAACACACACACACACACACACACACACACACACGCGCACACACACACACACACACACACACCTGCCCAAGTTAGAGGTGCATTGCTGACTCTGAGGTCCTCACAGAGTCAGCAATGCACCGCCATGTGTCCAGAGTCTTCCCTGGACATCATTTATCCGCGCGTGGACGCCTCCAGATAGACCACATCCAGGTAGGAAAGGGTCCACGTGCGGATAGACAGGTCGTGTGGTGTTTTCCAACGGGTCACAACCATCCTCTGAGCAGCTGTAAGTCCAGCAAACACAGCACGGTTCTGAGTCCCAGAGAGCTGAAAGGCTGACAGCTCATTCAGAATCAAGACCTGAACAGTAACAGGCGCAGTAACATTAAACAAGGCGGAGATTTTGGATGCAATATGGATCCAGAACTGACCAACGGGAGAAGACTCCCAGAACATGTGTACATATGAGCCTTGTGCTTTAATTGGGCAGAAAGTGCATAAAGGACAAAGGTGCATTTTCACAGGGGAGAGATATGTCCTATGAATGAAATTATAGTGAATCTGCTGATGGTCTGGATTGTGAGACACTCTCTGTGATATTATTATTATTATTATTGGTTATTATTGGATCTCATTATTGTGATCTTAACATACCGTTCTGTCCTCTGGGGCAGTATTCATTGATGCTCCACTGAGCTCGACTGATGTTTTGTATCGGTCCTGTTAAGTTCTTCTTCTCCGTCTCCAGCTCCTGGTTTTGTGTCTCCAGCTCCTGGTTTAATGCGGTCAGGTTTGTGATCAGTTTTTCAAAGACACTGTTGTTGATGTTGCGATTGGTAACTGCAAAATGAAAATGAGCTTCTTATTTCTTTTCTTTTTTCAATTATGACACATTTACATTATAATAAAATACATTACAGGATGGATTCACATGTTGCAAATGTATCTTAAAACAATAGGCAGGTGTTCATATTAACATTAAAGTGCCCATATTATGAAATAAATCACTTTTCTGGTATTTGGAGTGTTATTTTGTGTCTCTGGTTCTTCTGCACGCATACAAACTTGAAAAAACTACAACATCCATGGTGTCTTGAGTGAGATACGGCTTTCTGAATGTGTCCTGCCTTTATTCAGACCCATCATATCTTTATACAAACTGGAACAGAAACCAAACAAGTAGCAGCCCAGGTCCCTCACTATCGTGACACCGTGACACCCTACTTCAGTAGTCTAAGTTTGTCAAAATATGGTTTCATCTTTAAATATCTTGGTGTTGTTATCACTCTGCTTCAGAAATCCTGTCTGGGAAAACACAAAGAGGGAACTTGGTCCTATAAAGGTTGTAACTTTAGATGTTACACACTTGATTTCTCTAACTCAGACTGCTGAAGCCTCATATTAGCTTCAGATGAACTTTGGAATATGTCTTAGAGCAAAAACTGTTTCTATGAACATCTGGCCATCAGACAGACTTGATAAAATGTGAACTTGTCCTTTAAATAACAACAACAAGTTGAGACAGTGGTACTCACAGTAGATACGGAGGCCCATGATGACCAACAGTATCAGCCAACACACTGCTATGGGTAGAAAAGACTGAGAGAAGCAGCGAGACCTCTGGCCTGAGAGAGAAATGTGAGATTAGATGAATAGACTCTGTTCATCCCAAATCAGGGAAATGTTCATATATTCTGCACACATACAGAAAATAAAAGAAATAATAAATAGGATAGAATACAAGAACAAATAAAGCTGAAAGCAGAAGTATAGGGGTGACGTTTGTCATATAAGGCTGATTCCCTGTTGCCAGCAGGGGGCGCTATAACCACTTTTTGCTTATAGAGGTCCTCAGGCCTGGACCATGTCAATCGTAAGGCTCAATTTTTTAGATTTTTTAGGGGGCGCTAGCAAGCCATTTTTGTGTGTGCCCATTCTCGAAATCCTTAAAATACATACATTTATTCATTGTGCGGGAAAGGAAGCAATAATAATTAAAGCTGCAAGCAGCGTTGGACGGGCCCTCCACTGTGAGCGTCTGGGTTACTGGCGGACGCCGCTCCCTGCATTTGAGCGGCACTCAGACACCGCAAATCGTCACCAATGACACAGGAACTCGCTGCTGAGTTCAATGATACCTCACACAAGACTCTACGTAGTACAGTTAATTAGCTGTAAAAGGGGGGCGGGCCAAACCGTGAGCAATGAAAAAGGAAGTCTCTGCTGAGTTCAATGATACCTCACATGAAATTTCTCCATTGACAATTGGAATAAACCATAAAATGGTCGATGGTAGACTTAAAACCAGCCACCACATGACTCAGCGATTGTATATGCTCATATAGATGCCAAAAGTTCATGGGGCCCCAACTTTGTTTTGAGATAAATGTCTTTTATTCGCAATGTCTTGGATAAGTACTTCATTACCCACAATCCTGAACAATCCCACAGTGATGCCTCTGATTGGTGGAACTCATGCTTGTGGGGGGGTGGGAGGGGGGGGGGGCTGTTGGTACCCGATCTGTTAGCATGCACAAGATGTTAATTCTGTTTAACGAGGATTTACGACACTGCACGAATCACCATCTGTTCCCACGCTTCTGCCGTTAGCCTCCATCGGGAAGCTAACGCTAGTTTAGCTAAAAGCTACAGCTAACCGCTAGCTGACAGCTTGATTCACTCTAAAATAACTCAAGCTAAACACTGGGAAAAGCTGCCTATAGCATTAACATATACAGCTGTTATATATGTTAACGGTTATTTTCAGGTTTTATTTTGAGGCTCCTTTAAAGTTACTACATGCTGTCTCAGCTAGCGGTTAGCTGAATTAGCTGTTAGCTAAACAAATGGTAGCTTCCTTCAATTATTATTATTTTTTTAATTTTCTGTTTTTTTTCTCTCAAAATGATATGCTGTATGTTTATGAGTCACGCCATAGCTGATTAGCCTAAGGCTTGGTCTAAGAGTCTTTATATACAGATTTTTCCAGGCGTCAATGGGAGAAATGAACGGGAAACTTACTTCCAGTACCCAAGGTCTCTCGGAGGAGGGGCAGGACAGTTGAGCTCTATAAAGAAGGAACTCTCTGCTGAGTTCAATGACACCTCACACAAGGCTCTACCTTAAACGGTTAAAATGTTATGAAAGCAGGCGTGGGCTGAGTAAGTGGGCGTGGTTAAAGTATTTAAATCGGATAATGTTTGTCATATTAGGCTGATTTCCTGCTGCCAGATGGTGGCGCTATTTCCAAAAGTCCATATTGGCCTGTAGATGTCCTCAGGCCTGGACTCTTGGTGATTGGGGGAAATTTCAAGCAGATAGAACAACGTACACTGTAGTTACAGCCACTTTCTCCTTCATCGCTAAACACTCAAAATGGCCGCCATGCCACGCCCACACCGTTCAACAAACAGTCTTGATTTTAATAACTTTGCATCTTTAAGGTGTTGAGATGGTACAGACCAAATTTGTTGAAATCTCTAGGAGGAGTTTGTTAAAGTATAGCACCTTGTCTTTTAGGCCTATTTCCTGTTGCCACTAGGGGGCGCTATGACTTTGAGCCAATAGCGGCGTGTATATGTCGTCAGGGGCGGACTCTAATGAATCCTGGAAAGTTTCGAGCCAAGTTTCTTTTAATAACTTTTCATCGTTAACATGTTAAGATGACACACACCAAGTTTGAAGCTGATCGGATGAAAGCTCTAGGAGGAGTTCGTTAAAGTACGACACGTGGAAATGGCCAAAATCACACTAATTCCAAACTTTCCATACAAAATGGCGGACTTCCTGTTGGGTTTAGGGTGTGGCTACAATGGAGATTTATCCATTTATCCTATATTAATGTTCTTTTTAATTCCCCAAAATAACATGATTGATTCCACACAACGCTCTTTGCCAAGTACAAATCTCTACTTTCATTAATTTTGGGGCGTCTTATTCAATTTTATAGCATTTGAAACCAAATTGAAGTGTTTTTGAAATAGTATTGAGAGTAAAAGTTGACATATTCCAGTCTGTGATTATCATCAACATCCATTCCTTTAATTTTAGTCTCAATAATTCCTAATTTCTGCTTTTCTAACTCAAACATTAGGTATAATTTCCTATAAATGAGGTTTATTGACCATCAAATCCAAAAATAACTGTAAAACTAAAGTTAATAAGTTAGTTACATAGTGTTGAAAATGTCAAAAAAAGTGACAAACATTCAAAAAAGCGTCAAAAAGGGTCAAAAACATAAGAAAAAGTGTTAATTTTGAAGGGAAGACAACACAAGGGTTAAAATAGCAAAGACACTTGTGTCGGTCTTTGCACGGCGCTGCGACGGGTGCAAGATAGAGCCCTTAATGTCAGATAACGTCTAGAATAATTGGATGTTGGGTTCATATACTGTGTATATTTATACTGTGTGCATATATATATATATGTATATATGTATACATATATATATATATGTATACAGGTCATGTATGTTTGTAGCTATATGTACAAATGGATCATGAGACTTGGAAGAAGAAAAAAATGCAACTAGTCGTCCCAAAGAGAGAGTACGTGGTTCTGGCTGTGCTGTAATGCTGATCGGAGCATCTTAATGTCTATTGGACCAATCAGATTGGCCGGTCACATCTACTTGTTGTATGATGTATAAAGTACTACAGAAAAAATACAAAAACTTTGTTTAACAATATTAAATGTGTGAAATGTACCTGGATGAGCTGCCATTTTCTTCCCAGTGCGTGCTGGAGCATTAACATAGTCAGGTTCTGCTGCTTCTTCCTCCATTTCCTCTGAAAGATTAACATCAAACACAAATGTAGACAACATCCTGCCACATAGACATATAGTAGATTTACATACAGACATCAGAGTATTTTTAATTACCGATTTCGTCCTGTGGAGTTCTGATCATCCTGACCAGATGTGTGAAGTCCTGCTGCAGTCCTGTATGAGAGCTGTTAGGAGGGCGTCTGCTCCGCTGCCACCGTCTTTACTACACTTCTACGTTGAGGATGTTTTCTTTTAATTCGTCAGCTAATGATAACGTGTTCTTGTGAAGAGGAGGTTTAGTTACATTTCACAGATAAGGTGGTTAGTTATCAGATCTGCTTTTAAGATGAGACAGTCTTTTCCTTTAAAAGGTGTTAACCACACTGTGAGTGTCTGCAGCATTAACCCACGCTGCTGCCGTCAACATATCACCAACCGACAGTCACTTCTATCATAATCAAATTCAATCACTTCTATTGCTGAGACTGAAGACCCATCTGACAGAACATGAGCTTCTTCTTTTTGCTGTTTCTTTAAGTCCAGAGGCGTAAGTCCTGCCTGTGCTGGTGTTACAGGGAGGTGTGTTCAGGTGCATTCTGGGCATGTTGTTCTTACAGGGAGGTGTGTTCAGGTGCATTCTGCGTGTATTGCTATCTTGAGGTAGCAGAGTGATCACGTCATTGACCAACAAAAACCTCTATCATCTTCTATGGGATTCTAACAATAGGGGGGTGCATACTTATGCCCCCTGTATTTTAACATAGGGGGGTGTATACTTATGCCCCTGTATTTTAACATAGGGGGGTGTATACTTATGCCCCTGTATTTTAACATAGGGGGTGTATACTTATGCCCCTGTATTTTAACATAGGGGTGTATACTTATGCCCCTGTATTTTAACATAGGGGGGTGTATACTTATGCCCCTGTATTTTAACATAGGGGGTGTATACTTATGCCCCTGTATTTTAACATAGGGGGTGTATACTTATGCCCCTGTATTTTAACATAGGGGGGTGTATACTTATGCCCCTGTATTTTAACATAGGGGGGTGTATACTTATGCCCCCTGTATTTTAACATAGGGGGTGTATACTTATGCCCCCTGTATTTTAACATAGGGGGGTGTATACTTATGCCCCCTGTATTTTAACATAGAGGAGTGCATACTTATGCCCTCTGTATTTTAACATAGGGGGGTGTATACTTATGCCCCTGTATTTTAACATAGGGGGGTGTATACTTATGCCCCTGTATTTTAACATAGGGGGGTGTATACTTATGCCCCCTGTATTTTAACATAGGGGGTGTATACTTATGCCCCTGTATTTTAACATAGGGGGTGTATACTTCTGCCCCTGTATTTTAACATAGGGGGGTGTATACTTATGCCCCTGTATTTTAACATAAGGGGACTTTCTGTGGCGCATTTTGAATGGTTCAGACTAGAAAAGCGCTATATAAGAACAGTCTATTTCTTGATAAATTACGGGACATTTCACATTTCCTCTAAACATGGCTGGAAAACTCAAGAAGAGAGACATGTGACGCAGTGTTGCTGAACCTACACACACACACACACACACACACACACACACACACACACAGATGCAGCTGTTTATGTTTCACATAGTAATACTGCCCTCCTGTGGCAGCAGCCGGTACACACACACACACACACACACACACACACACACACACACACACACACACACACCTATATGTATATAGGTGTGTCTATATATATATTTATATGATTTAAAACAAAAACTCTGTGTATGTGTGTGTGTGTGTGTGTGTCTGTGTGTGCCTGTGTGTGTCTGTGTGTGCGTGTGTGTTTGTGTGTTCGGGACAGTCTGTTCTTATATTCAAGGGCTTGACTTGTTTTTAGGGTCAAGGTTGCGATCTGGAGTATTATGTCTGTTTTTATTCATTTATTGTTTGATGATGATGATTATTGATTCATGAGGATCTATCAGGGATTAATATTTGACGTGGTGTTGGCTTTTAGTTTTATGGTTGTTATTCAGGCTGTTCATGAACCTATAGCTGTGAAAAGTAATGTAATTTGTAGAAATTCCACGTACTTGAGTATTTGCTGTATTAGAGCACGAAGATCTGCATTAGGGAGGTGGTGTGGGTTTTGGGGGGTTCATGTCCCAGAAGAAGTTAACCCTCCTGTTGTCCCCCTTTTAAAAATTGCTATATCATAAACATGGCATTCTTTTTAACCAAATTACCACAAGAAAGGATGGATTCCATGCAACGCTCCTTGCAAATACAATTAATCACTTTCATTGAATTTTGGTGAAAATTGAAATGGTTTCAAATCAGCATCCTGACCCAACTCATCTACTTAACATACGCTCCTCTGATCTCAACTATTAGTCAAAATAATTCATAATTTCTGCTTTATTAGCTCAAATATTAGGTATAATTCTATATAAATGAGGGTTATTGACCATGGATTCCAAAAAGTAGTAAAACTAGTAAGGTGGTGGTAGTGAAATCAAAAGAAAAAATAATGTCAAGTTTTGAAAAAGGGTAAAAAAATAAAATGTTGATCTTTTTGACCCGGGAGGACAACACAAGGGTTAAGGAGAAAACACAAGACTTTCACCAGGAAACAGGTGTTCATGTCCTGGAGAAGTTAAGGAGAAAACACAAGACTTTCACCAGGAAACAGGTGTTCATGTCCTGGAGAAGTTAAGGAGAAAACACAAGACTTTCACCAGGAAACAGGTGTTCATGTCCTGGAGAAGTTAAGGAGAAAACACAAGACTTTCACCAGGAAACAGGTGTTCATGTCCTGGAGAAGTTAAGGAGAAAACACAAGACTTTCACCAGGAAACAGGTGTTCATGTCCTGGAGAAGTTAAGGAGAAAACACAAGACTTTCAACAGGAAACAGGTGTTCATGTCCTGGAGAAGTTAAGGAGAAAACACAAGACTTTCACTAGGAAACAGGTGTTCATGTCCTGGAGAAGTTAAGGAGAAAACACAAGACTTTCACCAGGAAACAGGTGTTCATGTCCTGGAGAAGTTAAGGAGAAAACACAAGACTTTCAACAGGAAACAGGTGTTCATGTCCTGGAGAAGTTAAGGAGAAAACACAAGACTTTCACCAGGAAACAGGTGTTCATGTTCAAGTATCAAGGGATACTCCAATCAAGTACTCACAAGAACCAGAAACACAGTAACACTACAAACCAAACTGAAAACACTACAATAATCTGACAAGAGACAAGGGGAAGACTAAATCCAGAGGGTAACAACGAGGTAACAAGAGGCAGGGGACACAAGGGCTGGGACACAGCTGGAAGACATCAGGTGATTCAGGAGCTTGCCCAGAGAAGATGCCTCTCAAATGCTATAGCCTAGACTGCTGGGGGACTTCCCATGATGCACTGAGCACCTCTCTCTTCTTCCATCTCTCCATCTGTATGCAACCTCATCCCATTAATGCATGTTACTAACTCGACTTCTTCCCTTTCCCGGAGTCTTGTGCTCTCTCGCCCCTCTCCTCTCTCCTCCTATCGCTTCCCGCAGGTGTTTCTGGCTCTGGATCTGTGGAGTCTGGATCTGTGGAGTCTGGATTTGTGGAGTCTGGATCTGTGGAGTCTGGATTTGTGGAGTCTGGATCTGTGGAGTCTGGATCTGGGGTTGGAGTCACCTGCTGCCTCCATGTTCCTGCTCGACACCCTCTGCTGCAATTTTCTCTCTCTCTCTCTCTCTCTCTCTCTCTCTCTCTCACCCCCAAACGGTCGAGGCAGATGCCCCCATTCCCCCACTGATAGAGAATTCATTTTTATTAAGTCTTTTATTCTTCTATTTCCTTCTTCAGTAATGTTATGTCCTTTTATTAATATCTTATAATCTTAAATCTTAAATATATCTTATAATAATAAATCTCTATGCACTATATATGCACATTTAGCAAACTGCTTTTCTAAAGATTTTCTTAATACAGAAACAGCAAACGTCTACAGCAAATCACGGGCTGTAGATAACATTAAAGACCGAGGTCATACGCTTGCACTTTGCTCTGTTTTCTTCATGTTTTCTTCATGGATAGCCATTACAAAGCATTCTTTCTGTATCAACAACTGTGAATCAATGTGTGTGTTTTAAATAAATAAACGACTCTATGCGGAGACACACTGAAGTTACCGAGAACAATGCTGAAGATAGGTTGTCCTCCATATTCTTCCCTCTTGCAATTGTCTTAACTGCTAACTACCGTCTGAGTCTCGTTTTTCTTGCTTGACCGTCTTTGATTTAATAAAGTAAAGTGTTCTGAACCTGACATTTTCTGGTGCCGAAACCCAGGAATCAACAGCTGAGGAGTCCAGGACCGCGCTCGATCAAGGCCTGTGAATCTGTCGACAGCCGTCCACCCCTTCGCGGGACGGGGCCCTAGGTTGGTCCGGCGCTGCCCTGCCCCCCTCGGTGACGACTCCCACGGTCAAGGAGCGAACAGACACGGGTGAGTGACGCAGTTTTGAGTTTCTGAGTGGACACAGGGTCTACTGCAGAAAAAGTGCACAGTGGCCTGGGGCCAGTTATTGCAAGCTAAAGTGAAAGTATCATTAATGAGTATTCTTACTGTCTGGGACAATAATTGAGTAATATTTCTGTTTGCCTGGGGCCAGATAAAAAGCTCAAAGTATGACTATGATTTGATGTTTATTTTCCGTCTGGGACACAGCTAAGCAAATAACGGGGAAATATCAGTTGATATTTTCCATCTGTCTGGGACAGAACCGAGCGACACAATTATCTTCAAGCGAGGAGACGGTGTTTTGGAGCCGTTCTGAATATCTTCAGAAGTCTGGCAGTTTCTGGCTTTCACTAAGGAGTGTATGTGTTTTGAGGCCGTTCTGAATGTTTTCAGAAGTCCGGCTGAGTGTTTGCATGCTATCATGATAATATTGCTGGTTTGGTTTGTGGTTACTGAGTTTGCTGTTGTGTGTTTTTGCTGTTTGCTGTTTTGCTGAGTCTTTGTTAGTGTGTGTATTTTGTGCTGTGGGATAGCGGGTTAGTGTATGGTTAGTGGTTATTTGTTGTTTGTCTGAAACAATAAAACTGTTGCTGCAAAGCAGGTTATTGTATAATTTGTGGTTGTTTGATTATTTGTCCGAAAAACTATAAAGTTGTGGCTGCAAAGCGGGGTATGGTATTTGTTAGTAGTCTGAAACAATAACGTTGTTGTAGCGTAGGTTAATTGTGGTTATTGAGGGATTTTGATAAGACACAGACACACAGGTGGTTGCAGCGCAGTGTTCTGTTAGTTTTCTGTTTGTTTTCTGTTTGTTCTATTGTTTGTGGACGTTGTGAGTTGTGAAAAAGAATAAGGAAGAGATATGGGTCAGAATCACAGTATCGCCATTCCTGACGATGTGTCATTCATGGAAAAAACCTTCCCGGGAAGTGTAGGATTTGTGAAAGAATGGGAGAATAAGTATGATTTTGATGGACAGCTTAAGCTGAATTCTGTGAATAGTTTACTAGCACGGTTATATGTCGAAGGGAGAGCACGGCTCGAAGCTCCAGCCAGTGGCGTTCTATTCTAAAAGGCTGGACCCAGTGGCATGTGCCCTACCCCCTTGTGTGCGTGCAGTGTGTGCAGCGGCCCTCGCAGTTCAAAGCTCAGCGGAAGTAGTGTTGTTCCATCCAACCACGTTGCTTGTCCCACATGCAGTGGACATGCTGATAACCGAAACCCGAATGAGTTTTCTGTCTCCAGCGAGACACTTGTCAATCATGACTACGTTGCTCTCCCAACCGCATTTAGAGATAAAGAGATGTAACACACTGAACCCTGCCACACTGGTCCCCACAGAGGATGACGGAGACCCCCATTCATGCGTAGACCGCACAAATGAAAACTGCAAACCACGAAAAGACTTGAAAGATGATCCAATTCCAGACAGCATTCACGTGTTTGTTGATGGTTCTGCCTCAAGGTCATCAACAGGCGGAAACCAAGTCGGATATGCAGTGGTGACGCAAGAGAAAACGCTGCTCAGTGGGCCGTTGCCTTCAAAGTACTCCGCCCAAGCAGCAGAGATAATTGCCCTCACAGAAGCCTGTAAATGGGCAGAAGACAAATCAGTAACTATCTACACAGATAGCCAGTATGCTTTCTCCACAGTACATTGTTTTGCAGCTCAGTGGAGTAGACGCGGAATGATGACGTCTACAGGAAAGACAGTAGAGCATGCAGACTTGCTAGTGAAGCTACTTCAAGCTATCCAGTTACCTCACAGACTAGCCATTTGCAAATGTGCAGCACATACTAAGCGGAAAGATCCAGTCAGCTTAGGAAATGCAAAGGCAGATGAGGAAGCTAAGAGAGCAGCTATGGGTTCGCTACACTTAGCGGTTCAAGAGGAACCTCCGAATCCAGTCCCTACAGAGGTACTGAAAAACATGCAGGACAACTCCACCCAGACTGAGAAAGATATATGGCTGTCAGATGGTGCCACTTGTGTTGATGGCCTATATCAGAGAGATGGCAAGCCCTGCTTGCCAAAGAATTTGTATCATATGGTAGCTAAGATGAGCCATGGGGAGACCCATGTCTCAACAGCGGGTATGATGTCAATGGTACAGAAGGTGTTTCACACCTTCAAGGGATTCAATTCTTACTTGAAGAATTTTTGTAGGGGTTGTATTATCTGTTGCAGACATAATCCACAGGGAAATGTGAGACCAAAGAGAGGGAAATGCCCACAAGGGTCACATCCGTTCGAAATCCTACACATGGATTTCATAGAGCTAAACCGAAGTGGTACTTACAGGTACTGTTTAGTCTTGGTTGATTCCTTCTCTAAATGGGTAATAATAGCACCCTCACGAAAAGCAGATGCCATTACTGTAGCCAAAACACTCGCTAAGACAGTAATTCCACAGTATGGCATCCCAAGAATCATTTGGAGTGATAATGGTCCACATTTCGTAAATGAGACAGTGACATTGCTAGGAAAGCACCTAGGCATAGCACTAAGACACCATTGCTCCTACCACCCCCAAAGCGCAGGGTTGGTTGAACGAACAAACGGAACAGTAAAAAATAGACTAAAGAAAACTATGGAACAGACAGGAAAGCCATGGCCAGAGTGTCTTCCCCTGGTAGAGTTGTACATGAGAATAACACCAAACTCGACAGGGCTGACGCCTTTGAAATGGTTCATGGCAGGCCATTTGTGTTACCGTTGTGGGAGGGGGTCCCCTGGGCAGAGAAAAGTGATGACCCAGGGGCCCTCCTGGCCGAGTGGATGTGTAAGGTGTTTAGAGATAGGAGCGTTCAAAGTGCATGTAATCTGCCTATCTCCCCCTCTCTGTCTCCCCAGGTGCGGAGACTCCAACCAGGTGACCAGGTGCTGACAAAAGTGATAAAGAGAAAGTGCTGGTCATCACCAAAGTGGGAGGGGCCATACACTGTGCTCATCACCACGCCCACAGCAGTAAAGATTGCAGAACGATCCACGTGGATACACCAAAGTCACTGCAAAAAGGTTATCCCATTCCCACACCCTGACTAGACTGGAGATCAGACGGTACCAAAACCTTTGTCTGCTGAAGAAACCAACTGTGACTATAGACTCTATACTCCAGCTGTGGGTGCTCATAAGGGATGGGCCTTTTCCGTCCTGCTGGCCCTCTGCCTGTCGCCGACAGCGGCCCAGTGGCCACAACACATGGACGGAAACCATCACTCTGTGCCTCACAATGTGCTCAATGACGAGGCTGTATGGGACTACAGAGTGGTTTACAATTCTTCTTTCGATTTGAACTTATGGTATCGTTATGCTAAATACGTAGCCAGAGCCAGAAACAACACCAATTGTTATGTGTGCTCACGCATGCCAATAGCCGCCAATAACCCGTACGTAGTTCCGAAACCCGCCAACACCAATACTAAAACCTGTCAACAGACAGGTTTTCGCCTTCTCCCTGATAAGAGTACAACCTTCCTGTGAGTACATGTGATGATGTAATTATTAAAAACCATATTCTGGAGAGATAATTACTGATGTTTGATAAATGTACAACAGGAGGGAAATGATAGAGAATTCATTTTTATTAAGTCTTTTATTCTTCTATTTCCTTCTTCAGTAATGTTATGTCCTTTTATTAATATCTTATAATCTTAAATCTTAAATATATCTTATAATAATAAATCTCTATGCACTATATATGCACATTTAGCAAACTGCTTTTCTAAAGATTTTCTTAATACAGAAACAGCAAACGTCTACAGCAAATCACGGGTTGTAGATATCTTTAAAGACCGAGGTCATATGCTTGCACTTTGCTCTGTTTTCTTCATGTTTTCTTCATGGATAGCCATTACAAAGCATTCTTTCTGTATCAACAACTGTGAATCAATGTGTGTGTTTTAAATAAATAAACGACTCTATGCGGAGACACACTGAAGTTACCGAGAACAATGCTGAAGATAGGTTGTCCTCCATATTCTTCCCTCTTGCAATTGTCTTAACTGCTAACTACCGTCTGAGTCTCGTTTTTCTTGCTTGACCGTCTTTGATTTAATAAAGTAAAGTGTTCTGAACCTGACACCCACCCAGAGCCATGGTTCTGCTCGAGGTTTCTGCCTCTTAAAGGAAGTGTTTCCTTGCCTCTGTGTACTAGTGCTTGCTCTTGGTGGGAACTGTTGGGTTTCTGTAAATAACATCCCAGAGTCCGGTCTAGACCTGCTCTTTATGTAAGACCTGGGAGATAAATAACATCCCAGAGTCTGGTCTAGACCTGCTCTTTATGGAAAGCGCAATGAGATAAATGTTGTTGTGATTTAGCGCTATGTAAATAAAATTGAATTGAATTGAAATGCAAAGAGCATCATCAAGTACCCCACTCACCCACCCACCCTCTGGCAGGAGGTACCCCAGTCTGAGAACAAGAACCGCAAGGTTCAACACCAGTTTCTTCCCCACTGCTGTCAGACCGTTGAACAACGAAACACTAAAACAGTTCAATCAATCTATGTATGTATGTATATTTTTCCTAGGATCTCATTTATATTTTATATTTATATTCTGTGTTGTGTGACTGATGTACGTGTGCTGCTGTAACATCGTAATTTCCCATTTTTCTTGGGATCAATAGATATATATATCTATCTATCTATCTATCTATCTATCTATCTATCTATCTATCTATCTATCTATCTATCTATCTATGTAATCTGAACACTATTCATGTACAAAATAATCTGTTTGAAATGCACCTGAATGCACCGTATTCTCTACCGCACTACTTGAATTAAAATACGGATATTTATACTTCATACTCTTTTCCCAACTGTATCTATCTAGATATTTATATTTTTCAGTTTTTTTAGACGTTAAATTTATATTTATCATTCCACATGCTCTGCACACCGATATAAGCATTTAAGCATTTATTTATTTTCATTAATATAACTAATAACTTTCCCACGGTGTTTTTAGTTGTAATTTCGTACTACAGTGTACTGTGGTGGTGTGACAATAAAGAAATCTTGAATCGTGAATCACAAGAGTGGGAAATAACAGGAAGTAAAACCAGAAACAGAAAACCAGACTATCAAAATAAAACAGGAAACAGAACATACAGACACTCCAAAGAGACCACAAGACAGAAACTAGACAAGACCAGGACTAAAACATAGACAAGACCAAAACAATAACACAATCACAAGGACGAAGTATACAACAAAACCCCAAACCATAACAGTATGCCTCGTCCACTGAGTCTGATGATGAAGACCTTCTTCAGAGAGGGGGACAACTATGTCAGGTCTAAGTGTGGTGATTGCAATCTCTATAACCCTAAACCTGAACCCTAACCCCGGCTTGAAAGCCCTGTTTAATGACCCAACCATCCAGCCTGATATATGAATCACAGGGCATCATTTTTCGGAGCAAATGGATCATGAGAACGGGACACAGTGTAGCGGTGAGTCTGGGCATTTAAAACCTTAAGATTGGCATCACCTGGTCTTTCCAGACCAGGATCGAGAACAATCCATGACAGAGTCTCAGCTTTCCAAAGGCCTTTTTGTGACATATTATACAAATGTCTAATCTGTCATTTGATGACTTTGGAAGGTTTTTCTTTCTTTTCTTGGCCTCTTTATGCACATTAATACACATTTTTACCTGGGGGGCCCAAACTTTCGAACCCCACTCATGCAGTCCTGTGTGACAGCGTCTGGTCGACTTCTGCTTCTCACACATCTGACCAATGATGATGTAACTTCCTGAATGATGATGTCTGTTCTGACATGGAGTCAGCATGATGTAAGAATAATACAACAACAACAATGAGTCGCAGGGTTTTTATTCAATGTAATAAAACAGGACGTTGCTTCTAGATATATTAAACACTCTACATATTAATATGCTTTACAGTAAATGCTGAAGAACAACGCGTGATGCTGTGCCTCCATTTTGGCTCATGAGCAGCAACAATATAAGCTGTGACACAGGAAACAGGAAGCTGAGCAGTCTGTCTGCACCTCATCAATCTGCTGATATACAGATTATAAGCATCTCTAACAAAGGTTATTAATAGTTAATAGTTTAGTATCATACCTAATTCCCCTATTCATTACATTTATACACACACAGCTTTCAAAGTAATTCATTCATAAATATTTGTTTTCATTTTTTTTATACAGCAAACTAAATAAAATGCCTATTTTTATTTTTAAAAGCAATCCATTTATATTATGAAGTAGAGCTTTTCATAGTTAGATATTTATGAAGCCAGTTGATATTATCATGCAGAGCATCCAGTAACCTTCTCAAGTCTGACTGCAGTGGTTAAACAGATAAAGACTTCTTTTTACAGATCCATGGTCTTCTCTCAGCACAGCTCACTGACATCCATCTGAACATACCCAAAGAAACTACACACTGACCGTCAGTAGGAGGAGATTCAGTTCTCCATCTTCTGACACTGAGGGAAGAAGATGATGTTTAGATGAAGGCTGATAGATTTAAGATTCAAAGTGTTCAGGAATGTGTCTCTTACCTTTCAGTCAGATCTCTTCCATCGATCCACTTCCATCTCCCTCCTTCAGCTCTCAGACCAATCCAGGATCCATACCATAACCTGCCGTAAAAACTGAGTTCATCCTGAAAGAGAGAAACATTTATCAGAGATTTAAAGACTATACTTTAATAAACACGCTGATCTACAGACTCACAGTGTGTTCAGACTTAGAGAAATTACATTTTATTTCAGAATTGTGTTGTAAAAACTCCCACAGCTTCCTCATTACCCATTCATCTTCATCATGTAGAACAAGCAAATCTGAACTCCGTGCTCTGCAGTCTTCTCGAGCTTCTTCCCAGGTTTTCAGATCAGAAGGATCAACGTCAGCAAACAGATAGCAGCTGGACCTGGTGAGTCTCCATCCCTCCTGACAAGGTCTACACCGTCTCTCTGAACAACAGAGACCAACCAATACACAGCATCACTACTCTGTGATATTATTATTTTTTGTTGTAAAAGTTTTTTTACACATATTTAAGAAATAAACAGTGACAAATAATCACAAACAATAGACTGAGACGAGAACGAGTCCCAGGGCCAACAAATAAGACTTCTCTTTATTAATCCTTTTGGGATGACTTCCGCAAGGAAATATAATATAATAACATTTTTACAAATATAAATAATGATTAAACAGAGGAAAGGTGGAAGGTAGGGAGACAAAACAACACACACACACACACACACACACACACAGACTAACACACACACACACCTGCCCAAGTTAGAGGTGCATTGCTGACTCTGTGAGGTCCTCACAGAGTCAGCAATGCATCGCCATGTGTCCAGAGTCTTCCCTGGGACACCATTTATCCGCGCGTGGACGCCTCCAGATAGACCACATCCAGGTAGGAAAGGGTCCACGTGCGGATAGACAGGTCGTGTGGTGTTTTCCAACGGGTCGCAACCATCCTCTGAGCAGCTGTAAGTCCAGCAAACACAGCACGGTTCTGAGTCCCAGAGAGCTGAAAGGCTGACAGCTCATTCAGAATCAAGACCTGAACAGTAACAGGCGCAGTAACATTAAACAAGACGGAGATTTTGGATGCAATATGGATCCAGAACTGACCAACGGGAGAAGACTCCCAGAACATGTGTACATATGAGCCTTGTGCTTTAATTGGGCAGAAAGTGCAAAGGTGCATTTTCACAGGGGAGAGATACGTCCTATGAATGAAATTATAGTGAATCTGCTGATGGTCTGGATTGTGAGACACTCTCTGTGATATTATTATTATTATTGGTTATTATGGGATCTCATTATTGTGATCTTAACATACCGTTCTGTACTTTGGGGCAGTATTCATCGATGCTCCACTGAGCTCGACTGATGTTTTGTATCGGTCCTTTTAAGTTCTTCCTCTCCGTCTCCAGCTCCTGGTTTTGTGTCTCCAGCTCTTGGTTTCGTGTCTTCAGGTCCTGGTTTCGTGTCTCCAGGTCCTGGTTTTGTGTCTCCAGCTCCTGGTTTAATGCGGTCAGGTTTGTGATCGGTTTTTCAAAGACACTGTTGTTGAGGTTGCGATTGGTAACTGCAAAATGAAAATGAGCTTCTTATTTCTTTTCTTTTTTCAATTATGACACATTTACATTATAATAAAATTAGAGCTGGGCAACGTTTAAAATTTTTAATCGCGATTAATCGCAAAATGAAATAATGAATTCAAAAGTAGTGTATATAGTGCAATTTTTTTTTAAATGTTCTGCCATATGAACAAAAGTGCCGTAACATTTGTTCTGCAAAAACTTACCAGCATTTTGTTTATAAAGTAGCAGTTAAATAAAATATTTAGTGTACATCTCAACTTAAACAAGTATTTATCATCCAGAGTTGGATTCATCTGGTTGGAACGTGTTGCTAAGCGACTCCTTGTTATGTCCACGTTCATCTGTTGTCGCTGTAAAGCAGAGACACTGTGACAGAGCGCTGGAGACCGTGCGCAAAGCAGGGGACATGATCAGAAGGCTGCGGCAACGATCAGATTTCCTATCTATTCGTACTATCTGTTCTAACTGCGGTGACTTTATTTGACACATTCCACTGCTTCAATAAACTTCAATAAAGTGTCCCGCGCATGTCTCAGCATAATGTCTCAGCATAATGTCTCAGCATAATGTCTCTTCTCTGTTTTCATTCCAGTCAGAGCACGTGAATGCACAGCGCCCACTTTTTGTCAGAATGCACTGTAACTCCGAGATAATTCTGGTTACCCAGTGAGTCCAGTAGTCCCCAGTGAGTCCAGTAGTCGCCAGTGAGTCCAGTAGTCCCCAGTGAGTCCAGTAGTCGCCAGTGAGTCCAGTAGTCCCCAGTGAGAGCAACAGCGCGTGCATGTTGTAGCGTGGTCCCTTTTGCAGTCCTCTCCTTTTCATACAACTCGTGTAGTTTTCTTGTGATGGTGGTCTTGAGGGAATCTCATACCTGCCGTCATTGTTGCGATTCTCAGTACTGGAAGTACTCCGGTGATAAGAAAATTAAACTTTGCAGTATTTACAAAGCCTGTGAGCAACGAACTTCTACAGTAACAAAGAAATAATAAAAACTGCATTAACGCGCGATTAAAAAAAATTGTCGGCGTTAAGTAATTAAACGTGCCCAGCCCTAAATAAAATACATTACAGGATGGATTCACATGTTTCAAATGTATCTTAAAACAAAAGGCAGGTGTTCATATTAACATTAAAGTGCCCATATTAGAAATCCTGTCTGGGAAAACACAAAGAGGGAACTTGGTCCTATAAAGGTTGTAACTTTAGATGTTACACACTTGATTTCTCTAACTCAGACTGCTGAAGCCTCATATTAGCTTCAGATGAACTTTGGAATATGTCTTAGAGCTAAAACTGTTTCTATGAACATCTGGCCATCAGACAGACTTGATAAAATGTGAACTTGTCCTTTAAATAACAACAACAAGTTGAGACAGTGGTACTCACAGTAGATACGGAGGCCCATGATGACCAACAGTATCAGCCAACACACTGCTATGGGTGGAAAAGTCTGAAAGAAGCAACGAAACTTCTGGCCTGAGAGAGAAATTTGAGATTAGATAAATAGACTCTGTTCATCCCAAATCAGGGAAATGTTCATATATTCTGCACACATACAGAAAATAAAAGAAACTAGAAAATTCAGCAGAACTTTTAACAGTGTGCCTCCTACTTGGTGCACATCCGACAAGCAATAAAACTTAATAAACACACACACACATACAGGGACACAAAGCTAATTTTTTTTAAATGAGTCATGGAGACAACAGCAAAGCAATTGACAGAGACATAGAGACTGAAATGGTTGCTAATGGATACGAACTATCAGTGGCCATGTTTGTAAACACAGCTAGGAAGCCTTTCATCTCTGTGATGTCATCTCTTTGATCTGTAATCAGTTAACGACCGGAGCACCTGCTGTACCTGTCAGCTGTGTCACCAGCTATTCAGACACTGAACAAGCTCTCATATCACCAAAAGGATACAAGATATCAATAAAATAATGTTCTCGTGGGCACCAGAAGGCCTTTGTGAACGTATTGATATACGATTTATGTGGATAAACTTAAAAATGTGGGCATATCAGCGATTTTAAAAAAGTGCTTTGCTCTGCGTTTTGCTCAGAAATGTGGACGATGTTTAACATGGCAGTGAATGGAGGAAGATATCTGAACGCCCATTCAGCCCAATAAACGCCAAAGTCTTGTCTTCGGTTTAAACTTTTAATTATGTTTCTACATTAAAGTTTGGCGATACAGCACGGCCCCAAAAAGGGGGGGTTTGGAGCGATGTTGAGCGATTTCCCGAACATTTCCCATCAAAGTCTATGAGAATTTTTTTGCCTTTTTTTGCCGATATCGTGAAAACCGTGCAGGAAATCTCGTTGAAAAGTCATAGCACACCATTACAGATCATTACACACATTTCGATGTATTTTGAGTGCGAGTGTTGGCAACGCTCCGGGACTAGTAGCGGGACAAAAGTCTGGTGGAATAATAAGTATGGGCAATAATAGTCATTGCGCTGATTGCTGCTATTGCAGCACATCGGCACACTGAATAATAAGTAGGATAGAATACAAGAACAAATAAAGCTGAAAGCAGAAGTATAGGGGCGGGCCGATGTAAATCGGATGATGTTTTTATATAAGGCTGATTTCCTGTTGCCAGCAGGGGGCGCTATAACCAGTTTTTGCTTATAGAGGTCCTCAGGCCTGGACCCTTGTCAATTGTAAGGCTCAATTTTTTAGATTTTGTAAGGGGCACTAGCAAGCCAGTTTTGTGTGTGCCTATCCTCGAAATCCTTAAAATACATACATTGTGGTGAGTTTTTGAGTATAAGGTCTCCATAAAGACTATTCATTGTGCGGGAAAAGAAGTAATAATAATTAAAGCTGCAAGCAGCGTTGGATGGGCCCTCCACTGTGAGCGTCTGGGTTACTGGCGGACGCCGCTCCCTGCATTTGAGCGGCACTCAGACACCGCAAATCATCACCAATGACACGGGAACTCGCTGCTGAGTTCAATGATACCTCACACAAGACTCTACGTAGTACAGTTAATTAGCAGTGAAGGGGGGCGGGCCAAACCGTGAGCAATGAACAAGGAAGTCCCTGCTGAGTTTAATGATACCTCACATGCAATTTCTCCATTGACAATTGGAATAAACCATAAAATGGTCGATGGTAGACTTAAAACCAGCTACCTCATGACTCAGCGATTGTATATGCTCATATAGATGCCAAAAGTTCATGGGGCCCCAACTTTGTTTTGAGATAAATGTCTTTTATTTGCAATGTCTTGGATAAGTACTTCATTACCCACAATCCTGAACAATCCCACAGTGATGCCTCTGATTGGTGGAACTCATGCAGGTGGGGGTCTTTGGTACCCGATCTGTTAGCATGCACAAGATGTTAATTCTGTTTAACGAGGATTTACGACACTGCACAAATCACCATCTGTTCCCACACTTCTGCCGTTAGCCTCCACCGGGAAGCTAACGCTAGTTTAGCTAACAGCTACAGCTAACCGCTAGCTGACAGCTTGATTCTGTTAGCTAAACAAATGGTATCTTCCTTCATTCAGTGTTTTTTTATTCTCTTTAAATGATATGCTGTATGTTTATGAGTCACGCCGTAGCTGGTTAGCCTAAGGCTTGGTCTAAGAGTCTTTATATACAGATTTTTCCAGACGTCAATGGGAGAAATGAACAGGAAATTTACTTCCAGTACCCAAGGTCTTTTGGAGGAGGGGCGGGACTGTTGAGCTCTATAAAGAAGGAACTCTGCTGAGTTCAATGACACCTCACACAAGGCTCTACCTTAAACGGTTAAAATGTTATGAAAGCAGGCGTGGGCTGAGTAAGTGGGCGTGGTTAAAGTATTTAAATCGGATGATGTTTGTCATATTAGGCTGATTTCCTGTTGCCAGTTGGTGGCGCTATCTCCAAAAGTCCATATTGGCCTGTAGATGTCCTCAGGCCTGGACTCTTGGTGATTGGGGGAAATTTCAAGCAGATACGACAACGTACACTGTAGTTACAGCCACTTTCTCCTTCATCGCTAAACACTCAAAATGGCCGCCATGCCACGCCCACACCGTTCAACAAACAGTCTTGATTTTAATAACTTTGCATCTTTAAGGTGTTGAGACCAAATTTGTTGAAATCTCTAGAAGGAGTTTGTTAAAGTATAGCACCTTGTCTTTTAGGCCTACTTCCTGTTGCCACTAGGGGACGCTATGACTTTGAGTCAATAGCTGCATGTAGATGTCGTCAGGGGCGGACTCTGATGAATCCTGGAAAGTTTCGAGCCAATCGGACAATGTACGCTCAAGTTACACCCACTTCCTGTTTCTATGGCGAAATGCACAAAATGGCCGCCCCGCCACGGCCACGCCCTAAGACGAAAAGTTTTTCTTTTAATAACTTTTCATTGTTAACATGTTAAGATGACACACACCAAGTTTGAAGCTGATCGGATGAAATCTCTAGGAGGAGTTCGTTAAAGTACGACATGTGGAAATGGCCAAAATCGCACTAATTCTGAACTTTCCATACAAAATGGCGGACTTCCTGTTGGGTTTGGGGGGGGGCTCCAATGGAGATTTATGTCCGTCCTGCCAGGCTACATATGTGGTTTGGAGTTTTATTTCACAGACCAAATAAACTGGACACATTTAAAAAAAAAATCTAACTAGTCGTCCCAAAGAGAGAGTACGTGGTTCTGGCTGTGCTGTAATGCTGATCGGAGCATCTTAATGTCTATTGGACCAATCAGATTGGCCGGTCACATCTACTGTTGTATGATGTATAAAGTACTACAGAAAAAATACAAAAACTTTGTTTAACAATATTAAATGTGTGAAATGTACCTGGACGAGCTGCCATTTTCTTCCCAGTGCGTGCTGGAGCATTAACATAGTCAGGTGCTGCTGTTTCCTCCATTTTCTCTGAAAGATTAACATCAAACACAAATGTAGACAACATCCTGCCACATAGACATATAGTAGATTTACATACAGACATCAGAGTATTTTTAATTACCGATTTCGTCCTGTGGAGTTCTGATCATCCTGACCAGATGTGTGAAGTCCTGCTGCAGTCCTGTATGAGAGCTGTTAGGAGGGCGTCTGCTCCGCTGCCACCGTCTTTACTACACTTCTACGTTGAGGATGTAGCTGTTTTCTTTTAATTCGTCAGCTAATAATAAAGTGTTCTTGTGAACAGGAAATCTACGTGGGCATCACAGTCCGAAGTTATAAGATGAGATCACAGCTAACAATAACGTGATGTTGTGGGGAAGTTTATTTAAATTGCACAGAGAATATGTTTAGTTGTTAGTTCTGCTTTTAAGAGTTGTTGTTTGATTAGCATCTAACGTTGCAAGTCTTCTCCTTTAATGGTGTTAAACACACTGTGTGTGTCTGCAACATTAACCCACGCTGCTGACGTCAACATAGAGAGACTGAAGACCCATCTGATAAAACATGAACTTCTTCTTTTTGCTGTTTCTTTAAGTCCAGAGGGGTAAGTCCTGCGTGTGCTGGTCTTACAGGGAGGTGTGTCAGGTGCATTCTGGGCATGCTAGTCTTACTGGTAAGTGTATTCAGGTGCATTCTTGAGGAAGCAGAGTGATAGCCATTGACCAATGTGCCATGTGCATTTATGATATTTTAACATAGGGGGGTGTATACTTATGCCCCCTGTATTTTAACATAGGGGAGTGTATACCTATGCCCCCTGTATTTTAACATCGGGGGGTGTATACTTATGTCCCTGTATTTTAACATGGGGGGGGGTGCATACTTATGCCCCTGTATTTTAACATAGGGGGGTGCATACTTATATCCCTGTATTTTAACATGGGGGTGTATACTTATGCCCCTGTATTTTAACATAGGGGAGTGTATACTTATGCCCCCTGTATTTTAACATAGGGGAGTGTATACTTATGCCCCCTGTATTTTAACATAGGGGGTGCATACTTATGTCCCTGTATTTTAACATGGGGGTGTATACTTATGCCCCTGTATTTTAACATAGGGGGTGTATACTTATATCCCTGTATTTTAACATGGGGGTGTATACTTATGCCCCTGTATTTTAACATAGGGAGTGTATACTTATGCCCCTGTATTTTAACATAGGGGTGTATACTTATGTCCCTGTATTTTAACATAGGGGGTGTATACTTATGCCCCTGTATTTTAACATAGGGGGTGTATACTTATGCCCCTGTATTTTAACATAGGGGGTGTATACTTATGCCCCTGTATTTTAACATAGGGGGTGTATACTTATGCCCCTGTATTTTAACATAGGGGGTGTATACTTATGCCCCTGTATTTTAACATAGGGGGTGTATACTTATGCCCCTGTATTTTAACATAGGGGGTGTATACTTATGCCCCTGTATTTTAACATAGGGGGTGTATACTTATGCCCCTGTATTTTAACATAGGGGGTGTATACTTATGCCCCTGTATTTTAACATAGGGGTGTATACTTATGCCCCTGTATTTTAACATAGGGGGTGTATACTTATGTCCCTGTATTTTAACATAGGGGGTGTATACTTATGTCCCTGTATTTTAACATGGGGGTGTATACTTATGCCCCTGTATTTTAACATAGGGGTGTATACTTATGCCCCTGTATTTTAACATAGGGGTGTATACTTATGCCCCTGTATTTTAACATAGGGGGTGTATACTTATGCCCCTGTATTTTAACATAGGGGGTGTATACTTATGCCCTGTATTTTAACATAGGGGGTGTATACTTATGCCCCTGTATTTTAACATAGGGGTGTATACTTATGCCCCTGTATTTTAACATAGGGGTGTATACTTATGCCCCTGTATTTTAACATAGGGGTGTATACTTATGCCCCTGTATTTTAACATAGGGGGTGTATACTTATGCCCCTGTATTTTAACATAGGGGGTGTATACTTATGCCCCTGTATTTTAACATAGGGGGTGTATACTTATGCCCCTGTATTTTAACATAGGGGGTGTATACTTATGCCCCTGTATTTTAACATAGGGGGTGTATACTTATGCCCCTGTATTTTAACATAGGGGGTGTATACTTATGCCCCTGTATTTTAACATAGGGGGTGTATACTTATGCCCCTGTATTTTAACATAGGGGGTGTATACTTATGCCCCTGTATTTTAACATAGGGGGTGTATACTTATGCCCCTGTATTTTAACATAGGGGTATATACTTATGTCCCTGTATTTTAACATGGGGGTGTATACTTATGCCCCTGTATTTTAACATAGGGGGTGTATACTTATGCCCCTGTATTTTAACATAGGGGGGTGTATACTTATGCCCCTGTATTTTAACATAGGGGGTGTATACTTACGCCCCTGTATTTTAACATAGGGGGTGTATACTTATGCCCCTGTATTTTAACATAGGGGGTGTATACTT
This sequence comes from Percina caprodes, assembly GCA_013375575.1. Lineage (NCBI taxonomy): Eukaryota > Metazoa > Chordata > Actinopteri > Perciformes > Percidae > Percina > Percina caprodes. Next base: position 65,705 of record JABXJD010000286.1, read on the forward strand.
ATGCCCCCTGTATTTAACATAGGGGGGTGTATACTTACGCCCCCTGTATTTTAACATAGGGGGGTGTATACTTATGCCCCTGTATTTTAACATAAGGGGACTTTCTGTGGTGCATTTTGAATGGTTCAGACTAGAAAAGCGCTATATAAGAACAGTCTAATTCTTGATAAATTACGGGACATTTCACATTTCCTCTAAACATGGCTGGAAAACTCAAGAAGGGAGACATGTGACGCAGTGTTGCTGAACCTACACACACACACACACACACACACACACACACACACAGATGCAGCTGTTTATGTTTCACATAGTAATACTGCCCTCCTGTGGCAGCAGCCGGTACACACACATACACACACACACACACACACACCTTTATATTTATATGATTTAAAACAAAAACTCTGTGTGTGTGTGTGTGTGTGTGTGTGTGTGTGTGCGTGTGTGTGTGTGTGTCTGTGTGTGCGTGTGTGTATGTGTCTGTGTGTGCGTGTGTGTGTGTCTGTGTGTGTGTGTTCGGGACAGTCTGTTCTTATATTCAAGGGCTTGACTGGTTTTTAGGGTCAAGGTTGCGATAAGGAGTATTATGTCTGTTTTGATTCATTTATTGTTTGATGATGATGATTACTGATTCATGAGGATCTATCAGGGATTAATATTTGACGTGGCGTTGGCTTTTAGTTTTATGGTTGTTATTCAGGCTGTTCATGAACCTATAGCTGGGAAAAGTAAAGTAATTTGTAGAAATTCCACTTACTTGAGTATTTGCTGTATTAGAGCACGAAGATCTGAATTAGGGAGGTGGTGTGGGTTTTGGGGGGTTCATTTTCCAGAAGAAGTTAACCCTCCTGTTGTCCCCCTTTTAAAAATGGCTAGGGTTAGGGTTAGGCCCCTGTATTTTAACATAGGGTTAGGGTCATTCTATCTTAGCTGAAAAAGGACATCCTGTCTCTTTGGATAGGCCATGGTCTTGACCTGGGTCCTGCTATGGTCTCGACCTGGGACCTGCTATGGTCTCGACCTGGGTCCTGCTATGGTCTCGACCTGGGACCTGCTATGGTCTCGACCTGGGTCCTGCTATGATAATCACGGCTCTAGACAACTGTTTCTGCCATTCTTTATGCCATTTGCCCCTGGAGGACAAATACAGAGACATAACAAATTCAGTTGTCTCCTACAAGGAAAACACAATGAGGACAGATACAGAAGTCATTTACTCTGAGAGGCATTGGAAAGCTTATTAATGAATAATATGAAAATCACTGGTTAAATGTAATTTTCCCATTACAGTGTGTATGTCTGTGTGTATGTGTGTGTGTGTGTGTGTGTGTGTGTGTCTCTCAGTTGTTATATAACAGGTGCAGATACATAATGCATTACAGTAGAGGGCGAGAAGTTTTTTAAATTCTGAAAATCAAAAATATTTCATCACGATGTTTTATTTAAAGTCCTCCTGACCTCAAAATGTGTTTTCTTCCATTTTTGTTCCCTAAAATTTCTGAAATTGTTGTTAGGAATTTAACATTGATGTGTATCTGTGCCAAGTTTGTCACTACAGCTGTTCTCACACCCCTATCCTGACGTGTGTGTGTGTGTGTGTGTGTGTGTGTGTGTGTGTGTGTGTGTGTGTGTGTGTGTGTGTGTGTGTGTGTGTGGGGGGTCTGGTGTCCCCACAATGTGATACAGAGGATGGCCCAAACTTTTGCAGACGCCATATTTTTGTTTTCTGTTGTTTTGAAAGTGTAAATGATGAAATAAAATCTAACTTTATGTGACATATTATATGAATGTCT
>JABXJD010000286.1:72500-75000 GCA_013375575.1 Percina caprodes
ACCGCTCTATAATTTACAGATAGAGCAGGTTTCTACCGATGTTATGTAACCCTGGTCGTCAACAGAGACTCTGATTGGACAGATAGTCTAGCTAGCGGTCTGGATTTATACCTGCAGAGACCTGAGGACCAGGTAACCATAGTCCTCAGAAATCAGCCGCAGGTTAAAGCACCAACACAGAGACAGAGGACGGGGACGGACATCCGTCCGAAAACAAAGACATCCAACAGAATTTCTAGAGACACCTGAACAATCACATCAATATGGACTCATTTTGTCCTGATTTGTCCGTGAACACATCTGTTTTATTCCCACTGGGATCGGCACGGTCCCACCGGGACAACGACCGTCAGTAACCACGACAACAGACCGGTTTGCTTTAGTTAAAAAAAAAACAGAAAGTTGTCTAGACTTCAGACCCAGGTTAACACTGAACACACAAGACGACGGTGGACTTTGCAGCATCACGTTGTCAGTGTGCTCAGCTTCTATATTCAGAGTCCAAAGAGTCAGCAGAGAGCCAGAGCCAGCGCTTCCTAGAAGGACCGCAGGCAGCACGAGGGACAGAAATAGCCTCGCATCAGCCAGACGGGTCGATGGCGGCTGACCCTCGCTCGCTTTGTGTTTGAGTTGGAGATCTTTGGTCCCTGCAGAGTTAGCTCAGCTCCGCCACGCAGCCTGCTGGTTAGCTATTCTAGTTTTGACCGGGGCTCCAGTAAAACCCATATTGTAAATATAGGGTTTATTTTTTATGATCCTCATCATGTTGGCACGTTAGTTGACGTAGCAGCCGTGACGTCACCCATTGGTTCGTGGTTTGCCGTTTGGAAGCTGGGGAGGAGGACGCGGCCGAGCCTGTGTTGTTTACGGTTGCAATGGCGCTAAGCTAAGCTAAATGCTAAAGGGGGAGAGATGACCATTTGTTAACCCTGAAGCGAGTCATCCAGTGGAGATTTACTGTGGGGGAACGCGGACCTCTGGGGTGCTGGCGCAAGTCATCTGCATGTTCGACATAACATGCATAACATGCATAACATGCATAATAAAATCTGCAAACTTTTCCTTTAACACTCCTGGTGTCCTCGGGTCAAATCTGACCCCTTTAAAAAATGTCTATATTTGAAATATGAGTTCCTTTTTAACCAAATTAACACAAAAAAATGGATTCCTTCCAACGCTCTTTGCAAATACAGCTGATCACTTTCATTCATCTGATCTTAACTATTAGTCAAAATAATTCATAATTTCTGCTTTTTTAACTCAAATATGTGGGATAATTCTATATAAATGAGGGTTATTGACCATGAATTCCAAAAAATAGTAAAACTAGTAAGGTGGTGGTAGTGAAAACGTCTGAAAAAGGGACCAAAATGTCATTTTTTGTCCATTTTTGACCCGGGAGGACAACACAAGGGTTAAGTTATCAGCTAATGCTAGCAGTAGCTAGCTAGCTCGGCGAGACATTTGAAGGCCGCCAAAATGTTCCCGTTAAATTTGATAAGATAAAACAACAGAAAACACAGTGAAAAGGTCAAAGTTTAACGTGAAAAACATAGTTTAATGTTAGCATGGTTAGCATGGTTAGCATGGTTAGCATGGTTAGCAGCGCTAAGCCTCAGTCAGTGTATCATAAACAGGTCTTGGAAGCATTTCCTGCTTCAGCGTCTATTTTGAAATAAACGGGACCATAACAGAACCATAAATCATAACTAGTAATATGTTGTGGCCCCTCCGTCACGGCTCTGACAGGAAACACAGTTCGTGGAAACACAAAGATAGCATTTTGAACTAAAGATAACCCGCTTAATATTTATAATCCAGACATCTGAAGCCAAATTAACTTCAGCTGAACTTTTAAATGCAGTTTTTCACACATTGTGGATTCTGTCCTCCATCTTGTAATCTTCTCTATGTTATGTAATCTAAAGTTTGCTGTGTGAACCCGCTACAGGTTTTAAGGTCTTAGACCCTGTTTACTGTTGAACTTGGAGAGAGACTATCAGTGTGGGGGGTCAGGGAGCGTAAAGCCAACTGGCTGCTGGAGAGACAGTTGATCTAATATAAGAGGGCAGCAGGTTCATCTGTGTGTGTGTGTGTGTGTGTGTGTGTGTGTGTGTGTGTGTGTGTGTGTGTGTGTGTGTGATATGATGTATAACTATTTTCATACACTTTCTATGATAAAACATTTCAAATTAAAAGGGGGCCCCTGGGACAAAGTCTTATCGATTGGGGGTCCATGCTGTAATTTCCCATTTTATTGGGATCAATAAATATCTATCTATCTATCTATCTATCTATCTATCTATCTATCTATCTATCTATCTATCTATCTATCTATCTATCTATCTATCTATCTATCTATCTATCTATCTATCTATCTATGCTCTATTTAGTGTGAGTTGAGGGGTTCTTGATGTAGGATAATGGAGACTAGCAAGCTAGCGTTAGCAAACTAACCAACCAGCAGACTTATAAATAAATACATTTTAATTTAAAAGTC
>JABXJD010000286.1:80000-105000 GCA_013375575.1 Percina caprodes
GCTTTCTATCAAGTGCAACAAGTATGTCATTTATTACTTTTGTAACAGCAGTAATGGTGCTGTGCTTTTTCCTGAAACCTGATTGCAGTTTAGAAAGAAGTTCATTTGAGCATAAAAACTCTTTTATTTGGTCTGAAACTAGGGATTCTAAAATTTTTGACAAAACACATAAATTAGATATAGGCCGATAGTTAGTTAAAACTGCTGGATCACCTCCTTTAAACAAGGGAGTAACAAAAGCTGACTTCCAAACTGATGGTATTTTGTTGTTTTGGACTGACAAATTAAAAAGAATTGTAAGGGGCTCAGCAACAAAATCAGCCGCCTTTTTCAAAAAATAAGGCTCTATTAAATCTGGTCCAGGTGGTTTTCTGTGATCTAACGCTTTAAGAGCTCCATGCACCTGCTGCACCGTAAAAGAAACAAAGTTAAAAGGCTCTCCAGAAAACACTGGGGAGGATGTGCATGGGGGGGCAGCGACTACTCCTGTCGACTCAGACAGAGAACCAACTGATACAAAATGCTCATTGAAGCAATTTAAGACATCAACTCTGTCGTAGACCGGGAGAGAGTTTTTTAAAACAAATTTTGGGAGGGCTTCATTACTTTTATTCACAGTAAGAGACTTGATAACTTTCCAAAATTTCTGTGGATTATTCAGATTTTCACTGGTAACTGATAAATAATATTCTGATTTAGCCTTTTTAATAAGAGAGGTACATTTGTTTCTTAGTTGTCTGAAAATGGACCAGTCAGTGGCAGAATCACCATTTCTAGCTTTAGCCCATGCCACATTTCGCTGATGAATAATGTCTGACAACTCTGGTGAAAACCAAGGGTTTTCCGTCCCTTCACTCTATACTTTGTCCAAGGAGCATGCTTATTTACAATTTTCTCAAAATTCTCCTTAAAAGTGTCAGGCAAGTTCCACGTCAGACAACAGGCCTAGCTGTCCCCAATTAATTAAAGATAAATCATGGTGATAGGCCTGTTCATTAAAAATTTTCAAATTCCTCTTTCTAATAATTTGCGATTTACATTTGGGTATTTTACTGCCTCTCAAAGTAGCAATAACACAATGATCACTCAGATCGTTACAAAAGACACCCATAGATAAAAATTTATGAGGGACATTTGTTAGAATCAAATCAATTAAGGTAGATTTGTCAGGATTTTTGAGATTAGGCCTTGTAGGCACATTTACCAACTGGCTAAGACCGATAGAATCACAAAAAGATTTAAATTCATCAGAAACAACATTTAGCCAGTCCCAATTTAAGTCCCCGGCCAGTAAAAATTCACTATAGTTTAATCTGGACAAAAGAAGCTTTAAAGATGATAAAGCTTCCCTGGAGGCCGATGGAGGTCTATAACATCCCACAACAGTTATTGAAAAGGACTTAAATATTTCAACATTTAAAGCCAATCACAAGAGCGGGAAGACACAGGAAGTAGAACTAAAGACAGGACGAGACCAAAACCAGACTTCAAAATAAAACAGGAAACAGAACATGCAGACACTCAGGGGGACACGGGACAACACGAGACCGGGGCGGACACAAGACGGGACAACAGAACCAGAAAGGGGGGACAGAACCCAAAACAAAACCCCAAAACCACAACAGATTTATCGTTACTGCCGGGTAAGATGTCCTAAACCGTTATGTTCCAGGAAACTAAAACTATGGAGGTACGTTTCTGTCTGACAGCATCTTCCATTCAGGGCAGCAGGGAACATCTACACTTCTTTTTCCTGCAGTGAGCAAAGCAATGTACACTCTTTCTTATGTAATCCTTCTCTCTCTCTCTCTCTCTCTCTCTCTCTCACATGTATAGACACGGAGGGAAACATCTGATTGGCTACGAGTTAGCAGCTGCATTCAGGTTGATCTCCCGACTCTCTGTTGTTATTTCATGACCACAAGCCGCATGCTGCTGTGACCATGATCTCACACACACTCACACACACACACGCGCACACACACACACACACACACACACACACACACACACACACACACGCGCGCGCACACACACACACACACACACACACACACACAGGGATCAGTGGGTTGTTGGAAAGCAGCGGCATCAACACTCACAGGTCCTTTTTACTTAAATAAAGAAGTGCACCTTTAATGTTAGCATGGTTAGCATGGTTAGCAACGCTAAGCCTCAGTCAGTGTATCATAAACAGGTCTTGGAAGCATTTCCTGCTTCAGCGTCTATTTTGAAATAAACGGGACCATAACAGAACCATAAATCATAACTAGTAATATGTTGTGGCCCCTCCGTCACGGCTCTGACAGGAAACACAGTTCGTGGAAACACAAAGATAGCATTTTGAACTAAAGATAACCCGCTTAATATTTATAATCCAGACATCTGAAGCCAAATTATCTTCAACATGCTACAGGGTTAAAGTCTTAGACTTAGAGTCCCTGTTTACTGTTGAACTTGGAGAGACACTATCAGTTTGGGGGGGCGCGAGTCAGGGCCAAAAGCCAACTGGCTGCTAGAGAGACAGTTTATCTAATATGAGAGGGCAGCAGGTTCATTTGTGTGTGTGTGTGTGTGTGTGTGTGTGCAGCAAAAGTACAGCCAATAACAGCACATACTGCCATAAAATTGTGTAATACAATGTCACAACGTAATAAAGCTGCATAGTTTGTGAATGTGAATGTGTATGTACACGTGTGTGTGCTGCATACGTTATGTCAACACATTCTCACGCCCATCTCGTAAAATATGGACGCTTGGTCAGGTGCCTTTGTCGTTGTTATTGACGCTAAAAATCTCCTTTAGAGCCATATAACACGCTTGTTCGTCTCCTTTAGCATCACATAACACGCTTGGTGGTCTCCTTTAGCGTCATATAACACGCTTTGTGGTCTCCTTTAGCGTCATATAACACGCTTGGTTGCCTCCTTTAGCGTCATATAACACGCTTGGTGGTCTCCTTTAGCGCCATATAACACGCTTGGTTGTCTCCTTTAGCGTCTTATAACACGCTTGGTTGTCCCCTTTAGCGTCATATAACACGCTTGTTCGTCTCCTTTAGCATCATATAACACGCTTGGTTGTCTCCTTTAGCATCATATAACACGCTTGGTCGTCTCCTTTAGCATCATATAACACGCTTGGTTGTCTCCTTTAGCGTCATATAACACGCTTGGTTGCCTCCTTTAGCGTCATATAACACGCTTGGTTGTCTCCTTTAGCGTCATATAACACGCTTGTTCGTCTCCTTTAGCATCATATAACATGCTTGGTTGCCTCCTTTAGCGTCATATAACACGCTTGGTTGTCTCCTTTAGCGTCATATAACACGCTTGTTCGTCTCCTTTAGCGTCATATAACACGCTTGGTGGTCTCCTTTAGCGTCATACAACACGCTTGGTGGTCTCCTTTAGCGTCATATAACACGGTTGGTTGCCTCCTTTAGCGTCATATAACACGCTTGGTCGTCTCCTTTAGCATCATATAACACGCTTGTTCATCTCCTTTAGCATCATATAACACGCTTGGTGGTCTCCTTTAGCGTCATATAACACGCTTGGTGGTCTCCTTTAGCATCATATAACACGCTTGGTTGTCTCCTTTAGCGCCATATAACACGCTTGTCGTCTCCTTTAGCGTCATATAACACGCTTGGTTGTCTCCTTTAGCATCATATAACACGCTTGGTTGCCTCCTTTAGCGTCATATAACACGCTTGGTCGTCTCCTTTAGCGTCTTATAACACGCTTGGTTGTCTCCTTTAGTGTCTTATAACATGCTTGGTCGTCTCCTTTAGCATCATATAACACGCTTGGTCGTCTCCTTTAGCATCATATAACACGCTTGGTTGTCTCCTTTAGCGTCATATAACACGCTTGGTTGCCTCCTTTAGCGTCATATAACACGCTTGTCGTCTCCTTTAGCGTCTTATAACACGCTTGGTTGTCTCCTTTAGTGTCTTATAACATGCTTGGTCGTCTCCTTTAGCATCATATAACACGCTTGGTCGTCTCCTTTAGCATCATATAACACGCTTGGTTGTCTCCTTTAGCGTCATATAACACGCTTGGTTGCCTCCTTTAGCGTCATATAACACGCTTGTTCGTCTCCTTTAGCATCATATAACACGCTTGTTCGTCTCCTTTAGCATCATATAACACGCTTGGTCGTCTCCTTTAGCGTCATATAACACGCTTGGTTGTCTCCTTTAGCGTCATATAACACGCTTGTTCGTCTCCTTTAGCATCATATAACACGCTTGTTCGTCTCCTTTAGCATCATATAACACGCTTGGTTGTCTCCTTTAGCGTCAATTCTACACACAAGCATAAAGTGGCCTTAACCGTACCTCCGACCTTAAGGTTGGGAACAACTGGCTTAGAAGGCCTGTAGTAGTACAACTGCATACCAAAGCTACCTTAACATCGACAGTTCAGTTGTTTGAAAAACAGACTTGGAAAAACAATATCCAGTTTTAAAAAATGTTCTTCATTTAGAACATGCGTTGTATGAAGAGGTTTCCCCGGTTCATGGGACCAAAAAGGTTAGGGAAGCACTCTGTTGCCAACAACAGCAGCTTTATGAGAGAGGTTGCATCAGGTTTCACAGCTGCCCCTAACAAAGACAACAGTATGATGTGTCACTTATTACGCACATCCTCCCCAGAGAGAGAAGGAGTCCGCCTGGTTGTCCCCGGAGGGATGTGAGTGCCAGGAACTAATGGTTCCTCTGGGAAACAGAAGGGTCTGTTTGTGTTGGTCGGAGCTGTCAGTTATCTCGAAATGTTCATGCGAATGTATGTTTTTCACTTTAATAAATGGACTCCACCGTGTTTTCCTTAGCTGAAGACTTAGGAGTGCATATTTGGTGGGGGCGGGGTTAGGCGTCTTTCCTCAAGGAAGTGTTGTGTTTTTGAATTATTGCCATTTCCCCCCATTCATACATGTCTTTTTCTGGGATTTGTCTCTCTTTGTAGTCGGTTTGTCTCTTTTTCACATCTATTTGTACTGTTATGTCACCAAATCTGTGTCTAAAATGTAAGAAAAAGCTGGAGCAGACGGTAAATAAATAACACTCAAAAAGCTTAAAGACAAAACTTAAAGTTAATCATTACATCTACAATCATTACATCTGAGAAAAGTCTTTTAGTTGCATTAATTCGGCTTAGGTGTTGCCCCAGAATGGCTCGCGTGTTGCACCTAAACCTTATAATGGTGGGAAAACCCTGCCCCGATTTCACAATACTTATACTTATAATATAGAATGCTAATACTTATAATAAATGATTGAAAAACAGACGGCTCTAATGGAGCATTAGTGGTTATGGTAAGAGGATTCAGAGATATGAGAAACTTTATTTTATTTTCCTTTTTTAGGGTTAGCATGAACATAATCCACAGCACGCCGGTGTTAATATCCAAATTGGAAACATTTGGGACTTTTATAAGGGTAAAAGTGTAAAATAAGGAATAAAAAAAATTAAAAGAGGGTGTGCATCACTCTTCCCCTAACTTTTCTCTTTCCTTTCACGTCTGTTGAAGACTCAGCTCATGTTTTCTCTTGTGAAGCGTCCATTTTTTCCAGCGTTGATCCAGCAGAGCCGCTATTTGGGTTCTAAGGTAATAACAGACACGTGTACATATATGACCGGGCCGGGACGGGGCCGGGGACAGGGCCAGGGACTGAGCCGGGGACAGGGCCGGGATGGGGACATGGCCGGGGACGGGTCCAGGGCCGGGGACTGAGCTGGGGACAGGGCCGGGGTCGGGCCGGAGCACCTTGGCAGTGCCCAGGAGGTGAACTGGCACCTCTCCAGCTACCAGTCTACCACCATACTTTGGTCCGAACGGGGACTTGAACCAGCAACCCTCCAGTTCCCAACCCGATTTTAGATATGAGGCGACCTTTTCAAGAAGCTGGTTGAAGGAATAAAAGAGAGACGCTGTGTTTGCACGCTCCAACACGTCCTCCACCACTGGAACACACTGAAAATCATCCTATTTCGCACGGCTAAACGAGAATATTAGTGTAATATTCAGCTCAGAGGAATATTGTCTTTATCGGAATAAGAGCAAAAACCAGAATATCACACGCATGTAATATGTAATTTAACTATTGGGCGTAGCTGTTTGTATGTTTGTATGTATAAATGCATGCATGTAGGTTAGTTTTTGTGTGTCCTTTGTGTTATTTCTGGAAGTAAGTTCATCTGTATGTATTTCTGTTGTGTGTTTAGCTTGTACTCCTCTTTGTACTTACTTTTTATCTGGAAAATAAATGAAAAATAGTCATAAACTGTATAAAAGAGACATGTTTTAAGCTTTTAGTGGTGAAGGAACTCTGTTATTTGGTTCACATCCACTAAGTGGCTCTCAGCCAGGTTCAGGATCACGTCCGAACAACACAAACAATAAAGTTTCTACTCAATAATAATAATAATACATTTTATTTATAATGCCCTTTACATTTCAAATGAAATCTCAAAGTGCTACAGTAGCAGGGAGTTAAAAACAGTTCCCAGAACACAACAAAATCAACAAATAACAATAAAACACTATAAAACTAAAATGAAAACTATGACTATTAAAAGGCCTCAATCTGCTGTTAAATACTGAGGCAGTGGTGATGTTACAGGCCGGCGGGATCGCAGCACAGCAACAAATAAACCCTTTGGTATTACTTCCTGCCATGTGCAACCTCTTCACATTCCTCTGAGAGAGAGCGAGGGGTGTGTCTGAGAGAGGCAATCTCTCTCGCTCTCTCTCTCGCTCTCTCTCTCGCTCTCTCTGAATGGAGGAAACAAACTCGGTGAACCCGAACCGCTGGCAGCCGTCCAACTGCTATCAAAGTTGATCCTCTGGCTGAAAGGCCTGTTTTCTTCTCTGCTCGCTCTCCATTCAGCTCTGGCGGCTCCGCAGCCCGTTGGAGGGAAGCACCGGCCGTCAAAATACTGACTACAAATGGAAAGTTTAAAGGGTTTGTAGCCACGGGGGAGGGATCCACATTTAAAGACACACGTCCCAATTTAGTCACAACGCCTAACAGCTGGGAGCTGGGAACTAGAGAGATGTCTCACTCTGGAGATAAAACTAGAGAGATGTCTCACTCTGGAGATAAAACTAGAGAGATGTCTCACTCTGGAGATAAAACTAGAGAGATGTCTCACTCTGGAGATAAAACTAGAGAGATGTCTCACTCTGGAGATAAAACTAGAGAGATGTCTCACTCTGGAGATAAAACTAGAGAGACGTCTCACTCTGGAGATAAAACTAGAGAGACGTCTCACTCTGGAGATAAAACTAGAGAGACGTCTCACTCTGGAGATAAAACTAGAGAGACGTCTCACTCTGGAGATAAAACTAGAGAGACGTCTCACTCTGGAGATAAAACTAGAGAGATGTCTCACTCTGGAGATAAAACTAGAGAGATGTCTCACTCTGGAGATAAAACTAGAGAGATGTCTCACTCTGGAGATAAAACTAGAGAGACGTCTCACTCTGGAGATAAAACTAGAGAGATGTCTCACTCTGGAGATAAAACTAGTGAGATGTCTCACTCTGGAGATAAAACTAGAGAGATGTCTCACTCTGGAGATAAAACTAGAGATGTCTCACTCTGGAGATAAAACTAGAGAGATGTCTCACTCTGGAGATAAAACTAGAGAGACGTCTCACTCTGGAGATAAAACTAGTGAGATGTCTCACTCTGGAGATAAAACTAGTGAGATGTCTCACTCTGGAGATAAACCAGAGAGATGTCTCACTCTGAGATAAAACTAGTGAGATGTCTCACTCTGGAGATAAAACTAGAGAGATGTCTCACTCTGGAGATAAAACTAGAGCGATGTCTCACTCTGAGATAAAACTAGTGAGATGTCTCACTCTGGAGATAAAACTAGTGAGATGTCTCACTCTGGAGATAAAACTAGAGAGATGTCTCACTCTGAGATAAAACTAGTGAGATGTCTCACTCTGGAGATAAAACTAGAGATGTCTCACTCTGGAGATAAAACTAGTGAGATGTCTCACTCTGGAGATAAAACTAGAGAGATGTCTCACTCTGGAGATAAAACTAGAGAGATGTCTCACTCTGGAGAGATAAAACTAGAGAGATGTCTCACTCTGAGATAAACCAGAGAGATGTCTCACTCTGGAGATAAACTAGTGAGATGTCTCACTCTGGAGATAAAACTAGAGAGATGTCTCACTCTGGAGATAAAACTAGAGAGATGTCTCACTGGAGATAAAACTAGTGAGATGTTCACTTGGAGATAAAACTAGAGATACAAAACTAGTGAGATGTTCACTCTGGAAAATAGAGAGATGTTCACTCTGAGAGACTAGTGAGATGTCCACTCTGGAGATAAAACTGAGAGATCTCACTCTGGAGATAACTAGTGAGATGTCTCACTCTGGAGATAAACTAGAGAGATGTCTCACTCTGGAGATAAAACTAGGAGATGTTCACTTGGACATGAGAGAACTAGAGAGATGTCTCACTTGAGAGATAAAACTAGAGAGATGTTCACTCTGGAGATAAAACTAGTGAGATGTTCACTCTGGAGATAAAACTAGTGAGATGTTCACTCTGGAGATAAAACTAGAGAGATGTTCACTCTGAGATAAAACTAGTGAGATGTCTCACTCTGGAGATAAAACTAGGAGATGTTCACTCTGGAGATAAAACTAGAGAGATGTCTCACTCTGGAGATAAAACTAGTGAGATGTCTCACTCTGGAGATAAAACCAACTCTTTATTTAAATGATGTTCACACGATCTGGCTTTTAAAGGAGGAGGCTGTTGATATTGAATGATGTTCTTCCTGTCGACACATCCCATGTGCTGCTTTACAACGCCCACACTATGCTCATTTTCAGGTTCATAATTGTATTTTGAGGTTGTTCCAGAATAGGTTTCCATGGTTTCATTTTCAAAAAACACCATATTTACATATGTTGTACTGCACATTGCTGCAGATCCTGTTTTCACCCTGTGTGTGTTCAGGTCTCTGTTTTATCTCCAGAGTGAGACATCTCACTAGTTTTATCTCCAGAGTGAGACATCTCACTAGTTTTATCTCCAGAGTGAGACATCTCACTAGTTTTATCTCCAGAGTGAGACATCTCTCTAGTTTTATCTCCAGAGTGAGACATCTCACTAGTTTTATCTCCAGAGTGAGACATCTCACTAGTTTTATCTCCAGAGTGAGACACCTCTCTAGTTTTATCTCCAGAGTGAGACATCTCTCTAGTTTTATCTCCAGAGTGAGACATCTCACTAGTTTTATCTCCAGAGTGAGACATCTCACTGGTTTTAGCTCCAGAGTGAGACATCTCACTAGTTTTATCTCCAGAGTGAGACATCTCTCTAGTTTTATCTCCAGAGTGAGACATCTCTAGTTTTATCTCCAGAGTGAGACATCTCACTAGTTTTATCTCCAGAGTGAGACATCTCTCTAGTTTTATCTCCAGAGTGAGACATCTCTCTAGTTTTATCTCCAGAGTGAGACATCTCACTAGTTTTATCTCCAGAGTGAGACATCCCTCTAGTTTTATCTCCAGAGTGAGACATCTCACTAGTTTTATCTCCAGAGTGAGACATCTCTCTAGTTTTATCTCCAGAGTGAGACATCTCTAGTTTTATCTCCAGAGTGAGACATCTCACTAGTTTTATCTCCAGAGTGAGACATCTCTAGTTTTATCTCCAGAGTGAGACATCTCACTGGTTTTAGCTCCAGAGTGAGACATCTCACTAGTTTTATCTCCAGAGTGAGACATCTCTAGTTTTATCTCCAGAGTGAGACATCTCACTGGTTTTAGCTCCAGAGTGAGACATCTCACTAGTTTTATCTCCAGAGTGAGACATCACATATTTTTAACTGCCCTTTAACATTTTATGTAAAGCACTTTGAATTGCCCTATTTCTTAAATGTACTATACAAATAAAGCTGCCTTGCCTTTGTTCCTCGGTTCTCACCACAGTGACATGACACTCGCTCGCAACTTGAAGGTTAAAACCGGAGATTCGCTTGTGACTCTCACATGTGTGACTTACTCCCACCTCCGCCCACATCAACAGTGTGGCTCATTTATGTGTTTTTAACAACAACAGAGCTCTATGGCTCAGAGGAAGATCAGGTTAACGCTGTTATTGTGTGTGGTAGCGTTTAGCTGTTAGCCTTTAGCTGAAAGCACAGCTGGGCCTGGGTATTGTGTCACAGAACGAACATGACTGTAGACTCGTAGTCTTCTTTCAGCTCCTGCATATCAGTATCAGACTGAGAAGATAAGCTGGATAAGCCTTCAGACTGGACTTCCTGGTTTGTATTTCAACACCGACTGGGAGAGCAGGCTCCCTATACGCCGACAAAGAGTATTATAAATCTCCTCTTTAGTTCACCTGACCCCCCCTGTTTGCTGTCTCCAGCAGTGGAAGACGTATTCAGATCCTTTACTTCAGTAAAAGATCTCACAACTCACTGTAAAAATATTCTGTTACACGTAAAAATCCTCCATTGAAAATGTTACTTAAGTAAACAAATGTAAGTATCATCAGGGAAATACTTAAAGTAGTATTAAAAGTATTAAAAGTAGTAACTAAAGCTGTCAGATGAATGTAGAGGAGTAAAAAAGTACAATATTACTCTCTGAAATGTAGACGAGGAGAAGTAGAAAGTGGCGTGATAAGAAAAGACTTAAGGAAAGTACAAGTACCTCAACATTTGTAGATAAGTCCAGTATTTGCACTTAGTTACATTCCACCACTGTTTATCTCTCTCTCACACACACACACACACACACACACACACACACACACACACACACACACACACACACACACAGGGATTACAAAAGATTTCACACGTACACAGAAAAGAAAAGAAAGAGGATGAGGTCACACACAGCATTCCTGTTGTGGTCGTGGTGAGTTCAGGGACCTGTACGAGCAGCAGCTGCCACTGCAGACAAACAAGACAACATACAGGAAAACATGTAACACAGGAAGTGTGTGTGTGTGTGTGTGTGTGTGTGTGTGTGTGTGTGTGTGTGTGTGTGTGTGTGTGTGTGTGTGTGTGTGTGTGTGTGTGTGTGTGTGTGTGTGTGTGTGTGTGTGTGTGTGTGAGACCCACTTTTCTGACAGCTCACGTCCTCTATTCTTGGACGGTGTGAAGTCTTTTCTGCTGATTTCTTCATCACACATTTTCAATTTTTGTCTCCATTTTGTGTATTTTTGGGGCTTACTTCTTCAATAAATGCAGTACACACACTGCACAGCGTGTAGACGCACTATCTACACTTTAACCCTTGTGTTGTCTTCCTGTCAACCATAAAAAAAAGTGATCGCTTTTTCTGACATTTTTGTCACTTTTTCAATGTTACGGGTGCTTTTTTCAATGTTTTTTCCAAAATTATTTGATATTTCTAATGTTGATATTTTCAGCTTATTTCAAAGGCCCATTTTTTGTGATGAAAAAAACTGAAAATGGGTCAAATTTGACCCGAGGACAACATGAGGGTTAATACCGTACGTGTGTAGTCCACTGTAGCAGCTCACAAGCTCATTTACACTCAGAACTCAGATTTTCCGAGGTCAAAGTCGGAAACACGCCGGATTTCGGATTTCCGAGCTCGGATCTCGGGCAATCACTTAGTACCCCGAGCTTAAAAAACCAACATGGCTGCTCAGTGCACCAACAGCTGTAAAAGCTGTACTAACACACAGTTATAAGCACTTCTCCGGTTTTAACCTTCAAAATGTCACATTTTTGTCTCTTTGTGACCCGGGAGGACGACACGAGGGTTAAGCCTCTTGAGGGTTTTTCGGCAATTGTCCATCACATGTTTTTGTGAAACATAAAATACTTTTAATGTTTTTGTTATATTGTATTTTATGTTATATTGTAATATTGTATATATTGTAAAATAAATCAAATCAAATCAAATGTTACACTATTTGTATGCACAAAAAATTTTGGGTTTGTTGTGGACGAAGTACACACAGAGATCCTCTGGTAAGAGACAATGAGGTGTAACCATGGCGATAATGAGATGTAACCATGGAGATAATGAGGTGTAACCATGTATCAGCTGATTTAAATAGCTCACGTTACTGTATTGTGTCAACAGGTAACTTCATCTAATATTGGATGTGGAGTTTTCTTTAGCGGGGGACAGAAGATGGGAATCATTTCAGAAACGTTGTAGCTATCTATGGTTGTTTGATGCTAACATTAGCTCAAAACACCATTCATCTGACAGCCTTTGTTGTGCTTGATGCTAACTTGTAGCTAAGCTAGCAGTGAACCAACTTGGTTAAGTAGGTCCATTTTTACCGTGTTGACGTTACAGAAGTCTCTCGTTAGCATCTTATATGCTAGTTGTCGCAAAGTGACGCATGCAGGACTCATTAGGGAGTGACACCACTGTCGCAGCACCAAAAGTGCTTTTTTTTCTCCTATCCCAGAATGCATCTGTGGTTCAGCCAGACCTTACTCCACAGCTCTGTGGAGATATAGATAGCAATGCAAGTCAAATTAGTGGTGATGGTGCAGCGGATCTGACACATGCCTGTGGTGTGGGAGACCAAGGTTTGATTCCCCAAGTGTCCCTGCAACATATATATATATATATATATATATATATATATATATATATATATATATATATATATATATATATATATATACATATAATTGTAAGTGGATGAAAGCGTCAGCTATTCACATGTAATCAAAGTAAGTCTTTATCCGGCACTTTTACAACCAATGACGAGAACATTCAACTTAACTAATGAACTCTAAATGCTGTAAATATCACACTGTATGTGTATAGAAAAAACCCCAAAATGAACATATGTTTTATGTGCATGTTATGACACTGCTTATTCTGACTTGGAAGAAGATTAAAGTCCTCTGAAGTGTTTTCTGTTCCAGGAAGTGATGACAGTTTATCTTGGTTTCACATGTTGATATCTGTCCCAACTGCCACAACCTCACTGGATTCCAGTATGACTGGCCTCCTGCCGCCGAGACACACAGGAAACCTCAGCCGGAGGGAGCCTCTGATTGGCCGACACACAACGCGGAGGCAGTGATAGCAGCTCCTTGTACGGTCATGAGGACTCTCTCTCTCTTTGACTGGAGAGTCGGGTTTAGCTCGGCTGCTGTTTCTCAGAAACTGAAATGAACACCGTGTTCTCCCACGGACACACACACACACACACACCCTGCCTCCACTCCTATTGTCAGTGTGTACACGCTGCATGCCACTGGCAGCTCCACGTGCTCACTAACCATGCTCACAGACAACTATTTTAACCACGTGTGTGTGTGTTTAGGCCTATTTTTTAGCCTAGTTCACACTATGTTTGGTTTTGGGATTTAGTTACATCACACTGTATATGTTCAGTATGGTGCTTGTCATTTAATTTGGGATTTAAAGCGTCTTTTCAGACAAAGAAATAATCATTATGCTCAATCTTTTGATCAGATGTTGTGGCTGCAAAAGGTTTTATTATCACAGACTTGATTTTGATGGCCTTTACCAAACATAATACATCCTTAGTTGTTGTTGTTTTTCTCTTCGGTCCGAGCTGTGACTCTGGTAACATCTGTGAGCCTTTAGGATTATGTGATTACCTTAAAAAGACCAAAACAACTGTGTAAAATACTATGCTATCAAAGCCATATCTACGCTATGCAGGTCCAATTTGACATAAAAATGTGTGACATCATTTTTGGAATCAGCAGCTATTGTTATGAAGTATTTCATAAAGTCGGCTATATCTGGATTTTATAGAACATATTGGGATGATAGTCAAAATATAGTCTGATTTCAGCATGTAATCGCTCATAAATGAATGCATGAATAAAAATTTGGATTTGTGTATTGATTAAATGCGATTAAACACACACACACACACACACACACACACACACACACACACACACATAAAGATATTTCGCTTTGTTTGTTTTGTTTGGACAGACAGCAGCAGACAGTTAAGTGTTATGTAATATCCATTTGAAAGGAGCAGGCCCAACTCAGCAGCGTAGTCGGGTTGAGGGGAATCTCTTAACGATATAATACCAAAAACGAACGTTATTGTTCACTTTTTGCGTTGCAAACTTCTAAATAATCTCCTTTGTTACTATTTAATGTAAGCATACTGATTCATTTCCTAAAATTGTGATGTATTACGGTGTAATTTGTTTTGATTTGAAAATAAAACACCCCTCTAATTCGCAAGGGACATGGTACATTCCACAACGCGTCACCCATTGTTTACAAATGAAGTCTGGATGGCTTGGTGGTTACTGCTGCGCGGCGTGGTGAGAGCGAGGAGCAGCCCGGCGGCTCTCGGTGATACCGGCAACAAAAACACGGTTAAAACACTCAAAAAGGTCGACAACACATCCGCCACATCATGCCGTGTCGGAAGGAGAACTACATCTTTCTGGAGCAGTCCGTTACGGTCGGCTCCAAGGAAGTGGACGCGCTGGTGACGAAGATCGGCGAAGCCCTGCAGCTCCACAACAATAGCGGGGGCCACCAGAAGACCGTGTCCGTGTCCGTGTCCTGCCTGCACGGGCTCGCCGGCGGCGGCTCCGGCGTGGTCAAACCGGCAGCCATAATCGGCGGCAGCGCGGGAGCTCCATCGCAGAAACAGAAGCACCACGGCTGCTGCATGCGGCTCCGGAACCGGGGACACCGGGGGAGCAGCAGGGCAAGCCCGTACAGCATCCCCGGGGCGAACAGCGACCACGACTGGGACCAAACAATCAAACCGTGGAACAAAAAGAGGATCAACGTGGAGGAGGACGACCCGCACCGGTTGCTGCAGGACTTAATTTTATCGGGGAACCTGATTAAAGAGGCCGTGAGGAGGCTGCAGTTCTCGGCCGCGGACTGTGGAGACTTCCCCAAGACGGGGGACGGTGTGCCGTGCTGAGAGCCAGTCCCCCTCCCCCCCCCACCACCACCTCCTCCTACCTTTCTCATGGGGAGAAGACTCATTAGAAATGAAATTTCACAGGACTGTGTTTTTTTACAGGACTGGTAGCTATGTTTTTTTTTAATTTCATGAATTCTTCAATAGTTAGCAGTAAGCTAAGCGTCGTTAGCTTATTAGCTAGCGTGTTAGCCACCCGGCTAACGAGCCGTGTTGTTTATGTTTGAATGTCCCCGTGTGGGTCACACGCTCGAGGGCAGCAGTGGAGCTTTGACCCGCCACAAACTCATTTTTTTACCAGCCTTTTCTTAAGAAATGACGTTTATTTCACCTTTTTTTTAACGACTGATGTTGTCATCCTGTGATGTGATGTTAGCACCGCTCACACGGAGCATTTTGGTGTCTCCTGTGATTCCTGAACAATGTGTTGTGGTGTGTTTTTTTTTTGTTTTTTTTTGTTTTTTGGGATGAATGGTTGAGTCACAGTGGCAGGAAGTCAAAGCCTATTCATTTATTATTTACCCCTGCATCCTGGAGTCTCGTTCATGGGTTTGGGAAAGAGGTTTTCATTTCCCTGCTGTGTCAACAGACCCATATAACGAGGAAGGGAGGGAGAGGGGAGGGGGGGTAGTAGTCCATTTTGTTTACTATCTAATGCTGGCTGGTAATGGCTGTCCACAGAGGAGAAAGCAAGCCTCCCCCTCCTCCCCCCTCCTCCTTCTTATTATTCTCATTTCAGCTTATTCAGTGGGTTGTCCTTTAACTGACCTGGGGGCAGTTAATTTCAGCTCGTGCCTCAGGAATGTGGGTATATTTTCATAAAGCTGATGTTACGGGACAACACACTGGGCCTCTGTCAACGGCAGCTCTTCTACACAGTGTTTTTCTAACATTTGCAGGAGAAGTGGGGGTGCATGGGAAAGAAGAGCGAGCCCGCCCATTCCCACGAGGCTTTGGGTGATGTGTAACTGTAATGTTGTTGTTTTTTTTAGGGGGGGTGGGAGGAAAGGTCGGCCGTGACACGACGATACTTTTTGTGGTGCTTTCACCTTTTTTGGAACGTAGAGTTCAGTGTTTTTTTGTTGTTTTATTCATTTCTTTTGTGTAAAGAAAAATAAATTGCCACTCCTGCTTCGTAACGAAGTATCTGATAACGTTCCTGAGTATTCAGGCTGTTTTTTGTTGTTGTCTTAATAAAATTCTGTTTTTCCAAATCTCTGTAAGAGTTTATTCTATTTTTGGAAAGTTCTCTCACTTGTTTTGTCACACACGTGGAGATATGTGTCCTTGTTGCTTCCTCTGGGACCCGAGAGTGTGGACGACGTGATCTTGAAGGACACATGGTCATTATGGGCCTATAAATAGCCCCCCCCCCCACACACACACACATACTACTATCTCTGCTGGGTCACAACAGGCGGGCATGACACCAGCGGTGAAAAACTTGTTTTGAGTGGCTGAGCCGTGGAGGTCCCACACATTGTTTACGACAACTCCCTCTGCTGTTGCTGCTCTGTTACTGTGTGTGTGTGTGTGTGTGTGTGTGAGAGAGAGTGATGTCACAGTGTGTGTGTAGTCTGTCACAGCAGCAGCAGATGGAGCCAGCGTGGCTTTTTGGGGTCTCTGGGTGGATGTCTGACCTCCTCACAACGCAAAAAATCCTCATTCAGACTGACAACCTAGGTCCAGACTGAACCCCCCCGTGTGTGTGTGTGTGTGTGTAACTTTGGGTGATTGTTAAATTTTGTTCATATGCTATCAACAAACTCAAAGACAAGCTTAAAAGAAAAATAATCTTATCCACAAGTCAAGGAAACCCATAAATGCCAAAAACAACAGTGCATAATTACATGAATTCTCACATTGAATACTTCCCTTTTATGCTGATGTTCACGTACTGAAACCGAGTGGAAGTGATCTTATCCAATCTTTGCAAAGTAGTTGTCTAGCTTGCATTTTGCCTATCAATAAAGTTATTTGGATGTGTTGAGGGACGAGTAAAGAGTCCTCCGAGCATCCAAAGGAGAGCCGAGTCTCCCTCTTATCTCATGATAAACCCTGGAAAAAAGAAGACAAATATTGTTGCCCACAGTGAACAAATGAATGGACAGCTCCAGAATACATGTACTATTACTAATACTATGTACTATCATTTGATGTGCATTTGTCACAAATTGGAGAAACAGAGTGGGTAACATGTATGTAACATGAAGGATCATGGACATGATGATTAGCACTTTGACATTTGTTTAAATGTAAAGTGCATTACAAATAAAATGTATTATTATTATTGTCCTTTTTGTGAATGAACTCAAATCTCTATCACCAGACCCACCAGACTCCATGTAAAATAACAGTACTTTTAGCCAGTGGTGTAGTCAAATGTATTGTAGTGGGTATACTTTACTGTATATAAATATATTGACCTATATATATATACAGTATATAGGCCAGAATCTGCCTTTGAGGGGGGGCATATCATAGTAGGAGGTCTGGGTGTCCTCCCCCAAGGTTATTTTGAGCGTTAAAGACTTCATTTCCTGCATTCAGATAAGTTTTATTCCCTAATGTACAGTGGATGTGCCTTTATTTAGCCTACGTGAAGAAGAAAAAAACAGATGACAATTCAAAATATATCAAAATTATAATGGGAAGCATGTTGTTGCTGCATTTTTAAGCGGGTATATGGAAATCCTGGAGCTTTCTTAGTGGGTATACTTCATATTCCTGCATATCACGTAGACTACGCTACTGGTTTTTACGTTGTTTCTGTCCACTTGTGTGTTTCAAGATGATAAAGTTGGGATAAAATGTGTTGCAGTCTGAATCTGAGACCACAATACTGAGTGTGAATGAGCTTCTTTTACGTGGGCGGCTGTTTGTCCTTCAGGTCGGCCTCCCACACAGTTTCACTGCAACCCTGACGCACACGGAGCCAAAATAGAAGATAAAAATAGAAAAAGCTGTGAC
Source organism: Percina caprodes (assembly GCA_013375575.1). Lineage (NCBI taxonomy): Eukaryota > Metazoa > Chordata > Actinopteri > Perciformes > Percidae > Percina > Percina caprodes. Next base: position 97,920 of record JABXJD010000286.1, read on the forward strand.
TGCAGTTGCGTGAGCTCTCTCACTCAAAAAATAATACCTTGTCTGTATCTTCTCTCGACTCAGAATACGTCATCTGGTGAAGAAGAAACACAAAACACAGCTGAACAGAGACATAAGTTTCTATCTGTGGGCCTGCAGCCTCTCTCATCTGTCTCTGGAGGTACTGAAGGTTGATGGATCAGCGGGAACTAGGGGTGCGGCGGGTGCTGCAACACCCCCCCACACCCCCCCCCCAGCAAAAAGGACCAACAACCATAATTTAAACAAACAAAACAACAACATTTATTTATTTATTTTCACTTTCATTTGATTGAATATAAGTCAGTGATGTGTTTAGTGGCTCTGTTTTTTTACCTTGTGTCCATATCCTGCGTTACCCGGGCCTAGTTGGTCAATTTCAATTTTATTTATAGTATCAATTCATAACAAGAGTTATCTGGAGACACTTTACAGATAGAGCAGGTCTAGACCAGATAGAGCAGGTCTAGACCACACTCCATAATTTACAAGGACCCAACAGTTCTAGTAGTTCCCCTTCGAGGGGAACTCGAACTGCGTCGGTTACGCCTATAGTGTCATAACCGACGCAGTGTCTCGTTCCCTTATCTCGGGGAACAAGGGTTACATACGTAACCCGAGACGTTTCCTCCAGAGCAAGCAACAGTGGGACAGTGGAGAGGAAAAACTTCCTTTTAGGCAGAAACCTGGGACAGACCCAGACCCAGACTCTTGGTAGTTGGTGTCTGACGACCGGTTGGGGTTAGAATGAAGAGTGGCAATAACAGTCACAAAAAATAGTAGTTTGTAGTAGTACTTTGTAGTAGTTCCCCTTATGACACTATGGGAACGCCTTTAGGCATGACAGGGCTGAATGCGAATGAAAACTACTCCAATCCTATTGGTCCTAGTGAGAACGGTAGCATGTGACGGCATAACCGTAGGGGCATATAAGCACGCCGGCACATAGCTCATTAGCTCCTTCTATGAAGCAAGGCACTCCAGGCGGGGCGAGGTGCGGTGAACCGACGCAGTGTCTCGTTCCCCTAACTCGGGGAACAAGGGTTACATACGTAACCCGAGACTTTCTTTGTGGTAGTTCATGGCATAGCAGGGCTCTGTGCGGCATTACAAGGCACAGTAGAGCGTAGCAGGACGTAGCAGGGCATCGCAGGGCATCGCAGGACGTAGCAGGGCATCGCAGGACGTGTAGCGGGACCATGGCGACAGCTGCTACCATGAATTTGGAGCCTCCCTGATCCAAGGAGACATGCTGGGGGGTAAAGAACATAAGGACTCTGGGGAATGACTCCCCAGAGCTAGGTTAATAACCAGGTTAGTAACTAGGTTAGTAACTAGGTTAGTAACAAGCATTATGACTGAAGTATTACTTTATTCAGCAGCCTAATTACTGTCTTGGATCGGCTATTTATAATGAATTGAATCTCTATACAGTTCAATACATTGTGATGGATGCAGTTAGGTGTGTGGTGGTTGACTTTGGCTGAAAACTCATTTTCATTTGAGGGAGATTCAAGTTATTTGTCATCGTTATTTTAAAAGACACAACATTTATTGTTATGTTGCAGCCTTATGCTAAAATAGTCTTTTCATTCCCTCATCGATCTGCACTTAATGCCTCGAAATGAAAAAGCAAAAAACAAGATTTTCGACTTTTTTTTAGTAAATTTATTAAAAGGAAAATCTGAAATATGACATTGACAGAGGTAATCAGACCTGGAATTCATATGTAAAGTATGAGCAATAAACCAGAATACAGAATTTACAGCAGGATTATTTTATCTACGATACACAGAGTAACAAGGTACTAGTAGAGGGTAACAGAAGGTGGATCGTAGTACTCTGTCTACTTTAGTTGTTGTGTAATTCTGTTAGTGTTAACCCAACCCTGAATACCTTGGGTGATGAGTCTCTGCGGATGGATTTTCCCCCTCATGAACTCATTTATCATGTTCAGATAAAGGAGTGTAATGCCTGTTTGATGCCACCAGACAGCAGTGCAACACAGAGGACGCCTTCAGTCCTCAGAAGCAGACTCCTTTAAAGGCTAACTGTGTTTTTTCCAACCATTTCCCCATGTTTTTGTCTAATTGACTGATGGGATGCCATTTTCCGACAATGCACAAATGTTCACCTTCAATTTTCGTCCACTAAAAGTTCTGTTGTTGCCGCTGCTTATTCTAAGCGTCTGACAACATTAAAGAAAGGATCCCTACAGAGATAGACATTTTGGTCAAAAGTAAGATCCTTTTTGTTTAACATAAAACAGCCCTGAAATCTCCATCGCCAAACCAACCAGACTCCATGTAAATAATCACTACTTTTAGCGTGTATAGAGCAGCATATCTCCACCAGACTCCATGTAAATAATCACTACTTTTAGCGTGTATAGAGCAGCATATCTCCACCAGACTCCATGTAAATAATCACTACTTTTAGCGTGTATAGAGCAGCATATCTCCACCAGACTCCATGTAAATAATCACTACTTTTAGCGTGTATAGAGCAGCATATCTCCACCAGACTCCATGTAAATAATCACTACTTTTAGCGTGTATAGAGCAGCATATCTCCACCAGACTCCATGTAAATAATCACTACTTTTAGCGTGTATAGAGCAGCATATCTCCACCAGACTCCATGTAAATAATCACTACTTTTAGCATGTATAGAGCAGCATATCTCCACCAGACTCCATGTAAATAATCACTACTTTTAACGTGTATAGAGCAGCATATCTCCACCAGACTCCATGTAAATATTCACTACTTTTAGCGTGTATAGAGCAGCATATCTCCACTAGACTCCATGTAAATAATCACTACTTTTAGCGTGTATAGAGCAGCATATCCCCACATGTAAATGGGTGAATTAAGAGTTTATTTCAACCAAAACCAGAGTGGTGACTGTTGGAACAGTGGAAAGATGAACCAAGACGGCTTTTGATAGTTTAATTTTGTTTTCGTTGACTTTGAATGAAGTGTGTTTAACAATGATAAAAATACTGATTATTTACATGGAGTCTGGTGTCATTTTCAAGGACAAGTTCATGGTTAACAGGAAGACAACACAAGGGTTAAAATAAGTAAGCGTGGGATATGAAGGAATGGACTTCGACTGGCGTCCGCCAATCAGAGGCAAGAGCCAATCGTTAGATGACCCTAATTAGCTATTAAGATTATCTTTGCAAGTTAGACAGTGTGAAGGAGTCTCTGATCTTAACCCTCGTGTTGTCTTCCAGTCAAAATCCCGAAAATTAGCAATTTTATTGACGCTTTTTATCATTTTTTAAAACTTTTTCTTACGTTTTTGTCCCTTTTTTTAACACTTTTGATGCTTTTTTTCAATGTTTTTTCAATGTTTTTTCAACACTACGTAACAGTTTTTTTGTTTTGGGTTCTTTCCCCCTTTTTGGTTCAGTTGTCCTTTCTTGTGTCCTCCCCGGTCTCGTGTTGTCTCGTGTCCCCCTGTCTGCATGTTCTGTTTCCTCCTTTATTTTGAAGTCTGTTTTTTGTCTAGTCTTGCCTCTAGTTCTATTACACAGGACTAGTTCTAGTCCTGTGTCTTCCCTCTCTTGTGATTCCCTGATGTTTTCCACCTGCTTCCCTGCCCTGTAGTCACCTGCCTCTCGTTACCTCGTTACCTCGTTACCTCGTGTATTTAATGTCTGTTTTTTCTTAGTTTAACCCTTATTTAACCAGGAAGTCCCTTGGGAGAACTGGTCCTTCCCTTGTCTCTTGTCAGATCCATTAGCCCCGTCAGCTTGTTCCTGTTGTGTTACAGATTTTCCCCAGTGCTGTTTTCCCTGTTTTTTGTTGTATATCCTACCCTCTGGATCTGTTTTTGGACTTTTGGGATTTTTCGTTGTCCTTGGATTTTGCCTGTGCCTTTTCCTCCCTGTGTTTTTTCTTGGACTGTTTCATAAATCCCTGTTTACCTGCTCCCGCCGGCCTCCCTGGTCTCTGCTTTGGGTCCTCATTCCTGCCTGAGTGTCACAAGAACACTAATATTAACTTTAGTTTTACTGTTATTTTAGGAATTTATGGACAATAAACCTAATTTATAGGAAATTATACCTAATGTTTGAGTTAGAAAAGCAGAAATTAGGAATTATTAAGACTAAAATGAAAGGAATGGATGTTGATGATAATCACAGACTGGAATATGTCAACTTTTACTCTCAATACTATTTCAAAAACACTTCAATTTGATTTCAAATGCTATAAAATTGAATAAGACGCCCCAAAATTAATGAAAGTAGAGATTTGTACTTGGCAAAGAGCGTTGTGTGGAATCAATCATGTTATTTTGGGGAATTAAAAAGGACATTGATATAGGACAACATGAGGACAAAATGAGGACAACATGGGGACAACATGGGGACAACATGAGGACAACATGAGGACAACATGAGGGCAACATGAAGACAACATCAGAGCAACATGAGGACAACATGAAGACAACATGAGGACAGTATGAGGACAACATGGGGACAACATGAGGGCAACATGAGGGCGACATGAGGACAACATGAGGACAACATGAGGACAACATGAGGGCAACATGAGGACACCATGAAGACAACATGAGGACAACATGAGGACAACATGAAGACAACATGAGGACAGTATGAGGACAACATGGGGACAACATGAGGACAACATGAGGACAACATGAGGGCAACATGAGGACACCATGAAGACAACATGAGGACAACATGAGGACAACATGAAGACAACATGAGGGCAACATGAGGGCAACATGAAGACAACATGAGGACAACATGAAGACAACATGAAGACAACATGAGGACAACATGAAGACAACATCAGAGCAACATGAGGACAACATGAGGACAACATGAAGATAACATGAGGACAACATGAAGACAACATGAGGACAACATGAAGACAACATCTGAGCAACATGGGGACAACATGAAGACAATATGAAGACAACATGAGGACAACATGAAGACAACATGAGGACAACATGAAGACAACATGAGGACAGTATGAGGACAACATGGGGACAACATGAGGACAACATGAGGACAACATGAGGGCAACATGAGGACACCATGAAGACAACATGAGGACAACATGAGGACAACATGAAGACAACATGAGGGCAACATGAGGGCAACATGAGGGCAACATGAAGACAACATGAGGACAACATGAAGACAACATGAAGACAACATGAGGACAACATGAAGACAACATCAGAGCAACATGAGGACAACATGAGGACAACATGAAGACAACATGAGGACAACATGAGGACAACATGAAGACAACATCAGAGCAACATGGGGACAACATGAAGACAACATGAGGACAACATGAGGACAACATGAAGACAACATCAGAGCAACATGGGGACAACATGAAGACAACATGAAGACAACATGAGGACAACATGAAGACAACATGAAGACAACATGAGAGCAACATGAGGGTTAAAGATATAGCCCCACACTCCTGGTTACAGTCAAACTTTGTTAGTTCCCTGTGTGAGAGTTAAATCATAAGGGGACGGCAGCAGCAGAGCTCAGGACACTTTTGTTTACTGCAGAACGAGGAGGAGACGCTCATCATCCTGTCCCGAGACACAAGCTGCTGCTCTGCTTACAGAAGACACATGCTATACCATTTCATATACAGCTGGACATCTTTTCAGAGCTAAATATGATAACACCAAGGCTATGTGTGTAGATTTTAGACGTCATCACTCGAACCCTGTAAACACTACGATTAATGTTGAATCCAAGACCTTCACCCGGGAGAGCGGGGCTCGTGTCCCGTGTGTCCTTAACCGTCCCGTTATTGCTGCTTATCAGGGAAACATAATCCCACACACAAGCTTTTTCTTGAGCTAACTGTCTAGCATTTGGAAACCAAATTGAAGTGTTTTTGAAATAGTATTGAGAGTAAAAGTTGACATATTCCAGTCTGTGATTATCATCAACATCCATTCCTTTAATTTAGTCTCAATAATTCCTAATTTCTGCTTTTCTAACTCAAACATTAGGTATAATTTCCTATAAATGAGGTTTATTGACCATAAATTCCAAAAATAATATAAATTTAAAGTTAATAAGTTAGTTGAAGTTAACGTAGTGTTGAAAACGTCAAAAAAAGAGACAAACATTGAATAAAAGCGTCAAATGTGTTGAAAAAAGAGACAAAAACGTAAGAAAAAGTTTAAAAAACATTGATAAAATGTATCTATTGCATAATCAAGTTTTTCTGGACGGGACTGCTCAATGCATGAGTTTTCGTGGATCAATCATCTCCATCTCCATCTTCGACCGCTTATCCGGTATCGGGTCTCGGGGGCAGCAGCTCCAGCAGGGGACCCCAAACTTCCCTTTCCCGAGCCACATCAACCAGCTTCGACTGGGGGATCCCGAGGCGTTCCCAGGCCAGGTTGGAGATATAATCCCTCCACCTAGTCCTGGGTCTTCCCCGAGGCCTCCTCCCAGCTGGACGTCCCTCCACCTAGTCCTGGGTCTTCCCCGAGGCCTCCTCTCAGCTGGACGTCCCTCCGCCTAGTCCTGGGTCTTCCCCGAGGCCTCCTCCCAGCTGGACCTCCCTCCACCTAGTCCTGGGTCTTCCCCGAGGCCTCCACCCAGCTGGACGTCCCTCCACCTAGTCCTGGGTCTTCCCCGAGGCCTCCTCTCAGCTGGACGTCCCTCCGCCTAGTCCTGGGTCTTCCCCGAGGCCTCCTCCCAGCTGGACCTCCCTCCACCTAGTCCTGGGTCTTCCCCGAGGCCTCCACACAGCTGGACGTCCCTCCACCTAGTCCCGGGTCTTCCCCGAGGCCTCCTCTCAGCTGGACGTCCCTCCACCTAGTCCTGGGTCTTCCCCGAGGCCTCCTCTCAGCTGGACGTCCCTCCACCTAGTCCCGGGTCTTCCCCGAGGCCTCCTCCCAGCTGGACGTCCCTCCACCTAGTCCCGGGTCTTCCCCGAGGCCTCCTCCCAGCTGGACGTCCCTCCACCTAGTCCTGGGTCTTCCCCGAGGCCTCCTCCCAGCTGGACGTCCCTCCACCTAGTCCCGG